>JAZKJV010000260.1:342342-842949 GCA_037367405.1 Ottelia alismoides
TAAAAATCTCAAAATTAGGGATTCGAATTTAATCACAAATGTATAGAGATGGATATTTGGGGATAAGTGCCTTCCCGCCTAGTGTTGAGCATTTGGTAGGGCCAACCTGACTCAACTGAGGCCTAGCCCACGAAGTCCGATCCCATTAGAAATATAGATAGGCTTGGGCAAATTTTGGCCCATCTAAGTATTCGAGCCGCGCTTGGCAGTGGCTTGCCCGAACCCAAGGCCTGAAGGGCTGGCCCGCATCTTGGCCCGTATAGAGGCTCGTTAGTTGCTTCATCCAAACCATGCCTGCAAAAAAAAGTTAAATGTTGTGTGACCTTTGGGCATCAAGCAGAAAGAGAGCCAAGTTCCTGTCTTCACTGTGTACTCATTCTTCTTGATTAATTACTGACTTTCTCTCAAGGTTACCAACCAAAAAATCATCACCCGTTGTGGTAGGTCTGGTTTCTGTAGTTCCCTAAGATTAGATATGTTACGGGCTATTTTTCAGAAAATCAGCAACGATATTATACACAACACTAATTTTATGCTGAAATCTGATGATTTCTTAGGCCATTTGTTGTTAATATTATGCTGATTGCCGCACATCAAGAAATAAAATACGAAACAAGCTGAAGAATTGGAGGAATAAACTCTATTTTGACATACCAAACCCTTTAAGGACAGATCATGGAAGCTTGTTTAACACCAGGAGCCAAATCACACTTCTGAGCTCCGATAAAAAGCAACTGCTTATTGTGGCAACAGCTGCTGCATCTCCACAGTAACTGTGAAGGAAGATATGGGCCGTAGCTGCCCTAAATGCCAATCTGGGTTGGCACGACATAACAACTAACGGGTTGAGCTCGGTCTTGGGCCAAAATTCTTAAAAATTAGCAGGTCCGCCAATATAAAGGGGCCTGTTTGGTTGCCAGGGTACCCTGGGGTACCCTGGCATATCCCTAGCTCCAACCCTGCATTCCTAGGTTGGGAATACTTGTATTGTCCCTACAATTTCTTTGGTATAATGGTTTTTATCCTTGTTCACATACACTTATTAACATAAAAAATATATTATAATAATTAAAAAAATAATATAGCGCATAATCAATGTCACATCACATCACAATTATCATTCCAACCATACCAACCCTCCATATAACTACTATTCACAGCAGGATACCCCAATCCAGCCCAACCCAGTAACCAAACAGGCCCCTAGTCTCCTGCGCCTTGTGCTATTTCTGCAAGGTGGAAGCTTCCACTGACCGCGAGTTCTAGGCTTCTAGCAAGCTTCTTGCCTCGAGCTGCAATCTCTGAGCAGGTTCATCCAGGCACCATCTCTTCTATTTTCAGCAGCAATTGTTCAGTACTTGCTATATATGTTTATTCCAGTTGATCGATCTTGAAAAATGCATATTAAAATGTGCTTCTGCTTAAACCTGTAACAGAATAATTTTCAACGAGTGTATGATTAGTACGAGTTGATTCTTAGGGAGGAAATGATGTTTGCTCTATGACGAATGCAACGAAATTGAACGTGTATTATTCGAGTATTCTATGATTTTTTAATATTTTTTGACTAAGTTTTCCCCCAAGGAACTAAACTATGGTAATCTACCTATTTTGGAGTTTTTGATGACTGGGATGACTAAACCAAAATATACTAAAAACTTTTTTGCAAAGTTTCATCTACGATTAAAAAAGTTCCGATACCGTATGAAGGAAGAGTAAATTAGCGATTCAGTACTAGCTGAAATGCTATTATTGAATTCTGGGGGTTTAAATACAACCTTCACAATTTTAATAACAACAAAATAGTGCCATGAGCCTAAGTGAAAATTAGGGCACCTAATTATAAGAAAAATAAATTTCAATATGAAAAACTTCAATTAATTTATAGATGCTTTCTAGAAGATCATGAAATTACAATTTGATCCAAATAAAAAGTTTTGACAAGTGCTGACATGGGATGGGAAGGATGGAGTGTCGAGGAGGGCGAGAGAGAGAGAGGGAGGGAGGGAGGGAGAGCGGGGAAAGGTGAAGGAGGGAGTGAGTGGGAGAGAGAGGGGAGGAGAGGGAGGGCTAGATCAGGAGATGGAGGGAGGAGTGTTGCGAAAGCCGGAGAGGTTGGGAGGGATGTGGAGATAGATGACGTTGGCAAGGTTGGTTGGTCCTTAGTTGTGTCGAGAGGTAGTCGACGGAAGAAACAGATGGAGCCAAGGCGATGCTTTCGGTGTGGAGATATCGGTCACCTTGCAAGGACGTGTTCAAAGCCTATCGCGTGCTTCAAATGTAATGGAGTGGGTCATCGGAGAAGTGTCTGCCATCGTCGGGGGATGTGGCAGCCAAAGGTTCAGCCATCAGATCAGGTGGTGACGGTGAGGGATCGACATCTTGTCTTCGACACATTTGCCGGTGACACATCAAGGGTGATGGACGACATGTTGCTCTTGCTGGGTTCGGAGTTCATAGGTGACGTTGTGACCTTCGATGGAGGGATCATATGTGCTCGTGGCCTTTCTGAGCAAGAGGAGGCCCATCTTTTGAAAGGCGATGTCAACCCTTTAGTGACTCGTCCATGGCGGAGGGCTCGTTTCCGTGATGGTGCGGTGCCAGTTGGGAGATCGATGTCGACGCATCTTCTGATCACTGAAGTTCCGTTGAGGTGTAGGCGCCTTGACATTATCCGGCCTTGCTTAGCATCGTTGGGTAGGGTTGTTGCGCTCCTTTCTGATGGCCTTCAGCTAGGCAGTGGTTCTGAGGTTGTGGTGGAGTTCCCGGGGTCACCTTGCCCTTTGCCGCAGGCGGTGGCGCTAGTAGTGGGTCGGACTCCGTTCATGCTCGGCCTGTCAGAGGTGGTCGGTTCGTTTGGGAAGTCCCACTCCCATCTGTTGGGACTCTGGTGAGTCGGTTCGTTTGGGAAGCCTCTTTCGGTTTGAACGATCTTGGCTCTTGGAGGAGGACCTCAAGGGCCGTGTCTCTCAATGTTGGAGGGAGTTTGATTCTTCTGGTTCGGCTTCCAGGGATATGGCGGCTCGTCTAAAAGTGCTTCGATTTATGTTGGTGACTTTTCGTAGGGAGCTTAGAGTGTGTCGTAGTGCGAGAAGAGACCTGGCATAGGCGAAGGTGACCAGACTAGATAAAATTGAAGATGACAGAGAGCTATTCAAAGAAGAGAAATTGGCGTGGTCAGTTCATCACAAGGTGCTTCTAGAGAAGGACAAGAAGAGAGAAGTAGAGTGGAGGCAACGTTCGAAGCAAAGTTGGTTGAGGGAAGACGATGTGAACACGAGATTTTTTCATGCGATGGCGAGTGACAGGAGGCGGCAGAATCTAATCCATTCTTTGGAGGTTATGGGAGTGTGTGCTGAAGGAGAAAGGAGATTGGGGTTGCAGTTGTTGGGCACTTCAGGGAGATGAGTAGGAGGGACCATCTCAGTGGGGTCCATTGGCATGATAGAGATGTGCCTAAGTTTCGGAGATCCATGTGTCACAGTTGATTCGCTATTTTACCTTTCAAGAAGTTCGCACAATAGTTTTTGATCTGAATGCAGATGGTTCTCTGGGCCAGATGGATTTCCTATTTTCTTTTTCCGGACGTGCTGGCCATGGTGGAGCTTAGGGGAGAGAATCATGGCTTTGATCATCTAAACCGCTCGTTTATTTTCCTTCTACCTAAGAAGGATGTGGTGGATCGAATAGAGGACTTCATGCCTATTACCCTTTCAAATGGCATCTATCTCATTGTTGCGAAAGTTCTTGCAAATAGGCTTCATATAGTTTTGGAAGACATTATCAGTGACTCACAGATGGCTTTTGTTCTATGGATGGTGTGATCATTGCCTCTGAGATTGTTGTTGATTGGAAGAGGAAGAAGGTCAAGGGCTTTCCGTGGAAGACTGACTTTTCTATGGCGTACGATTGTGTCAGCTGGAAGTTCATCTGGACGTCCCTTTCCAGACGTGGTTTTCCAGATTAGTGGATCTCTTGGATGAAGAGGTGTGTGACAACAACTTCCTGCTCTATGTTGGTTAATGGAAGATAAGAAGGGGGTTTCTTCCATCCGTAGAGGGGGGTTCGATAGGGATGCTTGCTAGCTCCTCTTTTGTTTGTTATTGTAGCAGATGCGTTGTCGAGGATGGTTACTCATGCAATGGAGGGAAATTTTCTCAAAGATTACACTATAAGCAGTCTGTCAATCCTGATCCTACAATATGCTAATGACACAATTCTGTTTGTGGAAGGTGGAGTTTGTGAGGCTAAAGGAATTGCTACAGTTTTGGAGCTGTTTGGGGGAGTATCAGGGCTAAAACTCAACGAAAAGAAGTCGTTTTTTGTTCCCTTTGGTCTTTCAGAAGGAGAGATCGAGGCTTGTGAGTCGTCCCTGCACTTAGGACGGGGATCTCTAACTTTCACCTATTTGGGGTTGCCTGTAATGGACAACCGTCTAAAGCATTCAAACTAGGTACTGGTGATAGAGAGGATTGAGAGCAAGCTTGCGATTCCTATCTTCTTTCTTTCTTCTCGCTTTCTCCCAATAGGGATTCGTAGACGGTTGGAGACTTTGATGCGAAGATTCTTTTGGGTCGGAACTCCGCTAGTTAAGTGGGAGGTTGTGACGCTTACTAAGGTTGATGGTGGTTTGGGAGTTTTAGACCTTGAGGTTATAAATAAGACCCTCCTTGCAAAATGGGTCACTCGTACTTGGGGTGAAGGATCAGATACTCTCTGTACACTTTTGAGGAAGATTTATGGTGTGTCTAATAGCCTGGAGTGGCGCCTCAGTAGAATGGTAAAGCCTTCAAATTTTTGTCGTGGGATATGCTCGGTGCTGCCCCAGATTTCCCCTTATCTCTGAAACCTATGTTAAGGGATGGTGACAATGCTAATTATTGGACTTGGGCAGATGGTGCTTTCAGTGTCAAGAAAGCCTACAAGGTCTTATATGCATCTATCGTTTTTGATCCGGGAATTGCAATGCCAAGTTTAGGACAGATCTGGTCTTAGAGGATACCTAAAAGGGTGAAAGTTTTCCTCTGGTTGTTCGGGAGAGAGCGGTGATGACTGGTGCTCGGAGGACTAGACTCTTTGGGGCTAACGGCACATGTTTGCGTTGTGGAAAGGAGATAGGGGATGCTAATCATTTTTTTCCTTTGTTCTTCTTCGAGACAGATTTGGGCAGGGTCCAACTTATCTACAGTTGCATCCTCAAGAGTTAGAGAGTTCTGGGAGTCCATTGGTTTGTCTGGAACTTGCACCATAGTTGAGAAACATCAAGCAGCATCCATTTTATGGGCGATTTGGTTGGTAAGGAATGAGACTATTTTCTGTAGGGAGAGATTTTATACAAAAAATGTAGTAGAGCATTCCAGACTCATTTATGGGTCTTTGTCATTGTAACATTTGTACTTAACTTGTGAATATAAGTTTTTGGGTGTCCACCTTTACGGTTTGACACCCTTTTTCCTTTCAAAAAAACTGGTGACATGGGATACTTCTCTCTTGCTTGAGATAATTGGGATCTTCAACCAATAGCTCCCATCAGGAGGACTTAATTTTTACTTAGAAGTACATTGTGTTTCTCCCTTCAAGAATCCCCCAGAGGTTAAGATGTTTCATAGCAATAGCATGTGTCCCAACTAGGGATGCAAACGGTCGGATACGGATACAGATATAGGTATTATCGTATCCTTATCCATTTTTTAATACGAATACGGATACGGATACGGATATTGACGGATATTAAAATTATCTTACCATATCCTTAAAAAACGGATACGGATGTAAAACGGATACTGATCGCACACGAGTAATGTTAGAAATACTCTATAGAATCGACTAAAATATATAAGAATTTGATGGAAAATACATGATATTAATTTACTATATGTGTTTGTATCTTAAAAATTATATAAATATGGTAAAAGGAGGTAGAAATTTATGTTATATAGGGTTAAAAATAAATTTGTGACTACATTTATATACAAAAACGGATATACGGATACGGATACGGATGTTTGCGGATACTTTCTTTTCTTTCTGAAAAGTGCTCTTGTGTCTGATAGACCAGTGAAATTGACTTGACGAACGCCCCTATCTCTGGCTCTGGGATCCTTTCTTTTCTTTCTGAAAAGTGCTCTTCCAGTAAGTACTCTTTTTCGCTTACTGAGGCACGACACGTTGAGGTTAGGGTCTTCTCATCTAATGTCGTTAGCATTTCTCATTTCACTTCTTTTTTTCCAAGAACTTAAGCCACACAAATGAGAGTTATTCTCACATCTATTACTTCGATACAATGGCATACTCTTCCATATAAAGAAAATGATGATCTCCAATATCAATTTATTCTTTCCAAATCGTATCATTTCTAACCCATAGGTTGTAATCTTCCATGCCATTTTTTAACCACCAATTGTATCCATGTACGTAATTTTATCCTTCCTTTTTTCTGCTTCGCATTTTCCTGTTCATGAAACAATCACTCTCATAATCTCTCTTCAATCTGTTTTTCAATTCCTCACTAGAAAAACAACATATCTACTGTTTTCCCTTGTCCTAAGGATTATGATCCATCTTATTCAAGAACAATATTACAAGCAAATGCAAATCAATCCATTCCAAAAGAAATCAATACCATAGAGATTGAGGTTAGAACACTATCTCTACCATCAACTCCCACCGAGTTAACAAGAAAGAAGACCCATCAGGAAACAACCCACTGTTATAAAATTCATACGAAATATATCATTCTTCTCATTGTACCCTTCGCATACAACCATAAACATCAAATCCCTAATGCCTTATTGATAAAATGTTACATAAATCTGATACAAATATATATCACCCTCACCATGAATGCTTCCAAGAAGTCTTTATATGTGACCTAATTGATAGGATCGATTCAATTGACGACCCTGCAGTTCTTCCTGACCTCCCCGGAAGTGCCGGTGAGGGGAGCAATGTCCCCCATTCTCAGCATAGCCGCGGCGAAGTCCATGTAGAAAGAGTCCTTCCTCTCCCTGTACTCTCTGACGATCTCATCCGTATTCCCTCCGCTGAACAGCACCTGATCAGACTCGAGCAGCCCCTTCTTCTGCATGAGATTCTTGAAGTAGTTGTTGTCGAAGGAGTTCGGAGTCACCGGGTCCAGAGGTGCCAGGTTGCGATCGCCGTTTCCTGCCGCCGCCGGGCATTGGCGTCTGCGCGTGGAGGCGAAGTTGGCGTCTATGGTGCTGTTGTTGTCGTTGTAGATCCTGTCCCTGAAGGCGGCACAAGCGGCCTGGCCGATTGTGTGAGCGCCGGAGAGGGCCACGAGGTCGCGCACGCTGAGGCCCTTGTTTGAGAAGACGGAGGTGAGGGTGCTGAGGCTGTCGGTGAACTTGGGTAGGTCGCTGTTCGCCAGAGATTCGCTCGCGGTGGTCGAGTCCCTCCTGCCGAGCTTCACCGTCCATTTTGGACCCCCCACCTGCATCCACGCGGGTTTGCTTAGATCGTGCAATTCATGCATTTGTGATCCTTGTGATCACAAGAAATTAGATCGATGTATGTATCTTGGATATTTTTGCAGGTTATACTCACGTATTCAGATGCCTCTTTGGCTGCCACGGCGAGGATGTCCGCACACGAGACGACGCCCGGGCACTCTTTTTCCACTCGGGACTTCGCCTTGTCTACCACTTCATACCCTCTCACAGATTGGGCGTTGGGAAGCGCGTCCTTTTCACTCTGGATTGTAGGAGAGTCATCCAGCAGGATGGAAGCATCGCAACCCTACATGCATAAATATATAGAAAACTAATTAAATCGAAGGATATATAGAAACTGATACAGTAGTTACATGTGCAAGAGAAGAGAGGAAGGAACTAGACCTGAACGAAGCAGTCGTGGAAGTGGAGGCGAAGGAGTGAAGCCGCCATGCGACGCTCGCTCGCAATGGCCTTCCTGACCTCAGCTCTGATGGAGGACAGTGCAGTGGGACACGTTTTATCGTAGAAGTTGGGCGAGAGGCCCCCTTCCACTGCAATTCCAAACAACATCAACAGCAGTGCAATGGAGCACCACGAAGCTTTGCCTCTCGCCATGCTGCTGATCAATTATCAACAGAAGATATATATGTTCCTATGAATCTCTTTGTTTTGATGTGAAGGTTTTGATATATATCTCAACGCTTGTCTCGACTCCTTTTTATAGCAGTTTCTGATGCACAACAACAGTACGTCATTTGAAGAGAAGGTCGTGAATGATGGCATTTACTAATTTACTTAACTGAGAACAAACCCTTTCAAAAAGGAGACCCGCAACCCTTTCAGAAAATGGAGAGGGTGACGAGCTAATCAGATTTTGTCGTAGTTGTACAACTGGATTCAGGAGTTGTTTGGTTTGGAAACGTGATGGACCTGCAACCGTTTTCTGCCATCCTCTTCTCGATCGAGGGCTCATCTCATGCAAAGGCATCCCTCCCATGCACGAAGAGAAGCTTCTTGGGCACCTGCCAAGCCGCCTACGAGCATGGAATTCGGAACTCGTCTTCGTGCATTTTTTTTAAAATTTTTCGTGGAAAATGCTCAAGAAATTCAATCGAAAACAAACACGTTTGCTTCCATTAAAAAGGATAAATTACAAAAAAAAAAACTTTACCTCGATTCCCAAGTTAGAGAGGATTTTTACATTGTAACCAGGGGTGTTCCTGGTACATGGATATGGATATCCGATCCAGCCCACGCATTCTAACCCTAGGTTCATGGATATCCAAAAAGGTTATATGGATCGGGTTACCAACAACCTTCAACCCGTTTCTGGTCGGTGCCCCACTGGGGATATCCACATGTGATCTGGTGGTCATGCCTCACTTGCAGTAGTTGATTTTCCTCCCAGATGTCCATCATTGATGCGTCCATATCTCCTCGTATATCTCCTCGTAGTAGGGCTCTGGATTTCATCTAATTTATCTGAAAAATCTGAATCTGTTGTTGCACTAGATGTACTCATCACGTCTACATTGGAACTTAAATCCGAGCCCATTCTAGTATAGTGTCGAATGATTGAAGATTAGTCACTAACCTTGAGTTTTCAAATTGCAATCACTTGTTTGCATATTCGTTGCTTAGAATCTTAGAACATAAGTTCATGGTTGAAATATTATGACAAGAAAAGATGAGATGTTCCTCACTGTTTCAAAAAATTAATCAAAGGTTCATCTTAACTGCATACATTTCTAGATAAATAATTAGCATAACATCAAATTTTGCTAAAATTTGATCGAATTTCGATTTCGATAATTGGCCAATCGATATGAAATTCCTACATCCAATGTCTTGAATAGATAGGGATAATCACCGAAACGGCTAAAATATCAGCCGAATTTCAAGTGAACTTCGGCCGAAATTTGGATTCTAATTCATCACCAATGTGTTGTCAGAAACCTACATTTAAGACCTTGATTATTAATTAAGTACCAGGATTTTGTACTGCATGCAAAATCAACCAATAAATTTTAGCTCACGGATGATTCGCTTTATAAGATGTTAGGAGAGATGCATAACTATAATACTCGAATAATTCCCAAAAACAATTTGATTTGAGTATTCATTCAACTACTTTTAACATAATATAACATTTGCATTGCACTTTAAAGTTGCCCATCATTCATTTATTCTTTCCTAAATAATAAATAACCTCAAGATTATATATTCTTCTCATCGTGAATTTACTCGTTGGACTACATTTTAATCCACAGAAATAACCCAATATCTAATATTTTCCTTCCACTTAACAATAAAAAATGACAATGCATGTTGTTCTACAATTAGCAATGCATTGACTTTATTCAGAAACCCTTTTCTCTATGTTACTTATTCTAATACATAGAAGATACCCGCTGGTAAGCTATTTTCCGTCTCATGCAATGGATAACAATCTCAATTGGAGTGGATCAAACCAATGATCCGACAATATGGTCCGGGTCGAGCTATATGTAAATGAGGTGGATATCCATTCCATAAACACTTTTTATTATAACAATTAAGGGACTCAAGTTTATGTTAACGATAAATGCCTTAATGGCGTCGGTGTGGGACCTAATTTTTTGTCGGATGACGAAAATACCCCGGCCTCGCTTTTAAGATACCTTTTTTTACCTTTCCTATTGGTACCTCATATGGAGTGACGGACGGAAGCCCTTCCCCATTCCTCGCACAATCCCGAATCCACAGGGAGTGGGTTCTCTGTTGTGGTGCTGCAGTGTTGTAACCCACCACAGCCGCTCCATCTAGCTCGAGCTTGATAGAGCGGCTGTGGTGGGTTACAACACCACAACAAACGATCCAAATACAATCCACAGTGGGCAGCGCCGGGTACCTCCAACTGATCCGCATATCTATTATCTCATGCTGATTTGCAGCCTAGAAAATTTCCATAAAAAACAAAAAAAAATTCTTCTTTCATGTTCATGCAAAATATCATGTGGATGCCTATAGATTTTGGCCCATCCTTGGCATTCTCTCTTTAGCCATTGCAGCAGCCGGCCCCTTCTTGCGTGTCACATGGTGCATACATCAACAGATGCGGCTCTCTCTCGATTCATGATCGCTGGACATAACTCCGGACGGAGCCTGCTCTTGCAACTCCTCAGGACCAAGCCTGAACTTACGCTCAATCAACGATGCATCTTCCTCCCAACTCCTCATTTCCCTCGAAGAAGTAACTGCAATCTCGACACTTCGGAGCTCGTGCTCGATGTTAGCCACTCCAGCATGCCACCGTCGTGAGGTTCAGGCAATCCTCTCATCTTCCTTAACGTTTCAAGCCGATACAGGTGGCACCCATCACCGAGTACGGGGAGAGGAACTTCATCAAATCAACACTACCATCATAATTTCCTCATAAAAAAGGAATAAATAGAAAAAATCACCCCTTTGCTCGAATCGTCGTTCTCCAAGCGGCCCTTGTGGTCACGACCACCGTCGCGCCCCTTCCTGACAATCAACCACCACAAATAATGCCGCAGGTAAAACCTTGTCTGCGGCTAAGCTCGTCGTTACTGGGGGCCACGAATCTACGCTGCGCTCCCCACTACCAACATAGCGGTGCCACCCCATCAGTTGCGGCCTTGTTGGCTACTGCTTCCATGGATTGCTGTCCTCCTAGCCCTCACATTGCTCCTCCATTTCTGCTCATCTCCACCCTTGATTAGACCATGGTCTTCTTCTGTCATCGTGATCAAGGTCTAGCTCCATTGACGAGAGTATTCTCAATGAAAGTATGAACCTAATAGGCAGGGGTATTTTTGTCATCCAACAAGTAAAATTAGTTCCTTCAATTACGACGTTAGGGCTTTTACCGCCAACCTAAACTTGAGTCCCCTAATTGTTACAATGTAAAAATCGGTCTCTAAGTTGGGAATTATGTAAAGTTGAGTCTTTTTTGTAATTTACCCTAAAAAATGGCATATGCATGTTTTCACGATGGATCGATCTTGCCCTATTTGATCAACCAATTTGGATCTCGTGTTGCAGCCCCTGCTGCAGCAGATTCTGATGTAGGGACTGTTGGGGATAATGGGGGCACAATCAACCCAGGAGTATCCCCCTCAATCTATCCTGCAACAAAGATGGCACACACAAGATATATGTTCCCCACACGGGAACTCAATGGCAACAATCACAATCAAGCACACAAGCAACCACAAGAGACAAAGATTTTTACGTGGAAACCCTTACTCAACGTGAGTAAGGGAAAAACCATGAGGCAAGACCGGTAACGACTCCACTACGGTCAAATGGAGCCAAAGTTCTTCCCAGTTTTGTTGCCCACAAAACTAAGGTACAAGCCACACACACAACGATAGTTCTTCTACAAGTAACTAACTATCTATTGGTATCTAAAACACCAAAGGTGTGCTCAAAACAAGATAGATGGATTGACTCCCCTTGTGGGCTCCCGGATGGAGACCCAAACCAATGCTCGACCCTCTTGAGGTCGTTCCCAATGACCTCCGGTTGCTCCCACTCGGGCTTGACTTGCCGTTGCGCCTCCGTCCAAACCGTGGCTAGAAAAGGAGCTCCTAGCCGCTGCTCCTTCTCCCTCTCGGCCTCTCTCCCTCGCGTGCGTGAAGGAGGATGGCTTTTGACGAAGCCCTTGACGGTGCTCTCATTTTTGCTAGAATCGAGGCTTTCTGGTATGAGTTAGGTCTCGTGCGTGTATCCACTGGAAATGGGGAAAGAGGGGACGTCGTTGGGGCTTCCCAAAGGCTGGAGAAATATCATGAAGCCCCCTCGCCCCAAGTTGGGACTGGAAATTGCAAAGACACCCAACAGGGACTACAGTCGTCCGATCATCTCTGTCCAGCCTCGAGATGCTTGTCTCCAACCTTGACATGCGTGTTCACTATCCCAACGCCCTCCGAGAGTCGTGGGATATGCATCCGACATTTGTCATTCATTGCAGCAGGTGTTGTAAAATCCATTTACAGCAGATTATCGGAGCCCTGGTAAACTTCACCAACCACTTTGGTTTTTTTATGTGATATGGTATATGCACTCTTTTTCCCTATAGTCACTCCCCAAAGAAAAGGACCATAAAGTGTCTACTGGAAATTGTTTGTAACTTTGATCCACTGGTCGACTTTATTTGTTGTTTTTGGACGTTTGCCTCACCCCTCGTAAACAGCCTCCTGATCTCTTGATCCGAGTCATATATATCATCAAAAGATGCTTACATACACAAACACGTTATTATGAAAAAAAATTGAAATAGAAATTATACTCTTAAAAAAATCTATTACACACCAAGTAGGAGAAACTCCCTTCACCTCCTCAAAATTTATCTTTTTCTTCCTAATCTTCTTGGTTAACTCTTTCCTTCCTTTATGAGAGGTGTCACTGATCTACGTGGTGCATTATCAATGGAGGCACCTGGCTCTTGGTTCTTCCCCTCGCTCCGCATGTGCTAAGCACATGTTCTTCTCTTCAGTCCCTCTCACATGCCCGACACGTGAGTACCATCTCCCTCCACCTCACATGCCCGCACATGAGGGGTCCTCTCCCTCATTCCTACGGCTTGCCTCTGCCGCGCCGCCAACCCCCATTGGTAGATCGATCTAGGATCACATATTGATATTCCTGACTTGGAAGGTCCTACATTTGCTCAGCTAGAACATCTTGTGCATGCAGGAAACATTAGCACCATAGAGAATAGATGGCCTACTTTCGTCAATTCATTGTCAGCATTGTAGAGCACGAGTCACCGACTAGGATGACAGTTTATCTAGCAAATCCATGCATCGAAAGGCCAAGATGGATGTTAAACAATGTCTCGTAACTTTATAGAGTCTGCAATACCTTGTAGATTTTATTATCCTAATCATAGAGAGAACCCTTATCCCAATCCTATGTAATTCTTGAGAAATCATTCCTAGCATATACTGAGGATCTCATTGATTGGGAAGATACTGCTAAAGAGTTATGGGGAATCCAACTTAGAGACAAATGACTGTGGCTTCACCGAGGCTTGCTTTTTCTATCCTTAATGATCCTTTTTACTCAGGCCTTTCTTTTTACGGACCTTTTAAATCACAGCCTTGTCTTCCTGTGATGTGACTTTATGAGAAAGCACAGAGAGTTTACTCATTGAACCAATTTGCAGTAATGAAGATTTCCAAGTCATAGAACATTTTGGGCATTAGAAGACAGATATTCAGAATACAGACACCGATTATAGCATGCCCTTAATGGAGTTCAACAATGTCATCTGCACACCTTTGGTGGCGTACTCTGATTTCCAAGCGACTCTGGCAAGTGTTTCCATTGTTGATTCTCACATGGATGTGTACTTTCAAGTTCTTCCCATCAAACCAGTTGACTTCTATAGAAACCTGGGGAGGTTAAGTATAACTGGAATCCTGGGAAGAATTTGTTGATCAGGATTCTTGCCTAAAATCCACTCTAGACTTAGAGATGCTAAGAATTTTGAGTCGTTAACAGATAAATAACATGCGATAAAGTCTAAGGGTGTGTTTGGTTGCCGGGGGTAACCGGGGGAGGGTAGCTCGTTTTTCTGATTTGGTGTTTGGATAGAGGGTTTGGGGTTGAGAAGGTTTGTTGTGATGTGATTGTGTTGTAGTTTGAAAAAGTGAGTAGTTGTTGTGATATGATTGTATTGAAATTTGGAAAAAATGAATAGAAGTTGAGTTTTTATAATTTTAGATAATATGATGGTATAATAAATATTATTTTATGGATTGGATGAAAGAGAATTGATTTATTTAATGTATTAAAAAAGAGAAAGTGTGTGGGCCCCACATGAGAGAGAAGATGCAGGTTTTGTGGGAATCCCCCAATGGGGGGTAACCCAAGGTTTTAAAAATCGGACCGGACATTAAACTGATCAGTCTTCGATTTGGTCCAATCAGGTTAAACCGTCGGTCCTAATCGGTCGGACCGATGATGATGTCTACATGATGTCATCATTCCTATCGGGTCGAAAAAAGCCGAACCGAGCTTGATTTACCGGTCGAACTGATTTTTTAAATTGATAAAGCCAGATACATATATGTAATGTAAGTATGTATTTATATATCAATGAAATAATCATTTAAAATGTTAAATCTTTCAATAGAGTAACATGATTGCCTATTTCGAGTAAAACTCTACAAAAAGGTTCTCACATTTTCTAGATTATATATGAATATAATATTGTAATCATTTATGTATAGTTGCTTCTAGAAAATTACTCTAAGAAAGTATTGGCATAATGTATATTCTAAAAAAAAGAGGGACAACTTATATCACATAAGTTAAGAAAGGCACAAGTGATAAAACCCTCATTATTTCATTATTTAAATATTTATTTTTTGAAATTTATCAAACCATCAAAACTGGCTCGATCCAGGTCAACCTGGTTTGACCATCCGAGTCAACACGATCTAACCACAAGTCAGAGCTGTTTTTTTTCTTTTTTGAAATTAATTACAGAAAACTGGCCAAACCGATCGGGTCAGAGCCGGTTCCTGGTCCAAGCGGTCTGACCGGTTAGTCTGATTCGTTTTTTAAACCCTAAGGTAACCTCTTGCCGAATGGGGTGAAAATTTTGAATCATCTTTGGTTCTAAGTGTTATTCTAGGTATTCGTATATCAGTCTACTTCTTGTATGATATTTCCTGACTTAATCATTTTTACTCCAAGTAAAAAATTGATCGCTCTCTTTAATTGGAAAATTAATTAAATTTGCGATTATTGATTAATCTGAATTTGCCGGCTGCAACTAACAAATCAACGTTAATTCCACCAAATTAACAAGTACGGGCTCATCAGTGACCACCTTCCAGGTCTCGAACCTTGCTGAAGCTCTTTAGTGGACCTTGGACTACTTTGAAGGCTTGAACATCTGCAGATCCAACCATGGATCATTTTGAGCCATCTCTGAGCCCTACGGAGTGAAGAACGAAGAGGCACGGTTGGATAGAAGCTCGGGGGGAGTAGTTCTTCTAGTGTTCTTCCACTGAGTCTCGCCACCATCCGATCAAGAACAAAGATCCAGGCATGCAACAACCTTCTGATCGGGCCAAGCTTCACCGTCAGATCTGAAGTGGAGAACTAATCTCCACAATTCAGCCTAGAAGAGATACCCGCTGTCAGATGATCACCATGTAGATAAGTAAAGCATTCCAGTCGTTGGATCACGCATAGGAAAGGGCAATTTGCATATCTTAACCCTAGTTTTTTTTGTATTTTGTATTCAATCCAGTAGTATTTTTAATTAGCTTAAAACTGTTGGTGAAATTGCATGGATTCCCTCGCTTTATTGATATAACATCTGGGTCCAGGCTACGTCATCTCACGTGTGGTCCCACGTGAGGTGGCGATTTTGCACCTTAGGCATTTGGACCTTTTTGTATTTCTATTTAGTCCGTAAATATGTAATATTTGTTATAATATTTTGGATTATTTACACATTTATCTCTACATTTATTTAATTGCAAATATGCATGTACCAGTTCACTAATTTTTGTAGTAGTTTCCTATTTATTAAAATTATCATCCATGCTCCAAAAATTCTCAAAAAGTAGGATTAAGTTCCTACTATCTTGCAATTTTAAACATTTTAGACTTCTACCTATTTTCTAAAAATAAAAAATAACATGTTTTTCCCTGTTTAACTTATAAAATACCAAAATTATAAACATGTCTTGAAAAATTCTCAAAAAAACATATTTTGTCTATTATTATATTTTTAGTCTAAAACCAAAAATCCATAAAAATGGAGAAAGAAAAGTCCAATCCAAAAAAATTAAAAGCTCCAAAATCTATATACAAATAAAAAATTATATAAAAATACAAAAATTGTGTTTCCAATTTTTGAATTTTGCCTAATGTATTTACTATTAAGTAAAAATACTTTTGGAAATTTTTGAAACTTTTTGATATTTTTAAATTCTAAAACAATCCAACCTATTTATCTTATTCACTATTTTGCTTTTTTTCCAATTAAATACAAAAAAGTGAATAAAAATTCTTAGAAATCACAAAAAATAGAGACAAATATAAAAAAGATAAAATGATTTTATTTAAGAATTTTTAATATTTATAGATATTTATATCTATATACTAGCCTATATAGTATATTTATATATATATACTTATATTATTCCTATTCTAATTATTTGTAGAACATAAAATATAAAAATTGCAAAATAAAAAACATAAAAAAATACAAAAACAAAATCCATAAAAAATTTAAATAATTAAAACCCCGCAAAAAATCTAAAAATCCTTAAAATACCCTAAATCATTTATTAGTCTTCTTTGCCAATTTTTGATTGTCTATCCTCAGTTGTTTCCTGTATTTTATCTCTACTTTACTTGCCCGCTATACATCTATTTGTAGGGTATAATAAATTTTGATTCACACTTGCTTGCCTTGCTTGATTTATTTATTGTGTGGGTTGATTGTTGATTGATCTCGGGCTTTGTTATTGGTTGCCTCAGCAACAATATATCTTCACTTTTGTGAGGATATTATCTTAGACCCTTGCAAAATCCGAGTCATTAGCTGCTCCTCGTGCCTTCGGTACGGGCGCTCCTCACGGATGTAGATTCTCTTGTTAGCCCTGCAGGCTGCTCTTCGCGCCCTTGCGTGTGTTGCTCTCTGCACCTTGCACGGGCTACCTTTCTCCTTGCATGGGGAGAGAGAACTAAGAGAGGAAGAGAGATAGATGTATGAGTGAGAGATAATCTCCTTTGCCTTGCATGGGGTCCTTATTTATATTATCTCTCTTCACCGATCTCTCTCCTAATCCTATTTGGAATAGGTCCTCAAGGGGATAATTGCCCAACAACCCCCTCCTCTTTTAAGATTGGATAATAACTACCAAACATGGTGATTATTCAGAATTGCGTTGTCCTTATGGTACAACTTCTTTGATCTGTTATTATTTATTAATATATGGTTTACATGACGACATGCGATAGATCTTACTGTTTTTTTACTCTTTCGGTGCTTCTCGTTTGTTAAATTTCATCTTTGTGACTACCTCTTTTCCTCTGTGCTGAAGTCAAATTACTAGTTATTTTGTTAGGAGCACTTTCTGGATAATATGATACTTCTTAAACTTCTGCAGGGTCACATTAGATATGCCAGTTAGATGTATATATCTTGTACTGGTATCTCATTAAAGCAACATGTGTCAGTTCATCTTTAGCTGTTTTGGATGTCTGATTTGCTCTCTGTTTTCATTGGGCAACACATCACAACCAATGCTCACACAAATTCGAATGTTAAAACAATAATAAATGTGTCTCGTATTGATACCATAGGCAATTGCCAAGTTATTTGTTTCCAAACAATCACATCTTCTTGAATACAACATCTCAAACAATTCTTGTATGTGAAAGATTTTCACAGTCATGTTGCATTAACTCCGAAAATCACGGTAGAAAGCCGGCGTGCTCAATTTAAGATGGCGATATCTGTACAAGTTCTGCAGTAGGAGCCTTATTTGAAGCAGTCTTCCAGTAGCCTGAGATCATGTGCAGATTATGCAGATTTACTGAACATTGAAGAACCTAAGAAATCGATCATATAGCACAAATAAATTGCTAACCTAAAGTTTGATGTGACAATGATTTGTTATTAAGCATTAAACTTATGTTCTCACCTCTGTACTCTTGTTTGCGTGCGCCTACAAACGCAAAGGAAGCAACATTAGCTCTGTAGGAGATGAAATTTACGCAAAAAGTGGCAATGGTATCTATCACCTTTGAGTCGGTTGAGGTTTAATTTGAGATTTCTGAGGTGTTGGCTGAGCTTGTTCTGCTGCAACAGGAACAGTCTTGGCCTGCAGTTTGCATTGATTAATGCTTCGTTCGTCGATGTTTCTTGACAAAAATTTCATCAATAAAGAAGAACACTGCAAGATTACCAAAGTTCGGAACTGGAGATTATAGAACAACTGGATGTATCTCTGCTTGGCCAACTTCTGCTCCTTGTTAAGCTGCCTCCAGAATCCGTAGATCGAACCCATGTTCAGCACCTTCTTGGCATAAATCTTCCACGTATAGCTGCAATGGAACCAGCATTGTGGCGATTACGTTCTTGTGCAATTAATCTTTTTATGGGCATTATCAATACTTACCACTCGTAGATGCGCTGAAGGCCTGCTGTGGACATTTTGTTCCAGTAGGATGGATCATCCCTGCATTTTTCAAAGAATTCTGCGATTTTATTGCTCGATTCATCACCGTTAGTGGGATTAACGTGGAAACCCGATACGCCGTCGACGATGATTTCAGCAGGACCTCCTTGATTCGTCGCAAACGTCGGTAGGCCGCAGTTCATCGCCTCTATGACAGTCAGCCCGAATGCCTCGTATAGAGCAGGCTAAAACCAGAAGAATTGAGATTAAGAAATTTGGTTAAGAAGTATGACCGTTAATGATCAAAACCCACCTGCACGAAGGCACCTCTCGTGTCCGCAATGCATCGATAAAGCTCCCCATTGCGGTTGCGATCATTTTGCGCTGCAATCCATCTGATTTGGCCTTTGAGTTGATATTTCTCGATCAATGCATGCATCTTCTTTATTTCTGTTATTTCTTCTCTATCTTTTGATTTCGATGGGTCGAAGAACCCGGCCACCACTACCAGGTTTACCAAGTCCCTGAGCTTCCTGTTCTTCCCGTACCACTCCGTCAATCCGGTTATGTTCTTCACCGTATCGAGCCTTGCCATGGAGAAGATAATCGGTTTCTTCTTATCAGCAAGAAACCCGCTGTTGCAGTTTCGAACAGAGTATATGATTAAGTGATGCTAATTTCAAGAGATCGTATCCTGCAGTAAAATTCAAACTGAACGAGAAGCTCACATATGTTCATTGTTGTCGACATTGCTGTACAGTAGTTCCTCGATCGCGGGATGGAACGACGTAAGCCGTTTTTGCTTCTGTGTGTAGGGGAAGTAGACCGTTTGGTCGGCACCAGGGGAAGCAATGTTGAACTTGGGATTGAAGACATCGATTCCTGAGACGAACCGGCACAGACCTGGAAGCGTGAAAGCCAGGTGACTCTCATACTGTCCAGGCCTATCCTTGCTGCAAATCACAATGAAATCGATTAATCTGATTCTGATTTGGTCGTATGTAAAAGAAAGTGTTGGATTATCTGCATATACTATCAGCATACCTCCCTGCAATCTCCTGGTAGGTGCTGGTAATTATGAAATCTGCTGTGTTCATGGCAATCATGTCTGCTGTAAATTGGCATGAAAAATGGTACTTCGGCTCTAATTCCCTCCACCTGATATCCGAGTTTTCATACTTCGATTTCTCCAGCGCATGAGCTATGGTGGCCTGGTATATGTGTATGCGTATAATATATGTGTATATATTTTTTCCTATGAAGTTTCTTTCTCTCATTCAGGAACAGTGTGCATACCTGAGTTATACCCAGCTTGCTTGCCATAAGAGATGCAACCAAGTTCCCATCAGTGTAATTGCCTATGATCAAATCTGGTTTGCCTTCCATAAGATCGACGATCTTGGCAGTAGCATCCTGTGGCATTGTTGAATCTCAGCAACAGTCAAATTTCTATGTTAAATGATATGAACAAGGCTTTATCATGAGCAGTAAGGTTGAAAACTTGCCTGAGCATATCTCTCGAGGTATGGATATATATCGAAACGCGATACCCACTGACGGAGGACTCCGTTCTCCGTCCTGAATGGCACGCGGAGGATGTGCGAGTGCTTGGTGTTGAAGATTGGTTCCAACTCCTGACCACATTTGGTGCCTTTGGCCTCTGGGATGAGCCGCGTTACCTGGCAAAGATTTCGATCAGATCTATCAGAACCAAGTGTTTCCTGCAGCATCTGATAATCTGTGTGATTGGCACGTACCACGAGAATTTGAGGGGTAATGTGAAGTCCCTGCTGTTTGATTCTAACCAGCAGCTCCTCTTCCATGGCACGCACTTGATCCAATATATAAACAACCTGGACAGTTAGAGTAACACGTTGATGTCAACCAACAAAACAAGCATAGGATAATTCGCTGAACATACCTGTCCTCCAGTATCCGGCAAGCCAAGAACATCTGCTTGGCCAAAATACCCATGAGGAGAAAAGATGGCAATTTTGAAGATGCATGGAATCCTGCCGAAGAACTTCTCCAAGTTCTGAGGATCCGGCGCTTGGAGGACCTCCGACAGACAATTCAACGTCTCCTTGACCCGTTCCGCAGTATCACCCCACCCTTTCTCCAGTCCCCACTCGTGAAATCTGCAATGTAGAATTGAGCAGAGCAGCAACATTGTTTACGTAATTCGCGAGGAACAACGGCTAGTTTGCAATCTACAGTTTAGCTGAACTACCTCTGTTCAAATTTCAGGAAAGGCGTATCGCCGGGGAGCTGACTGACGAACACTTCTGCCAGTATCAATGCTGTTTGGAGTTTGCTTACAGTGTCGATGGTCTTGTTGATCATGAGTTTCTGCAAATTGGTTGCATGAAATTAATGAGAGAATCCTAATATAATATGTTCTCCATTATTTCTTGCTTACTTCTTCTCCATGTTTCAGAGACAACATGTAATCCAGCAGCGGCTGCATGCTCTCTGTCCTCTCAGTGAGCTTGGATGACAAGAACTTGGCTGTGAATTGAAGCCCATTGCCTATCGACGACGGCAATACGAGATGGGGCGTATGCCCCTCGAACGTCCCGAAGTCGACTTCCAGTGCGTTCTCATCGTTCGCCCTTCGAAACCAGTATGTTTCTATTAGAACCAATAAATTAAACCGAATGATTATGAGATACTGAATAGACAATGTGGTCTCTCATACGATTTCTCATCGACCACAGCCTCTTTGAACTTGAGATACTCCGCAGACGTGATGCCTTCTACCTGCAGATCTTCGGAATTCACCTTGACGTACTCCCAGATTCCCGGCTGTGGCCTGACCGCAAACGCGATGAACGGAGGAATCACTGCTGCTTCCTGAAGATTAATTACATTGCAAAATATGCAAATCTTACCCCGACAACAAGAAGCAGAGTGCGTAATTTAATGCAGGAATGATCAGTCACCTGGGTGGAGCAGATGATGTAACCAAGGAAGCCTTCCAGGAGCTTGCTCTTCTCGAACCGGTCGTCTACCGTTCTCTCGAGCTCTTCCATCAGCTCGGGGTTCTTCATCAACCTCTTACCCTTCGAGACATACCTGAATTGTACAAGTTTTCAAGAATAAAAAATCTCTGTTGTGATGTGCAAGTATTAAAGATGTGGGCATATAATGCATGACAACCTTGCGAAGCACCGCTTCATTTGATACCGGCTCTGCCTTAGCGCCTCCGGCATGCTGTCAGCGATGGTATCCGATCGTTTGAAGCTCCCCATCTGAGGCATTTTCGTAGCAGGTGTTGTGGAGTTCTATAAAATTGTGAGTTGGGTAATGCAACTGGTGAAACCGGCAATTTATAGAATGTCGTACAAATCTCCGGGGCATAACTTGATTTCTGCTTGGAACTTCCTTTGATCGTATGTTAGGAATCTATGGTGGGTGTCTGTGTTTGCTGGAGTTGGGTCCCTCCTCGGGAAAAGCGTGCCTTACCATTGGAGGAGAAGGCACCTTCTTGTTTGGAGAGGCCCCAAGACAAGAAAGGGATGAACCGTAGATCATGAGAGGGGATGGCCCTCCATGGTCGTTGTTGGGATTTGCTGCACTTTATCGAGCTTCGATATTAATGATTCTCGTGATTTTCTCGGATTAATCTTTGGTGTTATATGCCTTCCCTCCATATCGTCTTTGCATGTGATGCCTTTTTTCTTGCATTATATGGATTCGTTGCTTTAATTTGCTTTGACTTCGGTTATTTAACCGTCTTATGGACGATCTATGCCCCCGTGGGCTTCATAAAATAATGTAAATTAATTTAATATCATGGAAGTGTGTGATATGAAAGGTCATTATAACGTGGGAGGACGATTTCTATTGAAAGCTAAGGTCTCTCCGTATATACACAGAGGAGTGATCTTATGGGAGTCAAAACTTGTGAGAGCATGAGAGTATGCATTCTGGAACACATGATCCAACTAGGAGAGAGAAGAGCAGGATCACTTCATTGAACTTAAGACCGACATTGGAGTGAATAAATCATTTCTTTTTAGGAGTTGTATAATACCACAGGTATTGGGTGTGTATGGTGCAGTCGATATCACCACCATACATGTCTACCATACATGCCTCGTAGTGTCTGGGTGTTTTCCAGAACATCCGTTCGTATCTTGTTCTAAATAATGGTTGTATTGTAAGCAAGGGATATTAGCACCAATTACGGCCTCGCCAAATGAAATTTAGGATGATGCGCAAAATGACGCTTTTTAAAATCATGAAGAGAACCATGTAAGGGAGCTTGTGATCGTAGACGTACGGATGAGCATTGGGCGCAGCTCAAAAAGCTCGGTCCGGTTCAAGCTTAAACGAACAATGGGCAAGGCCTGGACCTAATTTTTAGGTTCAAAATTTTTTTGGGCCGGGCTCGGGCTTGGCTCGGCCCAGCCCAACCCGGTCCAAGGGCCCGACCCGAAGAGGGCCCGAACCCTTCCCGTATCATACACGTCTGGAAACTCTCACATGTTGCATGCACACTCTGTTCATGTGTCCTATCTTCATACAATGTTTATAAACTAAGAAAGTCGGATGTGGGACATATGGGTTGATGATCATTGTATTTCACTTCGGAATTAATTTTCTTTAATTAGTCTATGGTTTAGATTTCGGTGTTTATTTTGAATTTCTTAATGTTTATTTTTTTCCATCAGAATATTTTCTATTACTGAACCTTTACCCAATATGGGCATTATGCCCATTTTTTAACATGTACACCTGTTGTTGTAACTGTGCAATTTTGTTTCACTCTTCAATTTATGTCATGAGAGACGTTAATGGTGTCTAACATTGATTGCACTTGTATAAAATGAGAAATCATTTCATGTAGAATTGAGTTTTAGTTGTTTCACAAGTATTGTGGTATATGTTTTAAATAATTTTTGCTCGTCTAACTTGAATTGAGATTGACTTTAAACAAATACTCAAAGTTAACAATCTATAATGGGTGTAGATGGGTCGGCCTGACCCAAGCCCGACACATATGAATTTGGTCGGGCATGTGCCTGGGCCGAAACAAAAAAAAATTACGGCCCTAGATACGGCCCAAGGCCCGAAGTTTTTAAATGAGCTTGGACCTAAGCTGTTCAAAGCCCGACCCAACATGGCCTATGCTCATCCCTACGTAGACGTAAGCGTCTGCTCAACTCTGCTAGGCTTACGCGCCTAGACCCTCCCTTCCTTGTCTCACAAATCAAAATCTCTCTCCTCTTCTTCCATCCTTAGGGGGTGTTCGTTTGGAGGATAAGGGGGAATGGAATAAGGGGAATAAGCCCCCAACACGCTTCCCCGCGGTACGACTATTCTTCATTAATTCATCTTATTTCACTCTTATTCCTATCTTTATCCCACCTTACCTACATTTATTTCACCTTATTCTCCTTATTCTTATCCTCGAGCCGAACGGAGAATAGACCCTTATTCCCCTTATTCCCCATCCTTATTCCTGTTTATTCTTCTACCGAACGGGCCCTTAACTATTGATCCCCATCTACTCCTCTGCTTTGTCAGTGTCACTCGGGTTGCTTTGTCATCACCATCTCGTCACTTCCTATACCTATAGGTGCTCCATATATCATTCTCTCTTTCATTTCTTATTTTTCAGGTCAAAAGTAATATATGATAATGCGGTTGTCTTTTGTGTCTTAGAGGTTATCTGTTTTATTGTGTTATTAGATTATATGTTTATGATTGTATATATAGAGGCCACATGTATAACTTTAGTTCCTTTATATGCCGTTGAAGTAACCCATCGTAATCAAATTTGTTATGCTTTACAGGTGTTTGAAGACATGTTTAAGAGAAAATAAGAAAGTACATGATAATATATATATATATATATAGGAAAAACTTTAATTGTGGTGGCACATTTCCATGTGTATGCTGCGACACCTCTTAATAGCCCTCAGATTAGGATCAACGGTGGTTAACAAAATCACTAAATCAAGCCCAAAACCATCATCGAAGCAATCTCCAGATCGTCATTTTTAGAAAATGTTTGAATATTCAATTTGGTTGCGTCATTATCCCATTGCATATTAATTACTCAAATTTAATTTTCTAAATATAACATCAATCACGATCTTGACTCTCAATTACTCGAACTTCCCAAAAGAAGTCGACGAGTGTCTTCTCCCTCCTCTCTTCTTCGTCAATCCTCGACGTAGATGCGGTGGTTGCATTTGGAAACGAATGGCAAGGACGATGCATGGAGCCACTTGAAGCAGTTGCACACGAGGATGATGTGCGTTCTTAGTAGTTTTCTCTTATTATTTTTATTCATCTATTAATCAAGTTTCAGGCTATTGTAGATTGCTTTTATTTTTTTTATTTTAATTTTTCTTTCTGTTTTGATTACATCTCAATCCATTCTTCAAAGTTTCTCATTTGTTTTTTTGAATCATAGATCTCGATTCACTAGTGGTTATGATTTAGTATTTTTTTGAATACCGGTGATTATGATTTTGTAATTTATAAGACAGTATTGTAAAATATACCAATCTTTTGTAAATTGTTGAATATGTCTCAGGTTGCAAGTATAAATAAATGAATTTTTATTATAAAAATCCCAAAAGATGATGTATTTTGTAAAAATCAAATAGATAAAAATCCATCGAATGTGGATTAAATACTAAAGGGATGAAGTTTACATGTTCAATTGGATGTAAATGTCAAAATATGATGGTTATATTTTACCTTTGATCTACTAATTTACATAATTGATTATATAATTTACATTTTGATTCATTGATTTACACTTCTGCATATATTTTTACATGTTATCTTTTTTTAGGAATAAATGATAAGCAAATGATTGACTTTTTATTTTGCAGATTATCGTATAATTGTTTCAATGAGAGCGTGGATTTTACAAAATCTACACAAACTTTACAATGGATGCCAAATTTCGACGGATCTACAATATGAGAAACACATTATATGGACATATAAACTAATTTATGCATAAATAATAACAATCTATTTTACAAAAATTCCATGTATTTTACAAAAGAGACAACAAAGTTTACAAAACAATGTCACAGTTTATAGACGTTGATCCCACATAATGTTCTCAAAAGAGACTATAAAATTTTTCAAAATAAATAAAATGTGGTTTACAAATAGACTACGAAATTTACAAAAATATACTGCAGTTTATAACTATTACAAATTCACCAAAAAATATTGCAGTTTAATACCCCTAAAATTAATATGCATATGACATGTAACATATTTAACATGTTTACAATTTACCACATCTAATATATTAGGAAATATAGTTGTAACAAAAATCTCATCATTTTAGGAATGTCTTCCACATGTACATCAATTAATAACATCCGATTAAAGCACCCTATATTTTAGGAAATACATGTACACAAAAAATATAAATTTTCGTCGGATTTAGATTTCTTGTAAATAACAGTGGTTATCTTTTGTAATTTATAACATAGAATTGTAAAATATCTCAATCGTTTGTAAATTTGTAACAGTTATTTCAAAACCCGAACCTTTATTCCATCAGATATTCCTGAAAAATTCTAAACATCATTCGGCATATTCTAAATATAGAATGATCAATGACGTGTATTGGAGTTATTCTTCAAGAAATTACAAGGAGTCATAGAGAGTAGATGGATAAGAATATAGAAAAAGGTCATATATTAGAGTATTTCAGCGAGGAGTCGATGAATTTGTCATATTTGCCTGCATTCCTATCGTAGTGTCATTAATATGGACTAGTATAATTATATGTCCATATAGATGTTCAAGAAAAGTAAGGATGATGCTCAGTTACATCTATATAGAAACATATTTACTTATGGATATTATATACAGTGGAGATATGTAGAGATGATAGAAGATAACTCATAACAATTAATACATCTATTTAATTAATTTTATATAATATATCATAAAAATATAATAAAAATATATTTAAGTTTATAAAAATAAGTTATAAATTTATAAAACAAAATAATTAATAAAATCAAATATACAAAATAAAAGATATAAAACATAGATGAATATACCTATATGTGAACCCTTATAAAGTAACTTATAATTCTAGACCTCTAAAAAATAAATAAATGACAAAATAAAATATTTAAAAAATAATAAATATTTTTATTTTATAATCGAAAATTAATAAAATCAATTATTATTTTTTTATTGATATTCTAATCAATTTCAGGCTGGTTTTTCCTGGTTGGTCCACGTGGACCAACCAGGTTGCATAAGAGGTTGACCTGTGGTCAACTCTGCCCAATGCCCCATCCCGTTTCAGACCTTGTTTTGTTTCTTCTTCTCGATTTTTTTGAGGTTGCTCCTTTCACCATTTGATTTCGCTTTCTTCTTTGATTTTTCTCCTCGTATGTTGCTCTTACACGCCCAAGGATCACGTTGAGGATTGCATCGCTAATTCACTAGATTTTACTCGTCCTTTGAAGCCCCTCGAGTAGCCTGTACATATACCTCCATCTCTTTCCATTTGAATTTTGAACCCTTTTCCTCTAGCTTTGGCTTCCTCTCAGACATGCACCGGATCGGCCCTGGTGACAGGGGGGTCTCCAGCACCTGGTAGCAGGTCAAGCGATGGCGGAGGAGCTTCCACCCATAATCTCCGACCAAGGTGGCTGTGAGGTCCAATCTCGTGGTTGAGCGTCACTTGAGGTCCATTTATCTTCCTTTTCTATATTTTTATCATTGTCTTAACATGAATCATTCCTTGCCTGCCATTTCGCGTGTAATCGCCTACTTACTCCCATTCGAAGTTCGTCGAAGCTGAGCTCCGATGAACCTCCACCGCCACTCCCGCCTTATTTCCACCGCTTGGAGGGTCACGACAGTTTGCTCGTGACTCTCTCCACCCCTTCTTGCAGGAACTGGAGCATCACGCGCACCTGGAGGGCTTTTGCTCCTCTGACCTCCCGGGTGGACGTCGGTTGCCCTCCGGCCATTTTGCGGCTTCTAAGTGAATAGGAGACATGCAGGAGTCGGCTCGGCCCTTTTGGAGCTTACAGGAATGTCGGAGGAGGGAGGAATCGCTGGAGGAAGCTCGCCTCGTCGGAGCTTCCTCCCTGTTCTTCCTCGACCTCCCTCTGCCGTCTGATCAAGGATGCAACCCAGTTCGAACCAGAGCCATTGGATCGCCCGCTCTCTCAACCATCTGATCCTAGGAGGTGACCATCCAAACAAAGGTGCATCGCTGAATGTGGTACGTCCACGTGGATTAGTGAAGGCGCCTCCATTGTTCATTCGCGCCTATGTGTGGGTATTTTGTTGTTTCACCCATGAAAGTTTTTATATTTACTTTTTAAAATTCGATCTTTCATTTTCAGTTAGTTATATTTTGTAAAATTTACAAAAAAAGACCCATGGATTTTGATATATTGCATTCTAGTCCCAACCACGTCACCTCACGTGACGCATCACGGTGAGGTGGCGATTTTGCAGCGGGACCCTTGGCATTTTGATTATTTAGCTTTAGTATGTAAATTATTTTATTCAGTTGTAATATTTTTGGGAAAATTACAGAACAACCCCAGAGTTTTTTATTATTGTATTTAGGTCCTTGCCAACTGATGAATCTGTGATTCATCACTTTTAAAGTTGAAAATAGAGCCTTGATCCCAAGTAATTAGAAGCATATGTCCACCAATATTGCATAATTAGTATTCATGCATGCATTGATAACATTTGCATTTTAGCATTTGCATCTGCATGAAATAAGAAGCCAAATTCATCTGTAAAAATCACCTATCTGTATATACTTTACACTAACCCTAAACCCCATAAATTCACTCTATATTGTATATATTACTAACAATAATACAAGAAAAATATCAGAAAAATACTAACTTGTAAAATTGACAAATAAAATCCCAAACCAAGTTGGAGACCTTGGACCTTAGAATGCACATATCTCTCTTATACATCATCCGATTTAAGTCTACTCATTTTAAAATAATACACATTCAGAGACCATCAAAATGAAACCAATTTCATTAAAATCAGAGCGCGTATGCAAAACTTGGGTTTTGGGCCCCCATTGTATACTTTATATATGTATATTTGTACCCTTATATTCTATTACTTTATTCGACCTTATTTCCGTTTTTGGTCAACATGAAACTTGTAGATCTCATCAAGATCTACAACTTTCATGTTTTGAGTTTTCTTAAATTCGGCCATTTTCTCCCTTTTATTTCACATTCTTTTTCGGACATTCAGATTGGGCCACGTGGTGCCCTCTGCTTTCGCCACGCGACCCTACTCATCACGCGTCATGTGCCCTTCTTTCTTGACCGTCCAATGGCGCCTCCTTCCTTCAGATCCAAGCCGCTCATCCCCGCCTCATTCCAACCCTTGGATCATTATCCAGATCTCATCCAAGCCACTCATTTCTGCCTCCACATACTTGCACCACGTGGTTCACTGTGTGCCACCCGATCATAACCCTGATGATTCCATCTATGTCGTTCATTCCCGCTCAATCAACGACCCTTCGATCCTACACCAGATCTCATCTCCACCGTTGGTCAGCGCCCGCGCCTATTCCTGCCACGCATCAACGCCCAACGCCCTTCGATCACACCGCCATGGTCTAATCCTGGCGCTTCTCTCGCGCCCTCTTCTCGCCGTTGGATCACAAGATCCAACGGTCCAGAGCTCGTCTTCTACCTCCGGCTGCATTCCTCGCGGACGTCGTCCACCTCGCGTTGCCTCCGCTCCCTACCTATTTTAGTACCACCATAACCATCATCTCCACCCATGGAGTGTCCCACGACATAGCCCTGACATCCCTCATCCTCTCCAGAGCCCACAACCACCATGATCCTCTTCCTCTTCGCTCCTCAAACCCCATGAACCCCACGCCTCCATCGCCTGAACCTCCATCCTCTTCCTATAAATATCCAGCCTCCAGCCACCTTCGAACCTATCCGCCATATCAATAGGAACCCTAGAGCTCTAATCTACTTATTGGTGACAGCAATTGAGTGCGAGAGAAAGCGAAGACGGTGGTCCACCTCCGACGAGATCCGCGGCGTTTCTTCACCGTGTAGCAGCTCCTCCAGTGAGTTGCTTGAGCTCGTGCCCGCTACTGACCCTCGAGCGATGACTGGAGCCTCTTCAGCGAGTCTCCAATCCCAGGTAGCATCTGCCATTTCTTCTCCAACCTTCCTCTTCTTTCCTTTGGTTTTTCTCTTAATTTTTCTGCCATCCTTGTTCGATTCCTTCCTCCAACAACCATCGCTTGAGCTCCGCCTTGGATCTCTGATCTTCGCGACACCTTCAGATCTCCCCATCGACACATCGCACCCTCTCCTACCACAGCTCCGCCTTCACGACTGAGGAAGATCACCAGCTACCCATCGCTTCGCTCCCAGGCCTCAACGCACATGCACGCACTCCACGAGCACGAGCTTCCATTTTTCGCAATATCTAACCCTGCAGGCACGTTCTTCTTCATTGATCGGACGTCACGTCGGAGCTGCTTCGAGCTCCATCGACCCTTGCTTCCAGACCGCCCCAGCTTCATCCAAGACCGCCGGTCTCTCTACCACGCCTCCACGACCGCTCTGAGCTCTCTAGGAGTCTCCAGCGAGCTTCACCAGCCACGGGGGAGGTCGGCGGAGCCAGGACACCATCACCGGAGCCCTGCCAAGTCCGCTGCAGGAGGTGGCGGACCTGACGAACAAGACAAGCAGTTACCATCTGATCCCCTTGATCGGACGGTCCCGATCGAGCCACATTTCCTACTCCCCGCCTCCATTGGATCAGAAGGATCTAACGGTCCTTCCGTAGCCAGGTCACCATCGCCTTCGAGCTCCAGATACCATTGGATACATCTTGATCCAACGGCCAGCATCGCGCCACGACGTCCCACTCCAGAAGCCTTCGCCACCGTTGGATCATCCTGATCTGATAGTCCCTAGGAGCGCCATCTATTCAACTCCAGCAGCCGTTGGATCTCTCGAGATCTAACTGTTCAGCACTTGCCATGTAGTGCCCTCCGAGCCTCTTCCCCGAACCTAAGCTCAGAGCACCCGAAGCAGCACTCGAAGCACGCCCGAGCCTGCAACGCATCCGAGCCGTCGTCCGAACCTCCAAAGCCTCCTGAGCCTAGCGCCTCACGTGTCCCTCACGTGCGGGCTGGGAAAATTGCACAGAGGCCCCTACAAGTTTCAAGAATTACAAATCAGTCCCTACTAGGCACGTCACATGAGGAGCATGTGTTCTAGTGGACATTTTGCATGCATACCCTCTACATTATAGGTATTTGCAATTCAGTCCCTATGTGCACGTTTTATTTTAAGCAATTTTAATTTCTATCTTGCATTTTGGTCCATGTGTTTGCACGCATACTTTGGCATCCATTTATCATCATTTTTAAATTCTAAAAATTGCATGTTGTAGTTTAACTTATGCTTTATCTTTTGTGACACATGTCATATTTTTGTGAGATTCATAGAATTTAATATCATTATCTTTGTAGAATTTGACATATTTTGCCCACTTTGTGCTTTAAATTAAATATTAAACTGTTTTTGCTCCAAAAATCACCATAAAATCACATTGGGTTTAGTTTAAGTTGATCCACACTTTATCCAAAAATCAAACCATTTGCATGCATCGCGTGGCTTTAATAAATTAATTAGTCTTTTGCTAGATTGATTTTTAATAGGTCCAGTTCACATCAATTTTTAGGTTTATCAATTTTCCTGGATTCCTCTCAGATAGATATATCTAGGATAATTTTTATATCAGGAAATAGTGTGCTTTGGTATTTATTAAAATTAATCATGCAAAAACTACCTGCATCCATATTAAATTCATATTTAATTCAATTAGAGACAAAAATTCCAAAAAAAATTGCAATAGCTTAGCCTCATTGTGTATCATCTTCTGGCCAAGTTTCATTAATTTTGGACTTTATTTGACTATCATTCCTGATTTAACTTAAAAAATTTTGGCTTGAAATTGTATTGTGTCTTCATCGTTGCATAAAAATTCACAAAAAGATTAAAATCATTCTTCTGAAATTATGGCATTGAAATTAACTGAAAAATTACCTAAGGAGATAGCTGCCTCCCTGAGTTCGACCTTGGGCTTGCCCAAGTAAAATAAATTTACCGCTTGAAATTAATTGAACATTGATCCGAGTGGTTTTTTTGACAAGTTCTCGATTACTCGACTGCAACGAACGAAAAAACTCAATTCGATCAATAATCCGGTTGAATTAACAAGGGTAGTCTAGGCACTTTTCAAAATGGCACCGTTGCCGGGGAAGCACGGCTTAGGATAATTTTTAGAGAATTTTGATCGTAGATTTTCCATCCCCGGGTAGTCTGATTCCCGGCTTTTCTTGTGAATATTTTTCTGTCATTTGTATTTGCTTATTTGGTGGCATCCTTTATCCGACCTCCACTTATTTTCGTGCGAGGAATACGAGGAGTCGAAGGCGCTTCACCAAGCGAGCCGAGGATACTGCATTAAAATAATTTGAGTGATTATGTCAGGACTTGTAACTTTCTTTTATTTCATTTTGCATTTTTCAGTGGTTCCCATTTGGGTTCTCGGGCGTGTAAGTGATAATAAAAACGTGTCCCCGTGTACTGTGTGGATTGCTTTGTGTCGAATAGGACTTGCACTTGCGGCTCTTAGAGCTATTTTAGGACTTGTTTGTGCTCGCAAAATTCTAGGACCACGCTTCACACATAAAAGACGCACTTAGACCGCAAATCTTAGCCAAAATTAATCTGTTCTTCACTCGGTAATAGAATTGCCTGTCTAGGAGCAGATTTTCATCACTTGCATTCATATAGTTTAAAATTTTCAATTCTATTTTACATTCCGCATAAAAAGTGAAAAGATCATTGTAAGTCTTCTCTACTTAGCATTCATCATTGTTTTTCTCGTGCATCAGCTTTTCTTGACTCCTTCCCCCTTGGTTTTTAAACTTAGGTCTAAAGGAAATTGGACTGGATGATAGGCGTGCTTTGAGGTTGGATTAATCAAGTGATCACCTAATTTAAATCCGGACTGCTAAGCAAAATTGACCAAAAAATCAATAAAACCTGAAATTCTGTTTGCGGGAGAGTAACCCTGACCTAGATTGCAGGCTGAGTGAGGGTACAGAGTGCGTGTACACACCCTAAGGCAGAGCCAAAATCTATTTTGGCAATAAAAATCTTATTTTATATACAAATAATACAATAAATAATGAATGCTATTAGGTACAAATTGTTGCTATTTACATGCATTGGTTAGGGTTTTTAAGGACAAAATGATAGAATAAAGAATGATGAAATGAGGTTTCATCAGGTACTGCCCTGTTGTTGACTGGATTCACGAAGTATTGGCGTTTCTATCGTACGTGGGCGGGTAGGGCTTAGCCTGCTTGTATACTTGTTCTAAAGTATTGAGTTTAGGTTATCCCCTCATGGGGGTGTCTGTCTCATCGTTCCGCGTATGAGTACCCCACAAGGGGGAAGTGTCGATTTCGCCTATAGGCTTCCTCCTCTATTCATTGGGTATGTAGTGGATCCAGACCCAATAGCAAGGATTCTCTTAAATAGTACAAGCTACATGTTACAAAGGAAGTGGGAAGTATGAGATACTTTTCTAGAAATATTCACTCTCTTATAGGGGTAACCTCTAAGGACTTGCTATAAAATTATCTAAATAACAAAATAAAATTGAAAAATAAAAATAGATGAACTTTTACATCTTCATTAGTGTGAGTTGGTGAACCTACTTTGTGTTTGTTTGTATTAGATTTAGGTCAAAGATCAACCCCGTGCACTTGCACCCTTTTTCATTTCATCTGTTTTCATTCCTCTTTGCTTTGCTCACTTTGATTATATCAGTATTTCATACTCCTCATCTATTCCGCTTCTATTCCAAGATGTTGATTCATGGATGGTTTAGTCGGACCCCGTCGATACCTACATCGATTCCATGAATTTGTCATCTTCAATAATTCGAGGCAATTCTCGAGAACATGGTTCGAACTTTGCGAACCCCTCGTCAAACTCCTCATCTTCTTCTCCAATAAATCGGGATCACTCTTGTTCTGACATTCTCCCCTTGTGGATGAAGATCGATTTTTCTTCATATCAAGTACTGCATTCACATATGTCTGGAATTGACCCTAATTCCAGACTAATCTCTTCATCTGGTGCCCAAAAATGTAGGTCTCATCGGGATGAATTTGAATGTGCATATCAAGAGATGAACTTAGACCCCGTTTAGATCAATTCCTTTGAGTATGATTCAGAGATGGATCCTCAAGGGAAAGGGAAGGGATCACAATAGCCAAATCAGGGCCCTCAACCAGATCAAAATGCAGTGAATGCCCAGTTGCCAACTTTCATTGAGGCTATCCAGCAATAGCTTACAGATCAAGCTCTCTCCCATGTCACATTCACTGATATGCTCAATGATATTAGGAGAGATGGAGAGAATCGAGGATGAGAAAATAATAATGAACAAGAAGATGGATCCCATAGAGGACCCACAGATGAGGCAAGGAGAGAGGTTCACAAGCCTACTCTTAAAGAGACTTACAATCCTGGAGTTGGCTAGAAGACTGAGTGGATACATATCCCTATGGTCCACGGATACTTTAAGTTCAAGGCCATGTTCTTGGCCCTTATTCCCTCTTTCCATGGGAATACATATGAAGAAACTTACATCCATCTCCAACATTTTTCATGCATCAGTCGCACAACTTACTACCCTAACATCCCATTAGGAGTAGTCAAAATAAACGCATTCCCCTTCAGCCTTCAGGACAAGGCTTTACACTGGATTAATCACTTGGGGAAGGTCGTGACGACCTGGGAGGAACTTAAGTCTGTGTTCCTCCACAAATTCTACCCTCCTGGTCGTCTCAACCAGATGTGAGCCAGGATAAGTAATTTCTCCCAAGGACCGCACGATTTCATCCATGAAGCCTAGGAGAGATTTAAATATTTGCAAGAGAAGTGCCCCATTATTATATTCCTCGGACTAGCCTGGTCCAACATTTCTTTGGGGGCCTGACTACAAAAAATCAGAGGCTAGTGGATGTCGTATGTGGTTATTCCTATTTCAACAAGGATGAGGACGTCGTCTGGCAAATATTCGAAGAAATGGCAAAAGGAGAGGCCACATTATCCTCATCCCGTGCTTATCAGCATCAGCCACAGATCCACCACAAGACAGTAAACATGGTGACATCTCATGAGCAAGGCATGGACGAGAGCTCCAATCTCAGCATCATTGGAAGCCACCTGTCAAAAGTTGATATAATTGAAAAGCGATCGCAGGATCTAGAAAAATTATATATAATCGGATAGAGAACCCAGCATCTAGACAAGCTGGATAAGATCACCAAGCAGCTGGAGCTATTGGTTAGCACCATCAATGCACTCTCTACGAGTCCATTAGTCACAACTCTCGCTGAGTAGAAGGAACTTGCATCGCTACAACCACCTCAACCAAGTCCAGGGCAACCTCAGGTCCAGCATGTATACTACATGCAGGCTCCTAATCAGGAACCACCATAGCCATCGTAGCAGCAGCTTGTCATCTACAAGCTCGAGCCCCAACCCTCATCTTATGTGGATCCATTTTTTCCACCGTCACTCCAAATCCAAGAGGTAAACGACATCTAGAATACTGATGCAAAACTGGACCATCCAGGAGGAGAGTAGCAGGGCCAGTCTTCTGCAATTCAGTCGTATCACAAGCCTTCTAGTGGGAATCTTATCCAGCAGTAGCAGCCTCTACACTAGTCTCCTCCATATCAGAATACATGGAGATAGAATTATCAATACCAGCATCGTGTGTATCGTCAACACTAGTTGTATCACCATTATGTGACTGCTCAGCACCAACAATAACCTTAACCTCCCTAGCATTACTGGCATCCTCCTCCTCATTACAATTCATAATTTTCTCACTCGTAGTCTTCGCAGCATTATCACTCTCAGTGTGGACAACACTCTGAACCCGAGGTTGCTTCTATAAATCCCGCTTTCAATCGCTTGTCCCAGCTAGTGAAAAGCCTATCATAGATGAGCCAGAAGCTTGATAACCTCACTGCCACCAAAACTCGTATTCTAGTGTAGGTAAATGCCAACCACCCCAAGAACTTCAAGAGAAAGGAGTAGGTAACTTATGGGGTCTCATCTGATCTGACAGAGTCAGGTATTTCTAAATTTATTTTATCTAATGCAGTGACTCTCAAGAGCGATAGGACCTTGCAGTCCTCTGCTGCATCGAAGGGTAAGAACAAAGCATCGTGTGGTGAGTCGTAGTCTGTGCATCAATCGGACCAACATCAAATCCAGGTAAGGAAGAAGATTATAGAGGAAAAGCACCAGATCACCACCACCACCATCAGCAAAAATTATAAAAAATCATCAAAAAGAAAATAAGAGCCCGAGGCCAGTCGATCCATCTCAGGAGAAGCAAGCACCAGTCAAAGCTCCCAAGCCAACAACGAAGCCGAAGCTCATATAGACTCATTTTTGCATGTTTTAAATAGCAGCTCACCTTCTTGCCAACCATTTATAAATAATGATGTAATTAAAAACTATGATTTTGATTCTATACATATTCCATTTCTTAATTCTATTATAAATTTCAAAAAAATAAAAAGTTAAAAAATACATTGTTTGGCCCTGGTGTTGTTGAAATTATTCAGAATCTTATGTTGGAGATGTCACTGTTTAAGGCCATGGAATACATTCCAATAGTGAAGAAAGGTTTGAAATAGGCATGTACATTAAAGCCTCAGAGCATCAAAAATAGATGCAGCAAAGCATAAAAGCATATTCTTATCATGGCCACCATCAACACCATCAGTGACCTCCCACGGAAAAAGAAAGACAAGGGAGCACCTCTCATCAGATGCCAGATTTTTGATCAAATTTTTGACAAAACCTTGCTTGATAGTGGTTCCACCATAAACCTCATACAATCATCACTGATCCAAGAATTCGAGCCGGTTCCGCTTAAGCCCGCATACATGATCCTTCGGTTTGTTGATCAATTCATTAAGTGGTCTAGAGGTTTATTAGAGGATGTTATTGTGATTGTGTAGGATATGCACTTCTTAGTGGATTTCGTTGTCCTGGACATGGATTCATCTGCACTGTTACTCCAAGCCCCCATTATTCTTGGTTGATCATCCTTCGAACAGCTGAAGCGGTAGCTGACTATGGGTCTAGAAAGATCACATTTTGCTCATGCAGTAACCCGGTTACTGGATATGATTAATGAGCCAAAAGATGTAGAGAGCTCATCTGATGATGAAGGCATAACAGAACCAGTGGCTGAAGAATGTGGCATTGTAGATATCAGTGATCAACAACTTTCATTGAATGATATTTTGACACAAGAAATCCTCTCTTCATAGGAGGACCTGAAAAGTACAATCATCCCTTTCTCCTTTGCCAATTGAGAGATTGAGTCTGAGTCACCGATCAACTTAATACACGAAGATTCGAGGCAAACCAAACAAGATTAATTCATTGCAGATATGTTTAGTGCATTTTTTATCAAAGCCAAGAGTGATAGAGGTGGACAACACCTCATTTTTTTCATAAGATCAATCCCCTACCAACACTGTTTCTGAATTTTCTGTGGAGCAGACTCAATAATTTCCTGAATTAAGATAGCTCCTGGTAGGTCTGAAGTATGCTTTCCTTACAGGTGGAGAGAACATGTGTCCGGTCATCATCAGCAGTAGGCTGACCTTGGATCAGGAATCTTGGTTGCTCGAGGTTCTAAAGAAAATAGTAAGGAACTTTGTAGGAAAGTTTCGAATATCTGAGGGATAAATCTAGCCGTGTTTTCACACCACATTTATCTTGAAGATGATTGCAAATCATCCTGTGGATTTCAACGGAGGTTGAATCCATACGAGACGTGGTTGTAAAAGAAATCATGAAGTGGTGTGAAACGAGTTTCATTTATCCCATCTCTGACTCAAAATGGATGAGTCCCATGCATGTACTGTCGAAGAAATTAGGGATCATCGTGGTTACTGATGACCAAGGAGAGGATATTTATACTCCATTACATATATCGCGGTATTTATGTGTTGACTACCGACGCCTGAATGCAGCAACGAAGAAGGACCATTTCCCACTGTCATTCATTGACCAAGTGCTTGAAAGATTACCTGGGAAAGAATTCTTCTATTTCTTAGATGGATACTTCGGGTACAACTAGGTGGCGATCACCCTTGAGGGAGAAAATTACATTCACATGTCCATTCAACACCTATGCCTTCAAAAGAATACCCTTTGGATTGTGCAATGCATCTGCTACATTCCAAAGATGCATGCTAGCCTCTTTACAAATATGGTCGATAGTTTTCTTGAGATTTTCATGGATGATTTATCAATCTACAGTGATATCTTTGATTCTTTCCTTATGCACCTAGACCGAGTGCTACAGAAATATTGGCAAGTCAATCTTGAATTATCATGGAAAAAGAGTCATTTCATGGTGACTGGAGGAATTGTGCGAGGTCATGTCATCTCCAAGCGTGGCATGGAAGTCGACACGATGAAGGTGGATGTGATTCCCAAACTCGAGCCATCTCGAAATGTTAAGAATGTGAGGACGTTCCTTGGGCATTTTGGTTTTTATCTGTCAATTTATCAAGGACTTCAGAAGAATTGTCTGACCTCTCATTGAGCTCTTATGAAATGAGAACAATTTCAATGTCAATGAGAAGGTTCTCTAGTCATTTTATCAAATGAAAGACTTAGTCACTCAAACTCCAGACCTACAGCCACCCGATTCATCTCTCCCATTTGAGATCATGACGGATGCATCAGAATTCTCAGATGGGGTTGTATTGGGACAAAGAAGAGAAAATTTGCCCTACACCATTCATTATGCCAATAAAATATTAGATGATGCACAGAAGAATTATACAGTTATAGAGAAAGAAATAGCCGCAGTAGTCTAAAGTCATTGTCTACACTGACCACTTTTCTATTAGATATTTACAATAAAAGAAGATGCCAAATCAAGCTTACTCAGATGGATCATTCTCCTCCAAGAATTTGACATGGAAATCATAGACAAGCTTGGAGTTCAAAACTTGTAAGCAGATCATCTATCCAGAATTGAATGCCCAGATACTCAGCTGAGCAGTGCACTGATCATAGAAACCTTTCTCGATGAATTTATTCTCAGTATTGGATTTCTCCCTTGGTATGTCGATATTACGAACTATCTCGTATCTTAGGTAGTTCTACATGATTGAATGAAAGTCAAGAAGGATAAATTCATGTCTGATATCCACTTTTACCAATGGGAAGTTCCATACATATTTAGGGAAGGGGCATATTGCACTTGGCATCGGGGTATTCCTCAGGAGTACAGTAGTGTCCTCGAGCATTGTCACAATCTCGAATCTTGTGGATATAATTCTGGAAGTAGAACGGTAGCAAAGATACTGCAGTATGGCCTTTGGTCGCCCACACTATTCAAGGATGCCACAACATACATTAAAGCTTGCATTGACTGTCAGAAGATGGGAGGAACCCTCATCTCAAAAGAATTTTTGCCCCTCAAATTCATTCAGAATTCTGATGTGTTCGATGTTAAGGCATTGATTTCATGGGTACATTTCCTAATAGTCAGTGTTGTGAATACATCCTGCTTGTCATAGGTATGTGAGTCTATGAATAGAAGTTATCCCTGATCGAGCTGCTGATAGACGAACAGTCTGTCGGTTTCTAAAAGATAACATCATTTCGCGGTTCGAGATTTCAAAAATTCTCATCTCAGACGGGAGTAGCCACTTCATCAATAAAGAGGTTTAGAAACATGTGTAGGAGTACGACATCGATCATCGCGTCGCTTCTCCTTATCATCCTTAATCCAATGGCCTGACTGAATTATCAAATAAAGAAATCAAGACAATCCTGCATAAACTTGTGAGGGACAAAAAGAACCGGTCGCAATTTCTGAATTCGTTTCTCTGGGCTTACAGAACCGCCTACAAGTCTCCTCTGGGCATGTTGCCCTATCATCTTGTATATGAAAAAGCATGCCATCTTCTTGTAGAACTTATTTATAAATCTCTCTGGGAAGTAAACATATGTAACCTTAACTCACAGAAAGGTGATCAGAATAGACCGATTGATCTTAACAAGCTCTTGGAATTCAGAAATTACACGTACTATAAAAGCTTTATGCACAAAGAGAAGGTCAAACGCACCGGTACGTGAGATGAAAGACATTCGAACCTAGATAGAAAGTTTGATTATTTGATGCAAAGTTGAAGATATTTCTAAAAAAATAAAGAGTAAATGGATTGGGTCATACATCGTCAGAACTATGCATTACAATGGAAGTATTTTCATATCAGAATTGTCTTATGATGCATTGCTATTCATCGTCAACGGTCACTTGCTGAAGTCATATTTAGAGCACGATACATTCATGGTTGTTGTCGATTCAATTCAAGTTGTCTTTGATGAAGAGTTCACTGGTGCAGCATCAGAAGATTCAGGCAATGCAGCCCAAAATATCTTTGATCGATTTTCTTCTTTTCTTCTTGTGATTTCTATTTTCTATTTTCATTATTCTGTATTTTACTCATCCCATTCATTTGTGTTATACTTAGGATATGCTTCATCCTAAGTATACGAGGGATGAGTGTATTTGAATTATACTCATTCCATTCTTTTGATTCCCTCACTTGTCTCTCAGCTTGTTGATACTCTATGTATACTTCAGGATATTTCACCCTAGGTATAGGGGGGACCAGCCGAGTCATTTGATTTCATAAATTTTGATCTCCGATCATCCCCATTCTGTGTATAGTATGTTATACTTAGGATTAGTTGATCCTAAATATAGGGGGACGATTGACTTCTTATTCTTTGATTTAGTCATTATAGTATAGACTTTTCATGTAGCCAGCATGAGTTATGTCTTCCTTTTTCTCTTTAATCACTATGAAGACATAGATCAAGCTAAGTATAGGGGTCATATATACGTTGTATATACTTTAGTCATAACTCGTACTTACGTATTGTTAGATGCAAGAAGCGCCATATTGGGGATAAGGAGTTGTAAGAAAGATACCCAATATAGTGTTATTGTATATCATCTGTTGATCAAGGCCAGTACTCAAAGGCATGAAATTATGGAGCTTATAAAGCCTGTCAAACTAGAATAGAGTAGGGATGATAATCCTCCCTTGTAGTGAAGATGTTATGATGGAGTTGAAGAACCTTTGTCTTGTGGTTGCAAGAATATTCTACATGGCATTTATTGTGGGATGATGTAGAATGTCGGTGGCTATCTCCATTGCAAGAGTACCAGATAACCAAACTTGGGATCATGCATTATCGTGTTTCCATGAAGCATTGCCTCCGGTCTTGGCAGTCATCTCAGGTACCGCTAAGATGAACTCTTGGTTAGTGCTCTATATGATGCTCATGAGTCGCATCACCTATACCTCATAGTTAATCCATATTGGCGATGGGATATAAGCTTTCGAGTGCTTCAGAGGATGGAGTAATATTGATTATATCTTCTGCCATAACTAAAGGAGACTTGGAAGGGCATGACTGGGAGATAGAGAAATTAATCTGTATCTACACGACCATGTAGGAAATAGATTGTATGTGCAGACCAAGGGGACAACCTTTACCATCTCTTTGTAATTGCTCTAAGGCTAATGGATCATATTTAAAGGGTCAAATCCAAGTTGTAATTTCCATAATCAGCATGCAAACAACAATGATATATGCACGTGCTATGCACGACCAAGGAATCTCGTGTGGAGAACCTAAGTGCAGCACTGTGTCATTGCATACAGTTGGAGGTCGAGGGCACCTCGCGTAGAGGTTATGGGGTCGTAGGACCCATTGCGCAATGGCCTAGGGTGCCTGATGCAAATGTTGCCAGGTCGTAGGACTCGCTAATTGGGGTTGATCGATGTGTGAAGCCATAGACCAGTGCACAACTAAAAGAGGTTGTGGGTAGGGATGGGCATTGGGCTGGGCCGGCCCGACCCAGCCCGAAGCCCGGCCCAAAAAGCCCGGCCCAATCCTAGCCCGAATGGATATTGGGCCGGGCCTGGGCCTAAAATATCGGCCCAAAAAAATATTGGGCCGGGCTCGGGCTTTGCTTGGCCCAACCCGACCCGGCCCGAGGCCCGACCCGATGCATAGCCCGCCACATGGCCCGATATTAGGCCCGAAACCCGGCCCAAGAAAGAGCTCGGGCCTTAGGGAGGAGAACATTCCACTATGCATAAGTGATAACTCCCAAGTCCGAACCCCACGGTACCCCCAAGTCCGAACCCCACGATACCCCCAAGTTCGAACCCCACGATACCCCTAACCCTCGCGTCTCGCCGCCCTATCAAGGTAGCGATAATAGAGAAGTAGGTCAGTTCGTCCTCCTCTCAGTGGCGGCGCGCTACTAGGGTTTTCTCCTCTCCTCTGCTCCCCACCATGCCGGTTGCAAATCGCAATGGTTTGTCCCCATTTTTCTCCATTTACGACAATCTACCCAGAAAGCGTCGCTATGATCGTAAGCAGTCTGGTTACGGAGGGCAAACTAAACCCGTCTTCCACAAGAAGGTTCGTCTCCATCATAAAAACCCATCTGTACATCTGTTGTTTTTTGTTACTTTTTTATGGTATTGGGTTAAATGTTTTAAATGACACTGTGTTCTCTGATGCGACTCAAGATTTCTTGAGGGCATATTTTTTTTAATGTTTGAACTGATTTGTATCTTTCTTGAGAAATCTATCCAGGTTGTATGCGGTGATAAAAAGTGTTTTGATTTGATGATGATTATCCTCGTCATATTGTTGTTGATTCGACGTATCGTTTAGATAGAGTAAAAAGGGGTCCCATGTAGTTTAGTATTTTGCTAAATTGGATCCACGTTAACTTGGACCAATCTTTTTTTAAAAAAAGACCTTAAACTCTGCTTTTGGTTTCAAGTATGATTGTAATTTAGGCTGATTTATTTATGCGTCCGGCATTTTTGGCTAATTGTATTATATGGCAGTAATGTGTCACATAGAAAAAAACAATCGAATGTTCTCTAAACTTTTTCTTTCTAGTTACTGTATAACAGGTGTCCTTGACAAAAAAGTTTCTAAGCAGGGAAAATGGAGTACTTGTTTAGTTATGCTGGTCATTTACCTCTGTAATCTTTAAGTTGTGGTTATGAATTGTTGTGCAGTTTTAAGTCAGCTGAAGTAAAATTTTTAAAGATCTTATTTGTATGATTTGGCCTTGTATGGAGTGCTTGAACCCTGATGTAGTTGAATACTTGTTATAGAGACCTTGAGGTCGACTTGGTTTTATATTTAATCCTCAAGTAATAGATGGGCCGGCCCGGCCCAAGCCCGACCCAATGAAATTGGGCTGGGCTTGGGCTTGGGCCGACCATCAAAAAAATTTGTGGGCCCGGGCCCGGCCCAAGGCCCGATTTTTTCTAATGGGCTTGGGCCTGGGCCCTTCAGGGCCCGGCCCAGCCCGGCCCATGCCCATCCCTAGTTGTGGGTGGCAATATGTGGAGCAGGAAGGAGAGAGAGGGGGATGGGTGATTCTTGTGATATCAAGGAGTTTCTAGAGCTTGAGTTCAGGACTGCTGCCTTGAAACCATATGAAAATGAGTAACTTATTTATTATGAGATCATAGGATTCGTTTATATAGAGGAGAAATCCAAAGGAGCAATACAAGAGAAAGGAAATACATAAAAAAGGAAGTAACATATGAAACAAAATAAAAAAAATGGCAAAGCATTCTCCCACTATAAGTAAGGTTGGTTAAATGGATTCTTGCTCAAACAATGTTGAAAAATTAGACTATTTTTTAAGCTGGTAGTCGACTACAAAGGGGTTTGAACCCTGATCTTTTAGGTGGTAGACACACTGTACTACCACTAGATCATTTAGAAGTTGATTATATGAAACGGATAACATAATAAATATTCACTATAACAATGGCATGTTGATTATGAGGTCTCTTAACAGTCCATGTGACAAAATTGTATAGCTTACTATTATAGAGCCAAAAACTCAGATATTATTGAAGTTAGTCAAGAGCTATTACTGATGAAGAAGTTCATGTAAGAGCTCACCTTTGTAAAAGACCAAGTGCATTTTATAATATTGTGAAGAGTTCAAGTATTGTCCATCTAAACAAAAACGTTCTGTTTAGGTGAGATCGATATCGTTAGGTATCAGGACACTCGATTCTCACATTGTTGATACCGGGAGATATGTAGGGATAAGTTCCCCTCTATGTGAGGATTCCTTATATCTACTTAGTCATATTTGATCATTATCAATATGAGATTCCTTATATTACATCTCATAAAAAAACTCCAGTAAAAGAAACTTCGGTACTTGAGCAACAGCTCAGATTTCATAAACTTATTCGATCACTAAAAGGTTTCTCAGACCATCACAATAGCAAGGTTATGACTTTATTGATCTAGAAAGCATAGTAAAAGGGGGGCTGAAGTTGTCGTTAACGAGACGCTACAGTTGATGGACGTCTATTACATCCTAGATATCTGGAGAGGAACCATGGTATCAGCAAGCTCCTCCCTGTAAGCAGCCTGGAAGAGATCAATACTGTTACCAAACTGCTGCAAGAGACGCCTTCGACACTCCTCGGCAGCTGTAAGGCCAGCAGTGTAGGCTCCATGCACGGATCCAGAATGATCTATGCTTGCTGCTTCGCCGGCAAAGAAGAGGTTATTAACGGGCGCTCGGAACCTCTCGTAGAGGTCCACAGGCTTCCCAACTAAATCACAGGAGTAAGAGCCCAGGAAATCTGGGTCCGATCCCCAGCGTGAAACTAGATACTGGACCTGCAGAGACCATTTATACAGAACATTAACTACCAGCTGGGACTAAAAAGAAATGAATGTGAATTGACTAGATCAAAAATCTTAATTAGAAGAGTTGACTTTAAGACACCTCTCAAAGTTCATAGCCATGTAAAAAAACTAACCCCGGCACTAATAACTTCACAGATGTTACACGCGACTGTAAGTTAATGGATAACCTACATCACATGAATTCACAAGAAAAGTGGGAAAATTTTTCCATGTGATTCTATTCTAACGATTTAAATGTAGAAGAAAATTAAAATGTTCCATCCAATCTACTAATTTCACAGTTAAATAACCTTTAGGAATGATCTTAGTTCAAAGGATGTTAGATTGCAATATTCAACTATAGATTCCACCCAAGCCAAAATGACATCTGCAAAGGTTAAGCTCTGGCTTTTAGTTGATCAGAATTTATAACTATAGATGCTAGATGGTATGTACGAATGTTGAAGGCAGTGGATCTGGAGTAGCAGATCTACTGTTGATAAGTTGCTTACAGGATCAGTGGCTGCTGGTAGCATTTTCTTAAGCTGCTTCATCACAAAATCAACAGCTTCGGTATCAGATAACTTTTCTAGGTCAGATGCAAAACTTCCTGCGGCCATGAACACGAGAACAGGATTGCTTGTCGCCTTGTGAAGGTTGAGAAAGTAGCCACACGCATAAGATGTGGGAGCAACAACCCCCAATAATTCCACATTAGGCCAGAACACGTTGTTGAAGCGAAGAGCTATCTTGTTCTCATTGCCAAATCCCATATCGGATATCGCGGAACGTTTCCAATCAGGTAGAGGAGGTTCAAAATTTATGAGATTCGCTTTAAGGACACCAAGAGGAACTGTTATGATGGCTGCATCCGCAATAATTATCTTCCCACCCTCCGTAGTGACTATGACTTTGCTACCATGTTGAACAATCTCGTTGACCCTATGATAACGAGTGCTGTCACCAGTCAAAAATCTGAATCTTATAAAAATAAATTTTAAAAAATATTATTCGAGAACTTTCAGAACAAACCTATGATTCAGGCGGACATCAAGACCACTTGCAATGGCTTGGATTAGAGGATCATATCCTTGCACCATAAGACCATGGCCACCTGTGAGAACATGCTCCTGTCACAGAGATATAGGAAAAGATGTTAAGAAATAAATAATTTTCTATAAATGTTGTATACGTTTCAAGTTAATAATAAAATGATAAAAACCATGGTCACACATGGATCTGACGAATAGTTTTTGGCGTAACCCTATGTCCCATCCAATCTTAGCAGGCTGGAGTCTTCCCAATCCAATCAATTCAATAACTTAAACTTAAACTAATCAGATTCGATCCATCGGATTGCAGATTGGGCTGACCTGTAAGAACAGAGTTTTTCTTTCCTTCTAATGGTCTAGTTTCTTGGTTGCTTATATATTTACTTGAAAAAGTACTAGAACAAAACATACAAGTCTATAAAACTTTACAAATTTAATGTATGTATTCAAAATATTCATAAAATGGGAGCTATCCTATACACAAGTGGAGACAAGAATTCCAAGGAGCATTGTGGCAATGCAAAAGAAGATGTGCAAACAAGAGGCTAACTAAGGTTCCAAAATAAGGACAGGTGGGGTGTGTCTACCTATTAAATGGGTAAGGAGAGGTTGCACCACTATTGAGTAAGAATGAAAATGGTTGGATATAGATACGAATATAGCTACAATTATGTCCTTATCCACTTTAAAATACAAATATGAATACATATACGAATATTGACAGATACGAAAAATGGGTAATCATATCCTTAAAAACGAATACGAATACAAAACAAATACAAAACGGATATGAATAATAACAGAAATATTTAATAGATTAACTAAAATATACATGTTTAGGGTGATTTACACATAAAATAGATATACCAAATCTATTCATTTCATAACAATTATATCAACAATGGTGAATGCAATCGTGAAATGTCATTACACAAAGTTATAAATAAATCTATAACTATATTTATGTACAAAAATGGATATGTGAATGTGAATATTAACAAATGCCAAAATGATATGCATATCCGCATCCATTTTAAAACGAATACGAATGTCAAAATATGTATTAAATTAATATAATAGTGGATCAGATACGAATATATTCATTTTTCATCCCTACTATTGAACCATATAGGCATTGCCATAATTATGCCATAGCTAAAATTCACGTCAGTGATTTGCTAAAAGACATTAGTGATTAGGTCAAGGGGATATGCTATTTAAAGGACTCCAGCTGGAAAGAGATTATTGGAGAGAAGGGTGGCAATTGAAGAGGAATTTTTGTGACCCCCCCCCCCCCCCACCACCACCACCACCTCATACCCTACTAGAAAGGGGGTCCCGTTGCATATGGGTATTCAGATCTGTCTGTATCTGGGGACCGTTGGTACTGGAATAGTATATGAACTCCCTAGGTTAGGGCTCTCCGTATTCTTCTTTCTCCACATAATGAAAACCCATCGTCGATGTCCAAGGACATAGCCCAATTACAGGTGAACCTTGTAAATATGTACGTCTTCGTGCTTCATTGATTGGTCATGTATATGCATATTAGCATACGTGATTCGCAACAATTACTGTAGCTTTTAAGTTGTAAATGTTAAGTACATTCACATCTCAACACAACTAGGAGGTGCAAAATTGAACACGAAAGAATATTTAACACTCATACCTGATCCCAGTTTTTCAGGGATATTTCATTGACATCAGCAGCAAACCATGCTTCCATTCTGCATATGTACCACTGAAGCACTTCATAGGCTAGCCCTTCTTGCCTGACATAAGATAGATGCACCTCGCGTAAGAAAAGTATTAGAGCTAAGCAATTAGATGGCACTTTTAATTGAAGATAAAAGTAAGCTATGCCTTAATTCTGGATATCTATCCATAACGATAGATATGGCTTGTAGAACAGACATGTCATTTGGATGTTCATCTCTGACTTTCTCGGTCTGCAACATAAATAGCAGGAACCAAATCAGTGTGGCACTTCTATATATAAGTCGTATTTCGATAAATATACAATAAAAGGAAAGGAAAAAAATCTCCAAACTCTATGTATGAAAGAACTTTACTGCTTTGAGAATCTTTTTGAACATCTCTCCAACTTCGATTACTATTTGTTGAGGAACTTGGTGCCCATCCATATCAAAGAGTGCATAACTGCAGAGACTGCATATTAGTATTTGAAATAAAAAGGGAAAGAAAACTAAATTAAGAGCAAGAATAACAACTTTAAAGTACTTCGAACTCTTGGATAGTATTTAAATTCTTCATTGCAAGAGAACTTTTAAATAAATTTTAATTTTAAATAAATTTTAAATTATAAATCAAATTATTCATTGCAAAGGAGCTGAAATGTATTAGGAATAACTTTTTTTAAAAGGAAAAAAGGGCAGACACCGTGTAGGTGTGTGCCCAATGTATCAGGAATAAATTCGATTAAGGTCTAGCTCAAGTTGTGCTAACAGAATTATTTGATTATAATTTAACACTACCTTTCTAGATCATGATCGTAAAGCACAGAGTTGTCTCCACTGGTTCGGTACAGCTTCATTCTCAGAGCTCGAATTAAAGGAGCCAGGGAGTTCTCATTGCAAACACCGTGCAACCTGAAAAGAATAGGCCAAAAAATGTTGATGTCAACCACCTTCCATTAAATTTCTACCTGCAAAGAAAGTCAAAATTAACTTCAACTTACCATGATGCTCCCATGTCAATAGGATAGCCAAATGTGTAGTCTGTATGCACACGGCCACCAAGACGATTTTTTGATTCCAGCAATATGACCTAAAGAAGTTATTACATGAAGCATATCTCAGACAAATGTGGCATCAAATTTGTACTTTATGATGTTTTCTTGGCCTGCTAATATGGTATAACTATAAGACATTCAAACCTTGAAAGAAACATTGTACAAGGCACGAGCTGCAGCTACACCAGAAATTCCACCACCTATGACAACAACTGTAGGAGAAGATTCCGACTTTTCAAAATGTGTAAGGAAAGATCCTGAGAGGTAAACAATACAGATGCGTAAGGAACTCCATATTTTCAAATAAGCACATCAGTTACATGTTAACAAACCTATGGCTAATGGTAAAATCAGATAACATATACATCTCAATTTCATTAGTTCTGTGTGAAAAGACAGCATATCGACAGACCATACCATAGACAGCATCTAAAAGTTATGTTTTCGCAATCAGCATAATGTATACAAAGATGCAGAGCATTCTCAAACTACAGACAACCATGAGGCAACAAATAACATACCGTTTTAGCATCTCAACTAATAAATTTATTAACTAAGCGAGTGCAAAGATTTATTACTTACGCCAATTTCCATGACAAGAACCTTGAATAAGAACCATTTGTTTACTGGACAACCCAGGAACACAGTCCGACTATAAAACATAATTTGTAAAGGCAAAAGAGCCTTTTAGCCTACCAAGTACTGATTATTTGTATGATGATTCACTTTTTTTTGCAGAAGGGTACAAGTGGAATAAATGACTATATTATCATATTTTGTAACACTGGAATTTAAATTATCATAATAATTTTAACCATCACTATCTTAGCTCACCTGGGCTTGCCTATCTTACTAATTTTATTGGTCGATTCCTAATATGTAAATATTTTCATCTCCCGTGACCCACATATTTCCCTATCAAATTTAAAATAGATACTCAGGTTACCGATACATTCCATCGGAAACATCGATGAAAATCCACCGCATGTACCTAACCAGTCTTTCCAAAGATCCACTGCTTCCTAAATACCACCCAAGAACAAGCCCCACTTTCCCTCTTCATAGGATCAGATTCTCAAACAGATCTTCATGCCCCGGAAGAAAAATGAGAACATGCAACAAGCTAGCAAATTTTGGATCCACATATGTATTAACGCAGCTTCCAGCCACAATTCCTGCAAATTGTTTGAATGTCTCGGCGTATAATTTACGGCAAATATTTTAATTACACAACTCCCACCGCTATCATGAACGAAAGAAAATACTTTGATGCAAACTTCAACAGATCAACGATATGACGAAAATTGAGCATCATAAAGGAAAGAAAAAGGGAAAAAAACACAAAGAAACCGCATTTCGAATAGGGACAAACAACTCACCGCCGAGGAGGAAGCCGCATCCAGAGAGATTGTTGGAATCCATTTCCAGCAACAAAAGCAGATCACCGAGAACCGCGATCGAAATGGGAGGGAAGCAGGCGCTCAATTATTGTGCATACTAGACGAGGAGTGGAGATTACGTATAGGAATCAGGAAGGAGTGGTAGAGGATGAAGATCATGAGGCCATCGATGAAATGGCTGGAATCGGAGAGGGAGCGCAGCTTGTCGAACCAGCTCATAGCCCTCGTTGGGTTCCCCAAACCGGCAATCTCGAGGAGGGAAGAACAGGGAAGATCTCGGAAACTTTGCAAAGCCTCTCCCGTTTTCTCGAGGGAAGGGGAACGGGATGGGGTGGGAAAGGGGAAGTGGGACTACTTATAGGAGCGCTGGGAGAGGTGGGAGCCGATACGTCTGTTTTAAATGACGATAATATCCTTCAAACGTGTGCTTGAGGGCTGATCTTGGAGGGGTAGAATCGTCTGAGAGTGGGGTTGGGATAGGGATACAGGCAGGATCGACGAAAACGGGGATTCCAATGCGGGAGGGGTTGTGGTTATGTTTTCTTTTTTTTATTTTATTTTTTTGTGGGCGTGGGGATGCTTGGAAAAAAAAGGGATGGGTCTTGTATAGTATGTGAATAGGACCCACACTAGGAGGAGGAGTGATCTTCTTTTTTTATAGATATAGGGTTTGCAAATATAACAACGGCACGTGCATGTCATCTAAAATATCATTTGCCATTCACAAATTTTGAGTCCAAAAAATCGAAAATCTCTATATAAGACGGAGGAGGTCTGCATGGCATCCCATTTTTCAAGCGTTGGTTACGACGGCGAGTGTCGTGCGATGGTATAGTGCATATGGAAATTCAGTAGTGATGCAACGTGGTACGGTGATTGTGATTTGCACGATGGAACGATAAGCATAGCGAGTGGTGCGTGTGGTGGCGGTGGCACTGGTGATAGTGTGGGTGGTAGTGGTGCGAGTGGCAGCGGTGGCATTGGTGGTGGAAAGGGTGGTGTTGGTGGTGGTGACACCGATGGTGCGAGGATGGTGGCGGCAATGGGTGGCCGAGTAGTGGTGGCGCAATGGTAGTGGCACAGTGATAGGATTGTGGTGGCAACAATGTGATGGCGGGGAGGAAGGAGAAGGTAGTTGTACAGTGATGGTGTTGGTAGATGAGAGGAAGGAGAAGGTGGTATTGGTGGTGATAGGTATAGGATAGGTTAGGGAAGGGACACATGTAATCAAAATGAATGAGTGTGTCGCATGTGAGGTGATAGACCCTCCATTAAAATGGATGTCTCACGTGACAGGCAAGAGGAGGACTTGCCATCAAAATGAACGACATTCATGTCATTTGGAAAGGAAACATGTCATCAAAATGAATAAATTCATGGCATGTCACCAAATACCTATCATTTTAAAAAACGATCTTAAGGAAGGCGGGAGGGGTGCTTTCCATCAATATGAACAAGCTCATGGCAAGTTCCCAAAAACATGTCATCAAAAGGAACGAACTCATGGCAGTTGGAGGGAGGGACATGCCATCAAAATGAAGAATCTCATGGAAGCTGAGATTGGGATTTACCATGAAAATGAACAATTTCATGATAGATAAGAGAGAACTTTTCATGAGTACAACAAATCCAATCCAATATTTGTTAAGATGCATGTTAGAGATGTCACTCACATTGCGCACAAAGTTGGATCAACTTTCCATGCATTAATCACCTGATAAACAACTCTAAATCCTATGCAGTTGCTGATATGTCATGCCACATAAGACGGATGAGTTTTTGGGTGCCATTTTGGATTTTAGAATCATATTTTTTTATTGGTTGAGGAAGTGATATTTAGTGGAAAGTATTTTTAGCTTTATATTAATCTGTATAAAATGACCTAAATGCCGCCCAAGCTTACAATAGAAGAAAAAATAAATCAAAATTTCTCCTGCAAAAACACCCAACAATGATAAGAAGTTGTGGGAGTAAGCATATAAGAAGAAACAATTTCCATAGTAAAAACCATTCCAGTAGAACACAATCAATTGCATAGGGACTTAGTTCCTTATACAACTCGAGCGATAATTCCATGAGTAGAGGAGGAACTAGAGCATGTCCAATGATGGCTCCTTTCACATCACAACCACCTCATTGTAGCAGCAATAGCACCCTTCGGTGAACCCATGTCCTTGCATTTCTTCATTCAGTCTTGATCCAGTCTTGATCCATTCCAGGGAATCCATAATTCCGTCATTGACTTTGGCAAAAGGCAACCTTAAGGTAGCACAAACCTCTGCAATACCTCTATAGAGAAGGAAAACACCCAGGATAGACGCTCTCTAGTTTCTGTCAAGTGATTATAAAGGAGGCAACCTTGATCCAAACAGCAACCTACCTTAGCAAGATGGTCCCTTGTCAAGTGCTTATCCATGACCGCACAAAACATGTAATATAAGTGCTTGAGGAATCACCTTAGAGCACTACGATTGAGATAGGAGCTAATAGAGGAAACTATGATCAATTTTCTCTATTTGCTTTATATATTCATAATCTGGATTCAGAAATACCTTGTTGGTGATCTCCATAAAGGTAAATAAAGCCTTGATGGGATGTTTTAAGCCTCCTAGGCACTAAAAGAAAACGGTCTTATTACTAGCATTGGTATGTGACTGCTAGTAGTGGTTTATGCTCGCAGTACATATTATGAGAACCAACCAAATATCTGAGGTCGTAGCATTGAATGTGTATGGTACTTGGATGGTGTGAAGAAGGATATACATCTCGAGGAGAAGGGAGATAACGAACAATGTCATGGGATATGCGAAAATACGTTAGGATGACTCAAGTAGATGGTTATGGGTGATGGGAGGAGTTCCAAATAGGATGCCTAGAAGAGGGAAGTAGGAGCTCTCATGTGATACTTGCAACATACAACGTAGTAGGATGGCTACTTCTTGGAGTTTTCAAGTATATGGAGAGGGTTCATAGGTAATGGAGATGATGGGAAGGAGATGGGTTATGAAAGGGGAAGACGATGAGAGATTTGCAACAGGGAGGGGGCGATATGTTGTTTAAGTATCGTTGATCCTTCAACATGCAGGTATATGTATGTGAATCATGTGTATGCTCGAACGGTTAGTATGTGAATCATTTGTATATGTAGGTATAAGCATGTGAATCATGTATATACAAGTGCATTTTGTGTGATTCGCTAATCGTTTATGTATGTATGTTACATGTGTCCCAAAGGTAGAAAGTATTTCATTTCTTGTTTTTTTACAGTTTTATAAAAAGTGCAACTACATGAAGTCACAAATGTACTCGCATATGCTGTATAGTCTCCCCCATTTAGACATGTGTTTGTGATCACTTGCCACTGTGACGAATCCATGACTCGTTAACTTTTATTGTGCATTTTGTCTTAAATATGTTAATAAATGCATGTAAATATTTATTAATTCACATATTTTATAAAAAAATACCATTCTTGGATAAAAACACACTTTTATGCATTAAAAATAGATGTAAATAAATAAAATAATGAAAAGAATAGAGGTAGACTGTAAATATGTATATATTGTACAATATGACTTACTAAATATAAATATAATTGAAAGCTATATTTATATAACCTAACCCTTGAGATCAAGTCAGTATGAATTGGTCGACAAATAATAAAATAGTTGGAGATAAGGCTGAAAATAATAAAAATAAGTAATTATGCACATCACACATTATTTCTTATTTATTCGTTATTTACCAAAACTTCATCTATTTTTAATTAATTTATTTATACATTTTTTTCACCAAACTCTTCTCATTATTTTCATAAAAATAAATATAAAAATATATAAATCGTAAAAAATCCTAACCTTTATATGTGCCAAGGAATCTTGTTTACAAATTGTCAATTTCTCAACTTCCAAGTCTCATAACTTCTTCATATGAATTCCAATTTCATTCTACTCATCTTTAAAGTTCATATAATATTGTTCTATAATTAATGAAGTTAATTTCACCAAAATCGGAGTTCGTTTGTAAAAGTTGATTTTGGGACCTAATGATAATTGGATTTCTTGCTATTTATTTTATTCTGAACATACTATATATAGTATCATTGATTTTACATTTTTAAATTATTTTCTTGATCTTGTAGTTATCTATAAAAAAATCTGAATTTAAAACTATTATTTATTATTTTAAATAATTCAAAAACCCTAAATTATATATGAATCTGAATTGTGGAGGATCTATCTATATTTATTAATATATAAATTAATTAATTAAAATCCCTAAAAAATCATACAACTCATATAAATTATTATATTAATTAATAAAATATAAAATAATATATTATTTATTAAATTATTTAATTAAAAATGAATCACATATTTATTAAGTATATTATATGTTTATTAATATTATATTTATATTTTATAAAGTATACATTATTTATAAAAGTAAATTATATCATACTTTAAATAGATTAATTATACATATTTTTATTTTTATACCAGATTAAAATAATGTTATTTATTATTTAATAACTATTTAATAATGTATTTACTCTTCTGGACACTATGGTGCTGACACGTATCAGCACCACGGCCTCCTTCCTCAAGAAGGGTTGTTGGAGGTTTGTTCTGACCGACCAAGTTCATGGATTTCTCTCGTCTTTGTTCTCCATATAATTTCTTATTTGAGCCATCCAATTTCATCCCTTAACCTAATATTTGTCATCCATCGTATCAACCTCAACATCTCTTCGATTCCATTATTTAATGACCTAAAGTTCATCGTTATTAACTAACTTCTCCCTAATCAGGACAACAGTGGTCGATGACCTACTGTGATCGGTGTGCTCTATCTCGACCCGATGGTGACAGCTCTTGAAAGGCGGTTCGCATGGAAGGAGGGTCGACGGAGGAGAGTTCCAAGGCTGGCCTTGCATCGCCGTCGCGATCAGCGTCTAGCTCCAGAAAGTCGACTCGTTGAGCAAGTATTTGAAGATCATAAACCTTTTATACTCATGTACACCCTTAAAATCTCTTGAATTCGTCGATTCTCATGTTCAGTTAGATCATTTAATCCCATAATTAGATCATCTTAATCCCCTTCTTTCATTTACATATCGAATCCTCATTTACCAAATTAGCCCCAATTTCCATTCAATAAGCCCCTTTTTTGGAAATCATTCACACCTGCAAAGCCTTATATTTGCAAGTTGATTTCCTTTAGAAATCGAGCATCCAAACTTCAATTGTAGGTGCTCATATCATTTATAGCGTATCCATTTTCCTATTCAACGTCTGGAGCATCATCATCAGAGATCGATCGAGCTGCAGAACTATATCCATGTCACCAAACCCTAGCAGGACCTGCCATTGCCTTCGTCACCTTCTCCGATCAACTTCCACTGCATGGGAGCTTGAAGGGGGTAGGCGACCCCCTTCTAGCCCTGCCAGAGGACTGCCATAGCCTCACCAGCCATCGAAGATTAGGAATCGAAGAAGAGCCTGAGTTTTGGGGAAGAACGAGATTAAGAGCACACTCCAAGTTTGGTGACGAGTTTCCTCGTTGGATGACTTAGATTCATCCCCATATTCTAATCATGTTCGTTGAACTCCAACTGGTATAAATATTGTAGAGGTATCCTTACAGCTCTCCAGAAATTCCACACACTTTAGTACTTTTTGAATATTACATTTATGTCTCTACGACATTTATGTCCCTACGTAGGGACCTAAGTGTAATATTCTAGAGTTTTCTTACAATTAGGTCCTTGAACAAGGACCTAATTGAAAGAAGCATTTTATTTCTTTTGTATTTTTTATACGTTACTACATTAGATTTTTGGACACTCGTGGACACTTCTAGACATTATTCTGAGAGTGATTTTTTACATTTTATTTTTTATTCGAATTTCAAAGGGTTTTAATCATGTTTTCTCTAGGTTTTATTCTTCTACTTCTGACTTCGTTTTGATTTCATTTTGCATGCTTCGAGCTCGTTGCTCGAGTTTCTCTTCGATTCATCTACTATATAGTATCACTATATTTTCTATCATCTATATACTATATTGTAGATCAATTATTTGAAAAATATCACTTTGAAACATAAAATAAAAATTGGAAATAAAAAATAAAAAATATAAATATTAAAACTGATCAAAAAGATTTTCTCGAGAAGAAAGAAATAAAAAATACAAAAAATATTTGCTACACTCAAAAATCAATGCGCAACTTTCTGCCTTAAGTTCGACACAGGAACACTTACCTGGTTAAATATTTAGTGAAATGCCAAAATTAGGAGAGGAGTTTCCTTTATTCATTTTTTCTCTCTTTCCCTCTCTCTCTCTCTCCTAATTTTGATGTTCTTTTGTTTGATGAACTGGATCTCTCTCCGCAGTTCTCTACAACCGACTCTTTCCTTTTCAAACCACGAGTCAGATCTATGTTATCATGCTACAATACTCGTATTAAGCAAGCACAACGTGACTACATTATGGTCATATCCTTATTTGTGGTCTAGTCCATACGAGTACACTGATATCAACTACTTGTAGTCGCAAGGTCATATTTCGACCACAATAGGACTACAATACAATCACATTATGACTACATTTGTGCTCGCATGTTGCTTCGATTCTTGTAGTGAGGGGTTTATAGTAGAGAGATCCTATCTCATTTCTTCTCTTTGTTTATACTCTTAATATTCTTGATGGGATGTAAAATATTTCACCAGCATAAGGCTTGATATTGAGTTTCTCGTTGACTCTTTAGAGAACATCCATAAATTTTAAAAATATTCTTCTTGATTTTGGGTCTAAGGATCATTACGTTGAAATATGTGATGTGTTGCCTACAACTTTTAACTAGGGAAAAGATCCTAGTAGGGAGCATTATCTGATTGTAGTTGAGGAAATTCCCTCTATCCATACATGGGGTTCCACTCATTCACGAACACCAAAAAATGAATGAATGGTGCTAGATTAGTGATAAGTTTGCGTAAACTTTAGGATTGGAGAATCAAAATCTTATCACTTCTTGCTAGAATTTCCCTATTTTTTTAGGGTCACTTAACAAATCCTAAGGTCCATCCGGAAGATCCTTAGATTTTTTTGAAAAGAATTGCCAATACATGGCTTGAGAGAAAGTATGTCATCCTAGTTAAGTCAAATGATGGGTGAAGAATACAAAATATCGAAAACTTCAAGAAATTCTCTCCAAGCAATGATAAAATGTTTCAATATGATCATTCTTATATTTCATTAATCATTAGAGCATCATACTAGAAAGGAAAAGCAATTACTTAATCCCAGTGCCTCAATCACATTATCTCATTTTTTAACTCCATTAAGGTGGGCTTTGGTAGAACTTACAATGGTAAGAAATTGTCTCTGAAGATCAATCTTAATTATTGTTGGGTAGAGTAAATAATGCCCCAAGCACTCTGGCCTCATGTCCAATTGTTTAGAAATTCTAATTAGACAAGAAAATTCCTCTCGATGGAGGTCTAACGACTCGTTAGATTCAACAAAGTAAAGGTCTTAAGAGAATGGAATATCTAAAATTTTAGGGAGAATCATAAATCTTGGAGAATTCATTAGTAGAGTTTGCTCCAACATATGGGTTGGATATGGTCATGTTTCCCTCTTTATCTAAAAAAGGCTCCCATACCTGCTCATGGTGGTTTGACATGTAGCTTCTAAATGATTTTTTGGTCCCACTTTTCTTCCCAATGCTACTCGTCTTCCTTTGTGTGTGGTATCATTACAAACTAACCACACAATGTCATTTTGTACAAGCTTGGCATCTCCTCATATTGATGAATGCTACCTCAGAGAGAATGCAATGGAACTGAAGTATCATATCTTTGAGCGAATGCGTTGCTGCGTTGAAGATTCTACAAATATTGAACATACTTAAGTGCAAATTTTCTCATGCCCTTAAACCTAACACTTGGAGATGTATTCTATAAATGGAATAAAAAATGCATCGACATGGTGGTTGATTTATAAAGCAAGATGTAAATGAGTTCTTGATGGTATCTTCATTAACATTAATAAATAGATGTCTTTATTCCCTTCCAACCCGATTAATGTGTAATTGTTATCCTCCTCCATTTGTCGTAATTACAGGAATCTATGGCCTCGATAGCAAAATTGAAAGTTTCAACAAATCAGAACTAGGAATTAGTGATCCATTTATTGTGATGAAAGCTTTCTAGACAAGGAGCTATCATGTCCTTTCTTCTAGAGCATTATTCTATGTCAATAGCAAGTGGAAACATTAACTCAATCCTAGTACCCTGCTTCACTATTTAGCTTTCATTTTTGATCGATTGGATCTCTTAATTTTTTATGTGCGCCTCCTTTCTTATCTTTGTGTTGTCAAAACTCTTTTGATGAATACAGTTATCTTTTTCCCTACAATTAAATAAGATAAAGAAAAACTTCACTCAATCTCTTAGTCAAATTGGAGGCATAAATTTGTTTATTTATATAAATGGTAATAATACTTTAGTTTGAGTTTAAAGCTAGGAAAAGTTCCACAATTTGGTAGGAAATACCATTATGTAAACAACAAGCAAAGTTCATTATCTTATTTTATCAATTTTGGAGGTTAATTGAAATTAACTATTTGCTTTCATGCATAAAATTGTTGATTAGACTTTAACAACATGGACTAATGATACCGTCTTATCAATTTAGACTAGTGGAGGAGCAACCTATCTATCATGCATGGTTCTTTTTAGTTTAATATAATGGAGGAAAAGGTTCCCTACACAAGAAATGATTATAGTGGAATGTAAAGTACTATAAAAATGTCGTAATAACTGAATCTAATACTAGCACTTAGTATGTTCGCCACAAGATTCGATATTGTTGAGTGCTTTGTTACATTGCAGTTACTCAAGGGTATATTAGTCTTTTCAATATTAGGGATGGTGCCTTATGTAGCCTTAACTCTAGGCCTATGCTTATATAAGGAGACTAGGATAGCATAATAGATTCAAGCAATTCTCTTCTTTTCTTCTTCTACTGATATCATGAGATGTTGATTGTGTTTATTTAGTTGGTTATCTTAAATAATTTGCATAATTGTAGAGAACTATATATATATATTAAATTCATATGTCCTTGAGGAGTGTTAGGAAAGTTTTTACCTTGATAGGATTGGTTCGTTAACCCACCCGTGAGCTTGGCTTTACGAGTTCATAAGTCAAGCTCAATGGCATATCAAGCCAAGCCCTACTCATCTAGTTAAATCTATTATGAATAAATATTAACTCAAGTATATATTTATAAATATTTAGTATAATTTATTTCTTTTGAGTACATGCATATCAATCATGGGCGGAACCAGGAATTTCATCAAGGAGGGGCCAAGTATACAAACTATTATGTATGCTAAAAATGGAAAAATCTATGTATATTCGAACGATGTTTTTAAATAGAACTAATAATTTTAAAATAAATATCTTTCAATTTTGATAAATATAGAATTTAAATCTATTATTAATGTTGGAGTTTGAAATAAATTGGTATTTCCAATGGTGATTTTTAAAATTTGATAAATATAATAATTTAAACATCTCTAAATCCATCCTAAAAAGGTTAAATTATCAAGTGTTTTGAAACAAAAAAGTTCGTGGTTAAAAAGAAATAATAAAAGTTATTTTATTTACAAGGAGCACAAAGAACAATGAGAGAGATAAATAAACTCGAATACAATTTTATATTAAATTGTTTTACTACTTTAGAAGTGATTGGATAAACCGTATAAAAAAAGTAAAATTGAGGGAGATAAGATTTGAACACTAGTCTTCATAATAGTAACCATGTTACTCTACCACTTGACTTTTTATTGATTCAACAACTATTCTCTAAAACATTAATTATAATACAATTAAGGAGGGATCGTATTAGTACCTTAGTACAAGTGATATATAATAATCATGGGAGGGCCATGGCCACCCATAACATATAGTGGTTCCGCCCCTGATATCAATAAAATGTGTTTAGTGTAAAACATATTTTCCGTTCTGTCACTATACAATCAATTGTTATGTATATATGACAAAGGATATAGACGTTACGATATCTTTTTTTATACTTAATTTGTAACGAATGACCTTTTTGTATTTGTAGCACTCACGAGGATTTATGTAGTAATATTTGTTTCCATTTCCATCAAAAGTGTACAAATCATCATAATTTTTGCAAGAATTAGTAGAAAAATTGATTACAAAAGCAAGAAATGCTTCAAAATAAACCTCTTGTGGTTAGAGAATATCTAACTTTGGATAACTGATTTTTTGTCGCCGCATGATAGACAAGTGTTGTGACAGCGAAAAAATACTTGCATGTAAGATAATATTATTAACCAATAATTAAAAAAGTTTTAATAGAATTAAATATGAAATTATACAAACATTTCAAAAATATGTATTGTGGCGGCGATATGCATCAAATTATATAACACTACAAGAAAAGTGAAGTAAGACAACGAATAATTTAATATTCTTTGTCATATCTTCCGTAGTTAAATATATAACAACGAATATTATTCGTTGCTTACTTCTTTAAATTTGCAACGAATAATGCTATTAGTTGCTATATTCCTCGCAACGAATCATATAACAACGATTATTCGTTGCTATTTTCTTCTAATCGTTGCTAAATTTGACAACGATTAGTGTGAATTTTAACGAATAACTCAACGAAAAAATCATTATTATATGAACATTTAACAATGAATATGATATTCATTGCTAATTACAAGTACAAAATATGATTTGACAATGAATAATATTCGTTGTTATATCTTTAACATCGGAAGATATGGCAGCGAATATTCAAATTATTCGTTATCTTAAATCAAATTTATTATAGTGTTGTGACAACAAAAACTTTGACTTGTGATAGTTTAACTGTCCTATAAAATATATCGCCAAAAGTAGGGTAGCCAATGAAATATAGTAAGAATGCATTTGTTGCCACACTATGGCTATGGAAAATTTGCTTTATATAATCCCTAGGGAATCTATGGCTAAAATATTTCTTACTTGTGGCAATAAAAAGTTAATTTGTTGCTTAAGAAATAATCCATAGCTAAAATATGCTATTGCTACTATTAGTCACTAATATGGTATATTTTTTTAGGGGGAAAATCGATGTTTTGTGAATCATCGACTGCCAGCCGTGGTGATTTTTAAATCTAGCCAAGGGTTATACTATGAATTGTTGTATTCAAAGTTGTATTTAGACTTTAATTGGAAAGTCTATGTAATTACAATTGACATTCAATTTGGTTTCAATTGGGAAACCAAATGGTTTGGAGGGTAAGTTGGGAATTCCCAAATTTGAAATATGGGAGTTTGGGTGGAAGTTTAGTCCCACACCGGGGAGAACTAAACTTTTTGGTGGACTTAAATATGAGTCCACACCCCAAGCTCTTGTAGCAATAGTAGAGAGGAGGAATGGAGGACCACGCGCGCGCGCGCGCTCCGCTCCGGCTCCGGCTCCGGCTCCGGCTCGGGAGAGTCAATTCGGATCTCGATACTTTTGCTGTAGATTTCATTTGGTAAGTCGATTAAATTAATCATACGATTAATTTGGTAAGTCGACTTAAATGGAAATTCAACTCGCCTTTATGGGCGCGTTTTTTGGGCTCGGGCTCCCTCTATTTATATCTCTCACCCGCCTCAGTTTTTCTACACTCGCTAGAAAAACCTCTCTCTCACGCCGTCTCTCTTGTTCTTCCTCTCGCGGACGAACGTCTTTCTCTTCACCTCTCTCGGCTGCAGTTCACTGAGGTACAATCGAGGACGATCCCGTTGGTGTGCGCCGACGACGATCGTGAACCGTCGTATCCTGGGAGCGGATCGCCAGTACCCTACGCACCGGTATTGTGGGGGCGATATCTTCTCTAAGGACAGTCCATTTTCATGGACGCTTCGGTGACTTCTAAACTAATCTCTGTTTTATTTTGCTTGCCGCAATACGTTTATTGCTTTACCCTTTCTGGATCGTGCCCGTATTTGTGTTTCTGTTCTTTTAATCGGTTCCTATTTACTTTGAATAATCGGATAATGATTGGGAAACATATGATTAATATGACTTTAATCTGTATCGTTTCTCTGTTAATTCATTTGGATCCGATTTTATACTGTTTAATGTATGAACTGGTAATGTTATTTACAACAATCTTAGAGAAGATATCCCGAACCGATTCTAGAATGTCGGAAACAATGTTTAAATCGAGGGTAGATATGACGGGTATGCCTGAAAAATTTGGTGGACAGAATTTTAAGCGTTGGCAACAACGCATGAAGATCTGGTTAACCACCATAGGGTTAATCTCGATGCTTGAAACCGACTGTCCTACGGTGGAGGCGGAAAACCCCTCACCCGATAGCCATAAGGCGCAATCTGCGTGGAAGGAACGCGATCGTATATGTCATGGTTGCATCTTGTTGGCTCTGTCCAACACGTTGTTTGACGTATATTGTTCATCCACGCAGACTGCGAAGGGGCTATGGGAAGATTTGGATCGGAAGTATAACACCGAAGATCTCGGTATTGAGAAATACTCCGTAGCCAAATTCTTGAAGTTTTCCATGGCCGAGGGGAAGTCTGTTTCTGAACAGGCACACGAGTTTTTACTCTTGGTCCATGGTCTAGAGGATGTCGAAATGAAACTTCTAGAGAAGTTTCAGGTCATGTGCATCATAGAGAAATTTCCCAAGTCATGGGAAGACTTCGGTATGACCCTGAAACACAGAAAGGGGAAAATCTCTATGGATGACTTGATGGTGGCAATTGCCATAGAGGAGGAACACAGGAAACAAAAACCTGTGCTTCCTGTTGATATTCAGGCTAAGGTCAATTTCATGACCTCGAAGGGCAAAGATAAAAAGGGAAAGGGTCCCAATAACAATAAAATGAAACCAAAGGGCAAGATCCAGAAAAAGGCAAAGAATAAACCCTGCTGGCACTGTAATCAGGTTGGCCATTGGAAGAAGGACTGTCCGTCCTTGAAGGCTCAACCTAAGGCTACAGACGGGAGTCCACAAGTGAACATGATCACTATGGGACTCGGGGCTAGCGAGGGGTATGTCTCTGTAAAACCTGAACTATACCATATCCATGATCCAAATGAGTGGCTCATGGATACGGGAGTGATGAATCTGTGATTCATCACATCAAAAGTCAAAAATAGAGCCTTGTTCCCGAGAAAATAGAGGCATATTTCCCTTTATCTTGCATAAATAGCATTCATGCATGCATCCATAATTCATGCATTTTAGGAGCTCATCTGCATTTAAATAAGAAGCCAAAAATCACCTGTAAAAGACCTCTTCATCAAATAACTCCTTCTCTATAATATATGTATATACTCCTTAAGAATATAGGGAAGAAAGCCACAAATCACCCTTGTAAAAGAGCCTAAATACCCTGAGCACCCTTGTACATTAAAACACACATAAAGCCCGCATACAAACTCCTACTTAGGTCTACTCACTCTTAGAATACTACATATCAAAAGACCTTCAAAATGAGACTAATTTCATTGAAATTGGAGCTTGTATGAGGAACTTGGGTTTTTGGGTCATTTTGTATACTACATATGTATATTTATGTAACTTTGTATTTATGTATCATATTTGACCTCATCTCCGTCTTTGGTCAACATGAAACTTGTAGATCTCATCAAGATCTACAACTTTCATGTTTTGAGTTTTTCCAAATTCGGCCTCCTCCTCTTTCTACACGTGTCTTTCCCTTCGACCACTCACAGCAGGCCACGTGGCGCCCTCTGATTGCGCCACGCGGCCCGCTGCCCTTTGTCTGCTCCGCCCGCGCCCTCCACCGTTGGATCGCACCTCAGATCCAACGGCCCAGGCCTGACCACGTCCGCTCTCTTCTACAGCCATCAGATCCACCCCGCATTCCATCTGGACCGTTCCTTAGCGCCGCATCCTCAACGAGCCACGTGGCGACCTCTAGGCCGCCCGATCGCGCCCCCGATCCCTTCATCACAACCGCTCGTCTTCCAGCGGATCGTGACCCTCAGATCAATCACCTAGACCCGATCCTAGCCGCCCGCTCGCACTTCGCCCGCGTCACGCCACGTGTCACCCTCATAGCCCTTCATCTGGGCACTCCAGATCTAATCTCACCCGCCCGCTTCGCGCCTCCATCTGGCCGTTGGATCACAAGATCCAACGGCCAGGACTTCGTCCCCTACCTCGGGCAGCCCCTCTCTCCCACGATCTCCGCCTTGCGGGAGGGGCCGCCCCTTTCTATTCTCGGCCGCACTCCAGCCCCCCTCGCCGGCCACTGACTCTCCCACGATCTTCCCCACTCTTCCCTCTCCCTCGCCAACACCCTCGAACATCACCATCTCCGCCACACTCGCTCCACCACCTCCATGAAACTCGCCACTCACCCAGCTCTGCCGCCACCTTCGACCTATAAATACACCCTCTCCGACCACATTCAAGCCCATCCGCCACTCCAGGAAAGAACCCCGAGCTCCAAGCTTCCTCTTGGTGACAGCAAGCGGCCGAATTGTTGAGCGACGAAGGACCTTCTTCTCCGGCGAGATCCACGGTGCACCGCCGTGCCGCAGCCGCCCTCCGCGTAGCTGCACGAGCTCGAGGCTTACCGACCTCTGGAGCGACGACCCCTGGAGCTCAAAACCGAGCCCCAAACCCCAGGTAACCTCCTTCATCCCCTCTCCGATCATCCTCTTCTTTTCTTCCGATCTTCTCCGATTTTATTCGCCTTCCACGGACATCTCCACACCTCCTCGACATCCCGACGAGCTCCGCGACGGTGCTAGCATCCTCGCGGGCTTCTCCACTTCGCCATTCACCGCACTTCGACCATCGTCGACTAGCAGCTCCGCCGCTTGTCCGGAGCCACCTCGCCCGATCACCTCAAGCACCCGCAGGCCTCACCGACCACGCCATCCTCTCCACGATCGTATCAGCACGCTTCGGCTATCCACATAACCCTTGCAGGTACCCGATCATCATTGGCCGGAGCTTCATCGGATCCTTCTTCGAGCTTCATCGACCAGGTGCTCCAGCCCTCCTCCAGCCAATCCGAGACCACCGGAGGCTTCGCCGTCCTCATCCGCTGCTTCCGAGCTAGCTGGGAGCTGACAGAGCTCACTGACGGAGCTCAGCGAGGCAGGCGGAGGTCAGCCCCCTTCACCGGAGCACAGGCCCCTCCTCCGCAGGCGGCGGAGGAGCGTTGAAGGAGAAACAGCAGCCACCGTTCGATCTTCTGATCGAACGGCCCTCGTCCCGCCACGCGTCTCTTCACCGCCTTCGTCCTCGACCGTCGATCGCACCAAGGATCGGACGCTCCACCCGCTGCCACGCGTCTTCACCTACCACCCTTGGATCCATCCAGATCCAAGGGCCCTCAGGCCGCCACGTCGCCCGATCCGAGCCTCGGCACCCAAGCCTAGGCTCGGGTCCCCCGAAGCAGATCCGAGGCTAACCCGAGCCTCCAGAAGCCCCGACCCTCGATCCGAGCCTCCGACGCCTCCGAGCCTAGGCCGCCCCACGTGAGGAGCACGTGCGGCCTGGGTAAATTGCACCGACACCCCTGGAGGTTTCCAAAATTGCAGAAAGGTCCCTGTGAAGCAGACATCACGTGAGGCGCACGTGATTCGTGGAGAATTTGCATTCAAGTCCTGCATAGTCTTGGTAATTGCACTTTAGTCCCTGTCAGCATGTTTATTTCTTGAACATTTATTTTTCAGTATTGCATTTAGACCCCTATGTTTGCACGTGTCCATAGCATGCATTTTTGATTATTTTTGAATTTTAAAAGTTGCATATTGTTGAGAACTTTGTCCTCTACCTGTTAGCACACGTGTTGTATTTTTGTTGGTTTTCTTGATTTATTAATGAATTAATTGGTTGATTTGAGTCATATTTTGCCCAGAGATGCCATTTGATTTTTAGTAAATTATCTGTGCCTTCAAAAATCACCAAAAAAATCACAGTAGCTTAAGGACATTGTTTTTAACATCCCATAAAAATTTCACATCATTTGCACGCATAACGAGGCCTGAATAAATAGTTTAGTGATTTCCTTTGATTAATTTTAATTAATTCATTTCACAACATTTTTTTAGTTCTGTCAATTTTCCTAGGTTCCTGATCATTAGACCTTCCTAGGATAATTTTAGTTCCGAGAAATATTGTGTTTTGATATTTATTAAAAATTAAACATTGAAAATCACACTGTTTGTTTAGTTAATTCATAGAATATTCATTTTGAGTCAAAAAATTCCAAAAAAATTAGTGTAGGTCATTTTCATCATAAGCAACCTTCTGGCCAATTTTCATAATTTTTGGACTGAATTTGATATATCAATTAAATCTAACTTGAAATTGGCTAAGGATTGTCTGCATTGTCTACATAGTAATTAAAAAGACCAAAAAAAAAAAAAAAAATCGTTCCCCGAATCTCGAGCACTTGTGAATTGATGTAATCAACCTAAGGAGACAGATGCCTCCCTGAGATCGACCTTGGACTTCACCAAGTAAAAAAAAACTACATCACTTAACATTAATAGCTAAGTGATTTTTGATTAATCCCTCGTATCCGACTGCAACGAATATCATTAATTGATTTGGACATTAATTTGACCGGATTAACTAAGGGTGCGGGAGGCTTATCAAAATAGCAATGAACTCCAGCCATCAGCAGCATCTTCAGAAGATTCAGACCGACTCATTTGTACATATATCATCATTCCTGTATATCCTTTCCTCTACCTCCACGATTCTAGTAACCCATCCCCACATCATCGAATCATTATCTCGGACTATACTTAGGATGACCAGATCCTAAGTATAGGGGGAAGGGGTCACCCGAGTCGTTTCACTGTACATTCTCCAGATCACATCGGTCCTCATACGCATTTCTTACCAATACTTAGGCTGACCTAAGCCTAAGTATAGGGGGGACCGATGCCCATATTGTATATTCATCCATTCCCATCTTTCCTCGTCCGCCCCATTTTTGATCTTCTTCTACACTTAGGCCGCCAGAGCCTAAGTATAGGGGGGCAAGACGACTTCTATACTTTCTATTCCTCTTTGGCTCTCCTATGCTTAGCACGAGCTATGTCTTTTTCCTCGCTCTCTGTGCTCTGAGGACATAGCACACGCTAAGTATAGGGGGGCGTGTATATATTACATATATACTTTACCCATAGCTCGTACTTTCGCATATTTTTGTATATATATATTTGCAATAATTATGGGTGGGTAAAAATTGAAAAAAAAAAAAATTGTACACTTGTATACTACTTGTAAACCTTTTGTAAAAATTAAAAAAAAATTAATAATAAATTAATGTACAAATTATATCAACTAAAGATTGTTGTAAATAATAAAAAAAAAAAAGATTGTTGTATACCAGAAAAATAAAACAAAAAGGCTTCTTATTTACTCTTGCATATTATCTTGCATTTTCAAAAAAAAAAAAAAAAAAAAAAAAAAAACAAAAAAAAAAAAAAGTCTTGCATTTCATTCATAGCATGTCATCTGCACATCATCTGCATATCTTGCATATGCAAAGTGAAAAGCTAGTGGGTTCTGAACCAAGTTATGAGTAGATATTGAGGATGGACTTGATTTGACCTTAACCCATCTAATTTCAGAGGGACCTTATAGGAACTGGAATTAAGATTTTTCAGGTCAAGTGACTTAATTCTTTGAGTCCGCAAGTCTATGTTCACATGTCATCTTGATTAGTCTAAGTAGAATATTTCGTGCATACGCAGGATTCTCTTAGATAATGACCTAACTTGGACAAGCACAATGCACGTAGCTCTTCATTGATGAGGTGGTGAGGAGGTAGAATCCTTTAGCTTGGAGTAGCACACGGGTGGAAACATCCGTCCTCCTCTAGGGAGGGTAGTGCATCTCAACCTAGTCTAGTGGTGTTGACATCTAAGGACGGGATGCTGTGGGTTGCAATAATGCTTCAAAAGAGGGATAGTCTACTGGCTCAAGAGGAAAAACTCCTGATGTACATGCTGCACATTGTATATAGTGAAAAAAAAAAAAAAAAAAAAAAAAATTGCAAGAAAACTCCAAAAAAATCAGACAGGTCCAAGTCAAAGAAAAAAAATTTTTACCTGTCGGAGTACGAAGAAATGCAGCTGGATGACTTGGCTACACTGGTCAGGCATCCCGGGATAGGTGGCTACACTGGCCACCGTCCATTCTTTTCTCTACCCCCTCCTCTTGAGTTGGTCGCACTTGAACTTAGAAGGGAATACCCCGCTCCTCGAGGAAAGAGTTACTGGACCGGGTTATTGAGTTACCTTGTTAGAGGAGGCTGGTTCCGAGTCATTTCTGATGTGGAGAGCTATATCTCACTTACACAGTACAAGTAAGAATCATAGTCATCAGAAATTTGCGTTTGAGGATTTGTTCTGACCTGGCTATTGAGGCGTCTTGAATAGAAGACTTGTGGAACTTGAAGTCTGTTAGCTCTTAAGTTCAGGTCCAAATAAGGTTCCGCCACACAATTAATCCAAAGGTCGAGTCAGGCTCCATTTTTAACTTTTGTTCATGACCTTGGTATGGAACCCAAAATCATTTCACTCTCGCATTTCATTTAGTTGCTCGGGGACGAGCAAGGTTTAAGTATAGGGGGTTGATGAATCTGTGATTCATCACATCAAAAGTCAAAAATAGAGCCTTGTTCCCGAGAAAATAGAGGCATATTTCCCTTTATCTTGCATAAATAGCATTCATGCATGCATCCATAATTCATGCATTTTAGGAGCTCATCTGCATTTAAATAAGAAGCCAAAAATCACCTGTAAAAGACCTCTTCATCAAATAACTCCTTCTCTATAATATATGTATATACTCCTTAAGAATATAGGGAAGAAAGCCACAAATCACCCTTGTAAAAGAGCCTAAATACCCTGAGCACCCTTGTACATTAAAACACACATAAAGCCCGCATACAAACTCCTACTTAGGTCTACTCACTCTTAGAATACTACATATCAAAAGACCTTCAAAATGAGACTAATTTCATTGAAATTGGAGCTTGTATGAGGAACTTGGGTTTTTGGGTCATTTTGTATACTACATATGTATATTTATGTAACTTTGTATTTATGTATCATATTTGACCTCATCTCCGTCTTTGGTCAACATGAAACTTGTAGATCTCATCAAGATCTACAACTTTCATGTTTTGAGTTTTTCCAAATTCGGCCTCCTCCTCTTTCTACACGTGTCTTTCCCTTCGACCACTCACAGCAGGCCACGTGGCGCCCTCTGATTGCGCCACGCGGCCCGCTGCCCTTTGTCTGCTCCGCCCGCGCCCTCCACCGTTGGATCGCACCTCAGATCCAACGGCCCAGGCCTGACCACGTCCGCTCTCTTCTACAGCCATCAGATCCACCCCGCATTCCATCTGGACCGTTCCTTAGCGCCGCATCCTCAACGAGCCACGTGGCGACCTCTAGGCCGCCCGATCGCGCCCCCGATCCCTTCATCACAACCGCTCGTCTTCCAGCGGATCGTGACCCTCAGATCAATCACCTAGACCCGATCCTAGCCGCCCGCTCGCACTTCGCCCGCGTCACGCCACGTGTCACCCTCATAGCCCTTCATCTGGGCACTCCAGATCTAATCTCACCCGCCCGCTTCGCGCCTCCATCTGGCCGTTGGATCACAAGATCCAACGGCCAGGACTTCGTCCCCTACCTCGGGCAGCCCCTCTCTCCCACGATCTCCGCCTTGCGGGAGGGGCCGCCCCTTTCTATTCTCGGCCGCACTCCAGCCCCCCTCGCCGGCCACTGACTCTCCCACGATCTTCCCCACTCTTCCCTCTCCCTCGCCAACACCCTCGAACATCACCATCTCCGCCACACTCGCTCCACCACCTCCATGAAACTCGCCACTCACCCAGCTCTGCCGCCACCTTCGACCTATAAATACACCCTCTCCGACCACATTCAAGCCCATCCGCCACTCCAGGAAAGAACCCCGAGCTCCAAGCTTCCTCTTGGTGACAGCAAGCGGCCGAATTGTTGAGCGACGAAGGACCTTCTTCTCCGGCGAGATCCACGGTGCACCGCCGTGCCGCAGCCGCCCTCCGCGTAGCTGCACGAGCTCGAGGCTTACCGACCTCTGGAGCGACGACCCCTGGAGCTCAAAACCGAGCCCCAAACCCCAGGTAACCTCCTTCATCCCCTCTCCGATCATCCTCTTCTTTTCTTCCGATCTTCTCCGATTTTATTCGCCTTCCACGGACATCTCCACACCTCCTCGACATCCCGACGAGCTCCGCGACGGTGCTAGCATCCTCGCGGGCTTCTCCACTTCGCCATTCACCGCACTTCGACCATCGTCGACTAGCAGCTCCGCCGCTTGTCCGGAGCCACCTCGCCCGATCACCTCAAGCACCCGCAGGCCTCACCGACCACGCCATCCTCTCCACGATCGTATCAGCACGCTTCGGCTATCCACATAACCCTTGCAGGTACCCGATCATCATTGGCCGGAGCTTCATCGGATCCTTCTTCGAGCTTCATCGACCAGGTGCTCCAGCCCTCCTCCAGCCAATCCGAGACCACCGGAGGCTTCGCCGTCCTCATCCGCTGCTTCCGAGCTAGCTGGGAGCTGACAGAGCTCACTGACGGAGCTCAGCGAGGCAGGCGGAGGTCAGCCCCCTTCACCGGAGCACAGGCCCCTCCTCCGCAGGCGGCGGAGGAGCGTTGAAGGAGAAACAGCAGCCACCGTTCGATCTTCTGATCGAACGGCCCTCGTCCCGCCACGCGTCTCTTCACCGCCTTCGTCCTCGACCGTCGATCGCACCAAGGATCGGACGCTCCACCCGCTGCCACGCGTCTTCACCTACCACCCTTGGATCCATCCAGATCCAAGGGCCCTCAGGCCGCCACGTCGCCCGATCCGAGCCTCGGCACCCAAGCCTAGGCTCGGGTCCCCCGAAGCAGATCCGAGGCTAACCCGAGCCTCCAGAAGCCCCGACCCTCGATCCGAGCCTCCGACGCCTCCGAGCCTAGGCCGCCCCACGTGAGGAGCACGTGCGGCCTGGGTAAATTGCACCGACACCCCTGGAGGTTTCCAAAATTGCAGAAAGGTCCCTGTGAAGCAGACATCACGTGAGGCGCACGTGATTCGTGGAGAATTTGCATTCAAGTCCTGCATAGTCTTGGTAATTGCACTTTAGTCCCTGTCAGCATGTTTATTTCTTGAACATTTATTTTTCAGTATTGCATTTAGACCCCTATGTTTGCACGTGTCCATAGCATGCATTTTTGATTATTTTTGAATTTTAAAAGTTGCATATTGTTGAGAACTTTGTCCTCTACCTGTTAGCACACGTGTTGTATTTTTGTTGGTTTTCTTGATTTATTAATGAATTAATTGGTTGATTTGAGTCATATTTTGCCCAGAGATGCCATTTGATTTTTAGTAAATTATCTGTGCCTTCAAAAATCACCAAAAAAATCACAGTAGCTTAAGGACATTGTTTTTAACATCCCATAAAAATTTCACATCATTTGCACGCATAACGAGGCCTGAATAAATAGTTTAGTGATTTCCTTTGATTAATTTTAATTAATTCATTTCACAACATTTTTTTAGTTCTGTCAATTTTCCTAGGTTCCTGATCATTAGACCTTCCTAGGATAATTTTAGTTCCGAGAAATATTGTGTTTTGATATTTATTAAAAATTAAACATTGAAAATCACACTGTTTGTTTAGTTAATTCATAGAATATTCATTTTGAGTCAAAAAATTCCAAAAAAATTAGTGTAGGTCATTTTCATCATAAGCAACCTTCTGGCCAATTTTCATAATTTTTGGACTGAATTTGATATATCAATTAAATCTAACTTGAAATTGGCTAAGGATTGTCTGCATTGTCTACATAGTAATTAAAAAGACCAAAAAAAAAAAAAAAAATCGTTCCCCGAATCTCGAGCACTTGTGAATTGATGTAATCAACCTAAGGAGACAGATGCCTCCCTGAGATCGACCTTGGACTTCACCAAGTAAAAAAAAACTACATCACTTAACATTAATAGCTAAGTGATTTTTGATTAATCCCTCGTATCCGACTGCAACGAATATCATTAATTGATTTGGACATTAATTTGACCGGATTAACTAAGGGTGCGGGAGGCTTATCAGGGAGCCAATGTGAACATATGTTCTGACAGAACATTGTTTTCTTCTTATCAGACCTGCAGCGGTGGGACTGTGAAGATGGGGAACGATTCTGCGGCCAGGGTGCTAGGGTCGGGACAAGTCAACTTGAGGTTCTCCTCTGGACGAGTCTGGACGTTGCACAGGGTGCTGCATGTTCCTGACATTAAGAAGAATGTGTTATCTGGCTCCATCTTAGTTAGAAATGGTTTTGAATTAAACTTTAAATGTAATAAAGTTGTTATTCTGAGATATGGTGTCTTTTATGGAAAAGGCTATTTAGCTGACTTTGACTTGTTATTTAGAATTAGAAGTGATTCAGTAAACATTAATGAAGTAAATGTTTTGAATGCTGAATGTTCTAGTTCTGTGTCTCATGTTGTGAATAATCTTGAATCTTGTGATCTGTGGCATGGTAGATTGGGTCATGTAAATCTAAATTCGATTAAAAGGATGATGAATTTAGAATTGATCCCTAAACACACAATTGATAAAACTCAAAAATGTGAGATATGTGTGCAAGCAAAGACACCTAGGAAGTCTTTTCAGTCTGTCTCTAGAGATAGTGAGATCTTGGATCTAGTGCACACGGATATCTGTGAGTTTAATGGTGTGTTGACCCGAGACAATAAGAAATACTTTATCACCTTTATAGATGATGGCAGTAGATACTGCTATGTATATCTAATGAAAACGAAGGATGAAGCCTTAGAGAAATTTCTTATCTTTAAGAATGAGGCTGAGACACAAACAGGAAAAGTGCTTAAACGCCTTAGGTCAGATAGAGGAGGTGAATATATCTCTAACTTATTTGATGAACAATGCAAATCTTTTGGCATAGTTCATGAAGTTATGGCCCCATATTCACCGCAATCAAATGGGATAGCAGAACGGAAAAATAGAACCTTAACTGACATGATCAATGCTCTCCTACAGAGTTCTGGACTTCCAACTTATATGTGGGGAGAAGCCTTGAATACGACTTGCCATATTCTGAATAGGGTGCCTCCAAGACATATGGAAAATGTCCCTTTGAACTTTTGAGAAATAGGAAACCGAGTTTAAGATATCTCAAAGTGTGGGGCTGTCTCGCTAAGGTTTTAGTCCCAGAACACAAGAGAAAGAAACTTGGTCCTAAAACTGTTGATGCGGTCTTCTTAGGTTACTTGGAAAATAGCTATGAATATAGGTTCTTGGTAATTCGGTCCGAGATACCGGGCATAGATGTCAATACTATTGTTGAACTCCGTGATGCTACCTTCTTTGAGGATGTCTTTCCATTAAAGACTGGGATTCCTCAAAATCTGACCATTGAGGGCGCCTCCACATCAGGATCTATTCCAGACCAAGTGGAAAGGATATCGAATGTGGGGGTTGAGACTCAACCTGAACCCAATGATCTCTCTGAAGAGATTGAGCCAAGGAGGAGTAAAAGACCTCGGATAGCCAAGGATCTGGGTAGCGACTTCGTTGTCTACCAGATCGAGGGTGATCCACCAAGTTATAAGGAAGCCATGGCTTCATCTGAAGCAAAACAATGGAAGGAAGCCATCAAATCCGAGATGGATTCCATTATGGCTAATGGAACTTGGGAGTTGGTTGATTTACCCAAAGGGTGCTCTACCATTGGGTGCAAGTGGGTGTTTAAGAGAAAGCTTAGACCTGACGGATCAATTGAAAAGTACAAAGCCAGATTAGTTGCCAAGGGCTTTAGGCAAAAGGAAGGTATCGATTATTTTGATACATATTCCCCTGTGACTAGGATGACCACAATCCGGATGCTCATAGCATTGGCATCTGTATATGATCTCTCTATCCACCAGATGGATGTGAAGACCGCCTTCTTGCATGGCGATCTTGAGGAAGAGATCTATATGGATCAACCTGATGGGCATGTGACTCCTGGGAATGAGGGAAAGGTTTGCAAGCTTGTCAATGTTGGAAATGCGAGCCCACGGCGAGCCATTATGCAATAAATGTTATTGCAATTCACTCCTTAATCTGAAATGAAGAATACATAATTTGCATAATAGGTCCCTTAGTGCAATTAGGGTTATGTACCATGGCCATCTTGATGATCATACAGCTGTTGATTCAACTATTGAATCATAGAGGCTGGTGCTTGAATGAATATCTAAAGAGTTAGATTGAGGACTCATCAAGCACCGTCAGATGATTGTTAAGAGATGATCTCCAGCCTGAGTAGGAGATGGCAATCCTTATCTCTGAAGGCTGATATCTGACCTACCTCTTGATGCAGGTCCTCTGCATAGGAATAGAGATTCGGAGGTGTCAGATTAGTTAGGTCAAAGAGTTGACTTAACGAGATCGAGATAACCAAAGTCCTATATCGTATGCTGTCAGGATATAGGCACGCATCCTCTGACCGGAGACAGATGTGTTGCTATATGTCTAAGTATGTACATTTGGCAGACCAATAGGTTGATGACCTAATCAAGGTCTATACACCGGCGCGCTGGTGTGCATATAAGGGCATATGAGTAATACGATCTCTCAAAGGGATCATACAGGTTCAGTTACTGAACCGGAAGACATGAGCTCACTCATGAGATATTGGGAAGAATCAAATTCCGTGCGCACGGTCGTCTCGCTTTGGAAGCTTGACTGAATTTGTAGGTTTGATATATACTTTTGGAAAGTATATGATCAAGACCTAGGTATGATATATGCTTTTGGAAAGTATATGATCGATACCGACTCCCAATGATCGAATGAGAAACTTATTGATAGAACCATGAAGTAGACAGTATAAAGTTGATCGAATACTTCGGGTTTAGTCTGAGTCTTCCAGTATGCAGGATGTACAGGTATTGGGAATACCTGAGGGTGATGTGATCATAAATGATTGTATAACCATGACGCTTCCATTCCTAGGGAGTGATGAAACAGGTCTGGATTTTAGTGACTCCTCTCATTAGAGAAGTGATCTGATCTTGGTCCAAGTGTTGGACATTGATCTGAATGTGATTCAGATACAATGAGAAGATTAGATTTACGGTCTTGATTTAATCAAGCATCTATGGGAGGCCCACGATCTGGATTTGAGATACGATCTCAATATCCATGTCACTATACGTGGAACAATACAATCGCCCTGTCCTTATCTCCAAGTATCTGTGGAGAAAGCGCATTATCCTTGAAGGAGTTCATGGATAATTCTATTGTTGATATATGTATCCGAGCATTGAGAAAATGGATAATTAAATGTGATTTAATTATCATGAGTAATATGAATTTGATTCATATTATAAAGAGAGTTATCTTAGATAATTAAATGAGATTTAATTATCAAAGATGTAAATAATGTGAATGTGATTCATATTATTTGGACACAAGAGAATAGAGATCCAAGATGATTAAATATGATTTAATTATCATGGATATGAATAATGTGGATAGCAATATCCATATTAGTCAAATATATTATAAATGTGATTTATAATATATAAGAGAGAGATGTTTGTAATTTACATTTGTTAATTAAATGTTAATGTGAATTGGATTCACATTGGACAATAAATTGAAAATGTAATTTACATTTTGTTTTGGATTGTGAATGTGATTCACAAATTTCCAATGGCATGATTGCAATGTTCACAAAATAAATTGGATTTATTTTTGTGCAATAATTTGCAAAAAAAGTTGTTGCAAATATTGGAGAGAATCATGAGATAATGTAATCTCATGTAATAGGAAAAAGGATGCTCCCTTCCTAATGAGGAGAGGGGACGGCCACAATTCCCATGAGGAATTGGTGGCCGTCCACCCTCCTTATGGAAGGAGGCTTGCCTCCTTTCCTATCTCTCCAATGGAGATTGATTTGATATAAATCAAATTATATTTAATATATATTTGATTTTTATTAAATTAATTGTTGTTGTGTTTTTAGCAACAAATCATGGCCATTGAAAGAAACACAAATTAATGTGGACCATTGGATTTGTGTTGACACATGGATTGAGATCCATGGATCCCAAAACCCTATAAAAGGAGAGGCACCCCATTGCTCTTCTTGAGACATAAGTTGAGGCAACAAATCTCTCTCTCTCTCATTCTCTCTACACGTCCTCTCTCCATCTCTCTCATGTGGCCGTCCACCATGGATGCCCTAGAGAGGTTCTCCATCGCCGCGGCATCGTCGTTATGCTGCCTGATGGTTTGCTCGTGGATCTCCGTCTCCTTCGGTGCGCCCCGCTCGTGAAGAAGACATCGGATCTCGTGTGTCGAGATCAGGAGATCCGCCGCTTGGATCATCAACATGGATTGCGAGAAGCACGCGGTTCATCCCCGCGCTCGCAAGCGTCTCCTCCGACGGATCGGACTTGAGACAGGAGGTCTCTTCGTTCAGAGACTTGATCGCAACCACGCTTCAAGAGGTAAACCTAATACTTGGTTGTGGTTTAGACGAAACGATCCGAGAAGTGTTATTGGATCATGTGGTTTCGTCACATGAAATTTTTTTAATTTCCGCTGCATAGAACAACTAGTGCGACTAGTCGTTCTTCGTCGTATTCGATACGACGATCACGCTTCCGTGATGCGCTTGAGGATCTAACCATATCCTTCAAGTGGTATCAGAGCCTTAGGTCGGTGGTTTTGGATACGATCCATAAACCGAGGACGACTTGGGTTCATTAGGGTTTGCGAAAGTTTTCTTGCATTTCATTTTCGCATCTCTGTTTTGATATTATTTTCGGCACTGTTTAAATTGTTTAAACACGAAAATAATATTTGGATTTTGTTCCCCATTAAATAAGGAAACCGTAGGATCTGAGTTTGCGTGATTTCGATTCCGTTTGCTCTAGATATACTCATTTTAGTGAACATGTATCCACTGTTTCGGGGACTGCGGATCATGACGTAATTAAGATGTTAATTGCGGATTTGAAACGCCTTGAAATGCGTGCAAATCACTTGGGTTCTGTTGTAAATCAAGTTAGCAAACTTTAGAAATTTACTTTGCTTAATTTGGATTTAAATTGATTGAGATATGATTTTTTTAGTAAGTGAGGGTCACTGCTGAAAATACTTTCCTAATCAAGAACCTGGTGATTGTCATTTAATTAATTAGTGAAATTAAATTGTTTAATTTCCTGGAATAATTATGCATAAATATTTGTGAAATATTTAATGATAATTATGTCCTTAAATGACTTTGCCCTAACCAACAAATGATTAGATGTGATCTAGATCAAGATTGGTTACATGATCTACATGATCAACATTCCAACAAACATGTTGCTTGAATAGGACTTGGGATTTGTTTAGCAAATCTCATTATAATGTTAATCAAAAATGTTTTGATTATTACTATATGGTACAATTTCGGTTGAAGAACCGATGATCATCTCAAGTACAAATTAATCAATTTGGCATTATCCTTTCCCGAGACGGATATGGTGCCTAGTCGGAGAGCATTGGGGTTGCGGGTTGCAACGTATGTGGTCCGTCCCACTCTCGTCGGTACTGGCCATGACAGCGGGTAGGGCCGGGATAATGTCCGAGGGATTAAGATGTATTTTTCTAATTATTAAAATTTGAAATAATACGTATTTGAGATAATACCATTATTCAAGTAACTATTAAAATGTTTGTTGGATATTAATTGGATCATTAATTTAATATGATTATATTAATTGGAATCCAATTAAGATTGAAATACTCTAATATTATTAGAGTTAATAATTTCCTTGGAAGAATTAATTATGTGAATGTGATTCACGATAATTAATTAAAATTTGAATATGAGGTGGAGGATCACATAAGTGACATCCATGGTCTCCCGTCAAGGTGAAGGGTTCCGTCGCCAGGGATTGTATGTAGGAGACGCCTGTCCGAAGTGACAGCTCCTGTATGCAAGCGCATCTGGATCGGGCTCTTTGCTTCTCGAAAGAGTAAGGCCGTATACGTAGTGACCCCAATATCGGATCCTCATATTATTGGGGCGATATTGGATTGCGTATAGCGAGTACTATTCCTGTTGACGGTTGGTTCAATTAACGACGGGTCAACATCGCCTTAGGGGTGGTGGGCTCGGGTGTTAAAGACCGAACTGGGAAATGCAAGTTGGACTTGCAAAGCGGAATGTGTTCCCGCTTCTTTTTATCCGAGTTGCAGATTCTCATATTATTGGGATGTAACAAAGATAAGGAAGGAGATCCCAGATCTTGTTGAGATATAATGGTAAGTATATCTCTTACATTGAAAGTGATTAAGGGAATGAACTTTCAGTGTTGACAAGACAAGACAACTTTGATATAAAAATCCTAAATCAAAGTAAAATATATATATTTATGCAAATTTCTTATTTCAGATAATCCTTCATTAAAACCCACTCAATGATATACTCAATAATAACCAGTAAAATATCATGGATTGGACTCATGATCCAGATATTGTACTTGCAGTTGGACACATAATGTATGTGGTTGCAATGAGCAAGTTTCCTCATAATAATGAGGAATGACAATTAAATAGATAATAAGACTACAACCCTAGGGTTTGTATGTCTCTATAATCTTGATCTCTCATCGGATGTACTTTGGAAGTGACATGTCGATGATGATCGCAATTGTCAAATAATCCTTATAAAATTTATGAAGATATTCGGGCATACATATGTGCTCTTGACATTTAACATGAATGAGATGGTTCACTGCATCATGCAGAATGGTGGCTCTATAAGAGATGGTGTATTCAAATTGTTTGAGTACCTACCTGAACCTATGTTTTAAGAGTTTAGATGGATGTAGATGATGAGTGTCATCGTTCTACTATCTATACTCTGGTCATTCGTGAAGATTCATAATATTCATATTGTATGAATTTAATGAAGCATGTATAAATGTTGAAATGCTCTTACATAAGAGATCCTTAGTCTTAAGCAATGGTTGCTTATAGATAAAGGGAGCGCAGTGGAAGCATGGGTTGGACCCGAGTAAGAAGTATGGTCAAAGAGTTGACTATACATCTATGACTTCCATATGTCATCCGAAGAGTTGGATGAATGCCAATACTGCAATAAGTTGATGTGTTGATAGTATGACTATCAAGTCTATCTAGAATCCTTAGAGAAGGACTCGGATGGAGCATCAGATTAATCTACATAAATCATTGATAAGATAAAGTCAAATAATTGTATCTCAATCTTCTGATGACATTTGCAATAGGTTGCATATGTTTTAGAAGACTGGAAAATTTGATCTTAAAGGTTTATAGTTATCCACATGGATATTGATGCAATTGTTGCAACAATCTCTGTTGGATTGATAGACTTGTTAATTTCAGTGGGAGAGTCCTTAGTCTTAGAGAATGTCTCTATGACCTAGATATAAGAATACACTCATTGTTTGTTTCTAAATGTTGGAAATAAACATGAATTCTGAGGTAGAACTATCATAAAAGGTTATGATGAAGATATTTCAGATAGTAATCTAAAATCTAGTGGACTCCACTAAATTAGAAAATTAATGAATGGTTCATTAACATTTCTAAATGCTGAAATTAAAACTTAAGATCAATATGAGGATGAAGATCATTTGACAATGATCTAGCATCAAGCTTTGGACATTTGTTTATTGATTTGATCAATAGACTAGTAAGAGATGAAACTTTAGAATGTCTAAAATTTCAAAACTTACATACTTTTGAATATCGTATTCAAAGTAAAATGTCCAATACACCCTTCTTAGAGAAAGGTGTAAGATGTCAAGGTATTCAGGATCTCATACATATTGATGTATGTAGATCATCTATATCATAGTAAACATTAGGGATATGTGATATCTGTTGATGATTATGTATGATATGAGATTTCTTCTCTTCACCTAAGAAACCTTTGAAATGTTTAAAGACTTCATTATTTTTGATTTAGAACCAAAGTTTGAAGGAAGATAAAATGAATTTGATCTAATCTAGGTAGCAAGTACCTGTTAGATAAATTCAAAGAATACCTTATAGAGATATGAATATCATTTCTATCTCAATCCTCCTAACACACCTTAACTCAATAGAGTTATAGGTAGATACAATTGGATCATGTGTGACATGATCTTATCAATGATGAATTTTAGCATAATTATCCCTTAGTTTCCAGGTATATATGTGTAGTAGAGACTACAATGTATATCCTTAATAAGGATCCATGCAAGATGGAATCTAGCACTTGAGAGTGCTGCTTCATTAGGAAAATAAAGGATGGTATTTGATACCTACTTTATGATCTTGAGATTCTTGAAATATCTCATCTCTGAGAATGTGATTCTTGGAGGATGAGACTCTTGAGAATCAAGATAAAAATGAAGTGTAGGAACTCATTTAATCTTGAAAAGATAACGAGGCTCCTAAAATTGGAAACTAAAAGGATAATTGAAGATGAAACACTAAAACCTCTTCAAATAAGTTTGAGGATGGATTCCATGTGTCAGAGAAATCTGACAATGATCGAACTTCATGTGATGAAGCTTCTGAAGATCATAGCATGGATAGATGGATGTTAGCAATAAAAGTCTAATGTAGACTTCATGTACAAGTGTTGTATATGGACCCTCGAGGATCCACCTATATGGGTAAGACCCGTAAAGGTGTAAATGGATCTTCAAGAGAAAGGGAACATGATGAGAAGGTACATACCTTCAAAGCATAGTTCGTAGCAATGAGCTACACATGGAAGAGAAGACATTGCTTGCAATGAGACTTGCTTTTCGGTGAACATGCTTAAAATCATCAGAATATTGCTAACCTTAGCTACACAACTTGACTATTGCATCTTCGAGATGTAAGTCCAGATTGCATTCCTCTATGAATATCTCTCTGAGGATATTCACATGAAGTAGCCCCAGGGCTTCATGGTTGAGGAAAGCAAGGTGTGCAAACTAAGGAATCCATCTATGGACTCAAATAAGCTTCTTGAAGTTGGACCATAAGATTTGATGGAATTATAATTGTTATAATTTCAGATAGAATCTTGATGAGCCATGTGAAGCTTAGTGGGAGTGCCTTTGTGTTCATCTTGCTGAATGTAGATGATATCCTGATCATTTGAAATGATATAAGGATAATAATAAGTGTTTTATAATCTGGTTATTCCATATCTTGAAATATGATTTCAAAGATATCTCTTAGATCTTAGTTCTGAAGTTGTTCAGAAGCCAAGAGAAGAGGATAATTGGACTGTCACATTTGTAGTATACCTTGGACATATTCTATTCATAGAAATTCCAAGAAAGGCTTCTAACCCTTAAGATATGGTACTGACCTATCTTAAGGGATAGCACCTCAAAGAGTTGAGGAAGTAAATGCTACAACTACTTGCACTTGTGCATTAGTTACGAGAAGCTGAGTGTATGCTAGAGTGTACAAATACCAGATGTCTGTCATGCAGTGGGAGTAGTAAATTGTTACTAATCCTACTGTAGAGATAAAACACTTGATTGCAGTAACAACAAAATCTTCATAGATGAGGAGATTTTTGATAGTAATCTCAAAGTCTTATCTTCAAAAGTTTAAGACCATGTAGATAGTGATCTATAAAGGTCTAAACTTTAGATACCTTAGGAGATAGAGATCTCCGGGAATGAAGGTATTCTAATAAGGATTATGGGGATACTGGTCATGATGTCAGGGACAATGTAACCAACTAGATTGAGTATTGGTTGCATGAGATGCAACATTCGCATTAGATGCGAGAACTGTTACTGGGGATATGCAAGTGCCGTAAAAGGACTTGGCATAGTCTCGCGGGAACAGAGTGACTGATCAGCTTACCTAGTTATTTTCTAAATAGCCTATGATTGTCACATGAGTGCGGGTTTAAATGATTAGCCCATTAATGGCTTTTTGGGCTAGTGGGAGATTGTTGGAAATGCGAGCCCACGGCGAGCCATTATGCAATAAATGTTATTGCAATTCACTCCTTAATCTGAAATGAAGAATACATAATTTGCATAATAGGTCCCTTAGTGCAATTAGGGTTATGTACCATGGCCATCTTGATGATCATACAGCTGTTGATTCAACTATTGAATCATAGAGGCTGGTGCTTGAATGAATATCTAAAGAGTTAGATTGAGGACTCATCAAGCACCGTCAGATGATTGTTAAGAGATGATCTCCAGCCTGAGTAGGAGATGGCAATCCTTATCTCTGAAGGCTGATATCTGACCGACCTCTTGATGCAGGTCCTCTGCATAGGAATAGAGATTCGGAGGTGTCAGATTAGTTAGGTCAAAGAGTTGACTTAACGAGATCGAGATAACCAAAGTCCTATATCGTATGCTGTCAGGATATAGGCACGCATCCTCTGACCGGAGACAGATGTGTTGCTATATGTCTAAGTATGTACATTTGGCAGACCAATAGGTTGATGACCTAATCAAGGTCTATACACCGGCGCGCTGGTGTGCATATAAGGGCATATGAGTAATACGATCTCTCAAAGGGATCATACAGGTTCAGTTACTGAACCGGAAGACATGAGCTCACTCATGAGATATTGGGAAGAATCAAATTCCGTGCGCACGGTCGTCTCGCTTTGGAAGCTTGACTGAATTTGTAGGTTTGATATATACTTTTGGAAAGTATATGATCAAGACCTAGGTATGATATATGCTTTTGGAAAGTATATGATCGATACCGACTCCCAATGATCGAATGAGAAACTTATTGATAGAACCATGAAGTAGACAGTATAAAGTTGATCGAATACTTCGGGTTTAGTCTGAGTCTTCCAGTATGCAGGATGTACAGGTATTGGGAATACCTGAGGGTGATGTGATCATAAACGATTGTATAACCATGACGCTTCCATTCCTAGGGAGTGATGAAACAGGTCTGGATTTTAGTGACTCCTCTCATTAGAGAAGTGATCTGATCTTGGTCCAAGTGTTGGACATTGATCTGAATGTGATTCAGATACAATGAGAAGATTAGATTTACGGTCTTGATTTAATCAAGCATCTATGGGAGGCCCACAATCTGGATTTGAGATACGATCTCAATATCCATGTCACTATACGTGGAACAATACAATCGCCCTGTCCTTATCTCCAAGTATCTGCGGAGAAAGCGCATTATCCTTGAAGGAGTTCATGGATAATTCTATTGTTGATATATGTATCCGAGCATTGAGAAAATGGATAATTAAATGTGATTTAATTATCATGAGTAATATGAATTTGATTCATATTATAAAGAGAGTTATCTTAGATAATTAAATGAGATTTAATTATCAAAGATGTAAATAATGTGAATGTGATTCATATTATTTGGACACAAGAGAATAGAGATCCAAGATGATTAAATATGATTTAATTATCATGGATATGAATAATGTGGATAGCAATATCCATATTAGTCAAATATATTATAAATGTGATTTATAATATATAAGAGAGAGATGTTTGTAATTTACATTTGTTAATTAAATGTTAATGTGAATTGGATTCACATTGGACAATAAATTGAAAATGTAATTTACATTTTGTTTTGGGTTGTGAATGTGATTCACAAATTTCCAATGGCATGATTGCAATGTTCACAAAATAAATTGGATTTATTTTTGTGCAATAATTTGCAACAAAAGTTGTTGCAAATATTGGAGAGAATCATGAGATAATGTAATCTCATGTAATAGGAAAAAGGATGCTCCCTTCCTAATGAGGAGAGGGGACGGCCACAATTCCCATGAGGAATTGGTGGCCGTCCACCCTCCTTATGGAAGGAGGCTTGCCTCCTTTCCTATCTCTCCAATGGAGATTGATTTGATATAAATCAAATTATATTTAATATATATTTGATTTTTATTAAATTAATTGTTGTTGTGTTTTTAGCAACAAATCATGGCCATTGAAAGAAACACAAATTAATGTGGACCATTGGATTTGTGTTGACACATGGATTGAGATCCATGGATCCCAAAACCCTATAAAAGGAGAGGCACCCCATTGCTCTTCTTGAGACATAAGTTGAGGCAACAAATCTCTCTCTCTCTCTCTCATTCTCTCTACACGTCCTCTCTCCATCTCTCTCATGTGGCCGTCCACCATGGATGCCCTAGAGAGGTTCTCCATCGCCGCGGCATCGTCGTTATGCTGCCCGATGGTTTGCTCGTGGATCTCCGTCTCCTTCGGTGCGCCCCGCTCGTGAAGAAGACATCGGATCTCGTGTGTCGAGATCAGGAGATCCGCCGCTTGGATCATCAACATGGATTGCGAGAAGCACGCGGTTCATCCCCGCGCTCGCAAGCGTCTCCTCCGACGGATCGGACTTGAGACAGGAGGTCTCTTCGTTCAGAGACTTGATCGCAACCACGCTTCAAGAGGTAAATCTAATACTTGGTTGTGGTTTAGACGAAACGATCCGAGAAGTGTTCTTGGATCATGTGGTTTCGTCACATGAAATTTTTTTAATTTCCGCTGCATAGAACAACTAGTGCGACTAGTCGTTCTTCGTCGTATTCGATACGACGATCACGCTTCCGTGATGCGCTTGAGGATCTAACCATATCCTTCAGTCAAATCCCTTTACGGATTAAAACAAGCACCAAAGCAGTGGTATGAAAAATTTGACAAGACTATTTTGTCATATGGCTTTAAGGTTCATGAATCCGACAAGTGTGTTTATTCTAAGGTGAAAGGAGATGAGTGTATTGTCTTGTGCCTATATGTTGATGACATATTATTGTTCGGATCACATATGAGGATTATTAATGAGACTAAGGCATTCTTGAGTAGCAAGTTTGAGATGAAGGACATGGGTGTTGCTGATGTGATCTTGGGTCTCAAACTGACAAGGTCAGTTGATGGGATTGTAATTTCTCAATCTCACTATGTTGAGAAGGTACTTGAGAAATTTGGATATCAAGATTGCAAAGCTGTAAGCACTCCTTTTGATTCGTCCAAAACGCTATTTAAGAATAAAAGTGGAGTACCTGTAGCCCAGCTAAGGTATTCACAAGTGATAGGAAGTCTAATGTATCTTGCAAATTGCACGAGACCTGATATTTCATTCTCGGTTGCAAAGCTGAGTAGATACACTAGCTGTCCTGACCGTACTCACTGGGAGGCTCTGGATCGAGTACTGAAGTACTTGAAGGGAACTATTTCTCTTAGTTTGCATTATGGTAGACATCCATCTGTACTAGAAGGATACAGTGATGCAAGCTGGATAGGGAAAATAGAGGAGTCCGGGAGTAATGGTGTTACAGGGTATGTATTTACCCTTGGAGGCGGTGCAGTCTCCTGGAGGTCTGTGAAGCAGACCATTTTAGCTCGATCCACTTTTGAGGCCGAGCTGTGTGCTTTGGACACCACCGGAATTGAGGCTGAATGGCTAAGGGAACTTCTGTCTGAAATTCTCATGGTAGGTCAGCCTGTTCCTGCGATCTCGGTACATTGTGATAATATGACCACAATTACCAAGATCAAGAGTTCGAAGTTCAATCAGAAAACAAGGAGACACATACAAATCAGACTTAAGACGTTAAGGGATTTGGTGTCTCGAGGAGTGTTGGCTGTGGATTTTGTTGGATCCAAAGACAACACGGCAGATCCATTGACTAAGGGACTTGATAGATCTTTAGTCCTAAAGTCTAGGCTTGGAATGGGACTGAGACCCATTGGGAGTTCCTCTACAGTAGCAACCCAACCTAACTGAGTGGAGATCCCACAAAGTAGGTTCAATGTGGTAATAACAAGCTGTTTGGAGAACTGGTTGGCACTCTAACTTTAATGCGTAAGCATGAGTGTCCTATCCCTGGAAGCCTGAGTGTCATTTAAGCTGCAAGTTTAGGAAGAGCATAGCCTCTGAATGGGTTCAAGCCTTAGGGAGGATGTTAGCAGTGCATCCTTGGAGAACGCCACCTATGTGAGTGTTACTGTGGGCCGCAATTAAAGGAAGAGGGTCTTTCCTGAACACACTCATGAAACAGGATAAGGGTGCATGGCCTTTAAGAGCACCAACCCTGAAGATTGTACCAAGAACAACGCTTTGTTGTTTCTACCGTATACTTTAACACCAAGGTCTGAAGTTCAAGACATAGTTCACTTCGTTCCTGTTAAAGTGAAAGTAGTAAACTTAGGTAGAGGTTCAAACCGGAAGGTACCTTTACTGAAAGCAAAGTGTGGGCAGCCGAAAGAAGTCTCTTGAATCCTTTTGAATCTCTTTTTCAAATCGGTGAATTCGTGGGGGATTGTTGTATTCAAAGTTGTATTTAGACTTTAATTGGAAAGTCTATGTAATTACAATTGGTATTCAATTTGGTTTCAATTGGGAAACCAAATGGTTTGGAGGGTAAGTTGGGAATTCCCAAATTTGAAATATGGGAGTTTGGGTGGAAGTTTAGTCCCACACCGGGGAGAACTAAACTTTTTGGTGGACTTAAATATGAGTCCACACCCCAAGCTCTTGTAGCAATAGTAGAGAGGAGGAATGGAGGACCACACACGCGCGCGCGCGCTCCGCTCCGCTCCGTCTCCGGCTCAGGCTCGGGAGAGTCAATTCGGATCTCGGATCTCGATACTTTTGCTGTAGATTTCATTTGGTAAGTCGATTAAATTAATCATACGATTAATTTGGTAAGTCGACTTAAATGGGAATTCAACTCGCCTTTATGAGCGTGTTTTTTGGGATCCGAAAGGATGCGTCTTCGGGACGCATCTTTTGGAAACCAAAGATCGCATCTTTTGGAAACCAAAGATCGCATTCTTTGGAAACCAAAGGTCGCGTCTTTAAGACGCGAGACCCTCTATTTATATCCCTCACCCGACTCAGTTTTTCTACACTCGCTAGAAAAACCTCTCTCTCACGCCGTCTCTCTTGTTCTTCCTCTCGCGGACGAACGTCTTTCTCTTCACCTCTCTCGGCTGCAGTTCACTGAGGTACAATCAAGGACGATCCCGTTGGTGTGCGCCGACGACGATCGTGAACCGTCATATCCTGGGAGCGGATCGCCAGTACCCTACGCACCGGTATTGTGGGGGCGATATCTTCTCTAAGGACAGTCCATTTTCATGGACGCTTCGGTGACTTCTAAACTAATCTCTGTTTTATTTTGCTTGCCGCAATACGTTTATTGCTTTACCCTTTCTGGATCATACCCGTATTTGTGTTTCTGTTCTTTTAATCGGTTCCTATTTACTTTGAATAATCGGATAATGATTGGGAAACATATGATTAATATGATTTTAGTCTGTATCGTTTCTCTGTTAATTCATTTGGATCCGATTTTATACTGTTTAATGTATGAACTGGTAATCTTATTTACAACATGAATAACTTTAGTTGTTATATATTTCGCAATGGTTCATTAATAAGATTTTGGAATATTTGCCTATATAAATTCATTTTATTGTATTTATACATATACATACATATATATATATGTGGCTACCTATGAGTACACAAATAAAAGAGACAAAATTTTTAAAGGTGGATAAAGAAACTTTTAAATATAATTACTAATGTTAAAACTTCTTTCCATATCTTATTGTCTAAACTGTAATTATTATTTTCAATAATATTTGTGATTTTTTTATGATAAAAAATCATAAAATGACTTTATTTTCTTGGCTTATGATGTATATTTTTGCCATGTGTTATACAAAATTCATTTAAATGACTTGATTTCCTTAAAGTGAGAATCGAGTACAATTCTCAATCGTTTTATTACTTGTGCGCTTCTTAACTTTTGCAATATCAGTTATGCCACTTCCTTTTTCCTAATATCACTTGTGGCCGTATATTCTTATGAAAATCATAGTTGTGCCCTTCTGTTAAGGTAAAGCAGGGGCATAACTGATATTACAAAAAGGTAGAACTGTGACTTTTATGAACATATGTTACAACTGATATTACAAAAAAGAAAGAAGCATGAGTGATACTAAAAAATCTAAGAAGGATACAAGTAATAAAAAATCTCTCTTTTTCTAAATTAATCGAAACGAGGCAGATGCCATTGTTTTTTAAAATAGCCACATGACATTGTGGAAAGGGTGAGGCAAAATAAGAAAACAAGAGGGTTACATCACTTAGCTATTGGACCATGATCTTAGATTCTTAGGCTTTCGTGTAGGCTTTGTGGCTTTTAAATAGATGGGATTGCAATTATTGGTGTGGTGGAGACATATATGAGTTTTTTTCTATAAAGTTGCCAAGCAATTATACAAAAAATAAAGCAATTATAGAAAAAAATAATGCAAGTAACATGGAGTCCAAATTGGAATTCTTTAGAAAAAGCAGAAGGGCCAACCAAAAGTACAATCCAAGTCGGCAGAGACCATTTAGATTCGATGTTATTCTTCATCAATTTAAAATGCGAGTTGAATCTTAAGATGAGAGTGAAGTGAGTGAAGCCATAACTTTGATGTCTTTTAGATTTGTGGCTCCATGTAATCCCAACCAAATCAAATTGTTACTACTAGCATCCTTTGCTACTTCCATAATCTTTTCACTATCTAGAATAAATGTAGATTGGATTTATACTGTTAAGCCACATCCATTTCATCATGCCTTGTGTTAGCCGGCCGTCGTAGGAAGAGTTCATGTTCAAGCGGAGCCGTGCTGCAAGGTGCAATGGTGAGATCTCGTGGAGAGCTACAGACATAGACTTTTGGTGAATTTTCTCCATCTCCATCTTTTATTTTGTTTGGTGGTGATTATCTAGTTGATGTACCAAATATAAGGATTCGATTTTGTGCTGACCTAGTGGAGAAAAACAAGATGAAAGATCTTTTGTACATGGAGGTTATGCACCTCCATGTTTTCCACTCAAAAGCTCAATGCCAAATCGCATGAAGAATGTGAGTTTGGTGAGAATGTTTATAACCACATTTAAGATGAAAACTAGTGACCTTAAAGTATAGGATTTCACTTATTCTAAGTTTATGACCTGATTCAATGTCCAAATCAAATAAATAATCACTCTATTTTTGTTATTTATCTAAATCTTGTGGCACTCTTTTATATGTGAGGTGGTTTCTTTTCTTTCCCAAAACATTGATTTCTTAGTACTTCCTTTGGCATGCCAAAGCTTTCTATAATCCTTCCCTCCACTCATCCTGACCAATTCTTTCAAGTATTTGACAAAATAAAAAATGCATCTTCCTTTTTGAATGGAAGAAACAATTGGCTTAAGCAACTTAAACAGAGCATTATATGACATGAAACCTCCTTGAAACCTTTTACAAGATGAACTCTAATTTTCAACTCAACTTCCAAATCAAATTTGGTCACTAAATGTTAACTTTTTAACTATTAAGATTATCTACTTTGTATAGATTGATGGTTGTAAAAATTCAATAAATTATAATAAACATAGCTATCACGTATCCCATGTCCTTTCTCTTACACCCAAATACAAAATAAAAAATAACTAACACGCATCTCATCTTGCCTCTCAAAACTCTATCCTGATAGACTTAATGCCCCTAATCTAAATCGACTCCAATATTATCTTACTACACGTGGTTTTTAACTAATAGTGTTTTTTTGGTCATTAAAAAAAAGGTCACACCTCCCAAATAGTTTTTTTTAACTTGAAGAAGAAGAGTTCTTTCGTTTTTTATAATTGTAAATTGAATGGAAATATTGTGAAACTTCTACCACAAAGTTAGGTATATAGCGATATGAAAGCTGGATTGATGAACATTTAACCACCACTGCCGAAGCACATAAATAGTAAGACAATAAAATAAAACGGTTATTAGTCATCTCTCATGACTATCAACATAACTAAGAAGAACACGTGCAACTCTCTCAATTCAATCTCTCTCTTACTTCTCTCTCTATCTCATATTGTTGCATTTCTTGTAGTGATGTGGAGATGCCACCTCTTTCTTTAAGATTTCTGATCCTAGTATCATTTTTAATCCTAATATTTTTTCCCAAATAAAGGACCAAGTCTCATTCTTTTAAAATATCAAAGTGCAACTTCTTCACATTAGGGAAGCAAAAGACCACAATAGTTCATTACAGACTAACAATTTTAGTTGCAAGGGTGAGAGACCCACCCTAAGATGTAGCTACTACGATCACAAAAAAGAGACCAACAAAAATAAAAAGGGAATCTTAAGGGCTCATTTGCCCCCTTCTCTATCCCTACATTTTTGGGTTGGAATTAGTTGTATGACAATACAATTTCTTTGTTATAATATTTTTTATCCACGTTCAAATAAAAATCAACATAAAAATGTATTATAATAAATAAAAAAGATAATATAAGACATAATCAATGTCACATGACATAATATTTATCATTCTTACCTCTCCAACCCTATCAATCATCCAAACATCTACTATTCACATGAGGATACCTCAACCCAACCCAGTTACTAAGCAGGTCTCAAGAAATGATTCAGCTCTAAAAAGAGAGTTGAGGGAAGAGTTCCCTCGCCCATAACAACTCTTTTATAGTGTTCTGATCATAAGAACCATCAAATTGTTGCAATCTTGGCTTTTTTGAGCCAAAATAGCATGGATTTTTATGTCGTGATTGTTGAAAAAAAAAAGAATTTTGTGAAGGGGGATAAATGCAATTGAAGGACCAGCATGTTAAAATTATGTGGTGAAGGGTTATCTATATAGCACATGGATCCAATTTTCTTCTGCCAATTTACAAAGATGGCACTTGTTTATTTAATTCACTTCTCTTTTGCAGAGAAGATCTTGTATTTATATTTTTCTCGAAACATCAACCATAGGAGATAAGAAAGGTTGTTTCCAAAGAAAATGTTAAAGTTAAATATTTGTCCTCCATGTTGAAGAAGGGAAAGCATAGGCTTTACATCCACTTAATTTTGTGGTAAATTTATCTATCAATGGTTGCTAGCTGTGGATTCTATGTTATTTTGGGGAAAAAAGAAAGTCAAAAAAGTTTATAGAGAAATTTTCAAGGTGCCAGCCTAAGTGGACGAGGAATGATGTCTTTCTATCTTGAGAGATTTAAGCTAAACCGATGATTTTTCTTATTTATTTTCAGACCATATACGAGTGGAAATACCGTAAGAGTAGTGGCTAGGTTTCTGATGGCATCTTCCTCGTGACATAAGAAGATGAGTAAATCATCTGCAAATCGAATGCTTGTAATATTCATCTCAAGTCGTTGGAATGGAGAAGTCTCTTGTTAGTGGAGAAGTCTCTTGTTATGCCTTAACTTGCTTGTTTTTAGTACATCTATTGAATTTATAAAGAAAAAAATGGATCCCATTGACGAACTCTTTTTTGGGCTTGAAAAAAAATCCATCGATCACCTAGTTATTTTTGAAGATATAACCATCGTTTTTAGAATTGAGATCACCAACCCAATGAATCTATTTGGCATATGAGGTCCCATTTAATGTATCAAGGCCATTTCTCAAATCGATCGGTAGGATAATAGACTTTTGGCCATTCTAATCCCAATGACCTAAGATCTTAGATGTGAGCGATCTTGGGTGATATGTTTTTTTATGAAAGCGCATTGAGTCGGTGGTATGCGATTTTGTAATTCTCGAGCCCATAGGCCAGCTAAGATTTTTGCAATAATCTTCAAGACCGTCTTTTTTGGGGTAATTGTTTTGTAATTTTCGATCCTTTTCTGATCTCTCGATTGATAAATCAAGGATATGATTTCTATGTCTGATGTTTTCTCGATCTATATCTTGTATTCGTAGATAACTTAGCATGTCAAGAAAGTCTCTTTTATGGTAGGCTAGAAAGTCATGAAGAACTCAATAATCGTGCTATTTCGACGAGGTGATTTGTATTTTTTTTTGAAATTTCTAAACACTCCTACTTCTGCTAAGGAAAAAGGTGCAATCAATTCTTCAGGATTTTCTAGTTGATCTACCATTTGTATATACGGTGATGGATCGAATATAAATATATCTTCATCTATTTGCATCCTTGACCACCAAGACAATGCATAGGATATCTCATGGTTAGGCCCCAAAAAAGACTCAGATTCTAACAAGGTTGTTAACAGCTTGTTCAACGCGATCATCTTTAATTGGAACATGACACCAGGGAATGTTTTAAGTTGATTTTTTCTTGATTTTATCTTCAATATACCAGTTTATTTGCCAGGAATGATGCGAGGTGGAAATAAAAGCTCCTCCAAGGAAAAAATCTCATGTAATGCTATCAATCACGCAATGAGATTTTTCCAGGACAGGGCATAGCTCTGTCCGTAATTCCCGATCAGGGCATTGCATGAAAATAATATATAATATTATTCCGAAAAACTTTTTTAATTTTATATTATAAAAAATAATATATAAAAACATTTGGAATTGCAATTCTAAATGTTTTTATATATTATTTTTTATATTATAAGATTGGAAACTTTCGTTTTTATATATTATTTTTTATAATATAAAATTGAAAATTTTCTCAGAATATGATTGATCGGCAAACGATTCGCCCATCGACGAACCGTTCGCCGAATCATGCTTTGATTAGGAAAAACTTTCCTGTGATGTCTTGATTGAGAATTACGGATAGGTAGGGCTATCAGGAAGAGAGAGATGGTACGATTCCTCCTCCTTTGCAATCAATCACTGGAATCGTCTATATATGGTCAAAAAAGAAGAACTTCACTGCACATTAAAATTGGGGAAGAAATGCGACATAACATCAGAGACAAAAAAAAGGAAGCACTCTTTTTGGATTCTTGTGGGAGATGATATGTCAGTCAACTTTGGATTCCTCCTCTTTCCTGTCCAAATGGCCTTTATTAGCCATCAATCATGGAACCATATACATGTGGGTCTTTTTCTGGATCCGGGAATCGCTTCCATTTGATTCTGGAGGAGTTGCTGTCACCTCCCATTGGCCACGTGCGAATGTGCCCCAACGTTATCTTCCCGAGATGGATCGAGTTGTGCTTTTTGGAACAATTCTACGTACTATCGTAATCTTCCGAAATCTCCTCTTCTCTGCTGAGTGTCGATATAGATCCAAATTTTGTTGCCCATCAACATCGCTCTTCTTGGATCTGAATGCTATGCAGTTCCAGGGCAGCCACGAAAGATAGGGATATTTACGTTCATAAGTTTGAGTAGTTTCGTAATTATACATGTAACCTTCGATAATTCATAATTACATCGAGAAACTGGAATAACTGCTAACTAAGGTATGGCATAATCTTTTGTTAACTTTCATCTACTTGTCTATTATTTTTTTATGAAATCTATCGAATTCGGACGACTTTACCCCTTTTACTAAATCAAATTTGCAAATTCACATGACTCGTCTTGTTGCTGCTACTGCGGAAGGAAGAGGAGGGGTGTTGCTGCGGGAGGAAGAGGAAACGGAGAACGGACGGCTTGTTGTTCTTGCTACGTGAGGAAGAGGAGGTGGAGGATGCGGAGGCAGAGGAGGTTGGTTTGTTATTGTTGTGTTGTGAGAAAGAGGAGGGGGTGACTTCGAGGAAGGGCCAAATGGGGGGATTTGGATTTTATGGTAGCCATTGGATAGAATTGGGTTAGATTTACTCAATGGTCTGGTTGAATTAATGGACTAAACTAACATAGGGTTATATGCGTGAGACGAATAGATATTCGGTTTTCTGGGTGTAATTATGTATTAGGGTAAATTACAATTTGGATCCCCATCTATGGGTCAGTTCCCAGAATGGGTCCCCATCTTTAAATTGTAACGATTCGGGTCTCCGAGCTGTTAACGTAATGAACTTTTTGAGGCAAATGATGAATATGCCCTTGTTTAAAAGTTGGAACCCAACCTCAGTTCCCTTATTCTCTCCTACCCGACAAGGGCATTTTCGTCATGAGTCTCAAAATTTATGTTTTCTAAACAGCTCGGGGACCCAAATCATTACAATTTGAAGATGAGGACCCATTCTGGGATCTGACCCATAGATGGCGACCCAAATTGTAATTTACCCTATGTATTATTAAGGGTTTCATACATAAATATGAAACTATTCAAGGTTATGGATGCAAATATCTCGAAAAGATGATACTTAGTTAAATTACATCCAAGGGACCAAAACTTATGACTACCATTTACTTGATAAATATAATTAAGCATGTCGATATGCATTGAATCCTAACTATATGATACAGGTTGAAGAACCTCGTATGTACGAACATAGGTTCTCTATATCCATGGACGGATCTAGAGGGGGGCATGGAGGGGCACATGCCCCCCTATATTTTATGATACCATCTTTTTATTATTGATATAATATTATATTTATAATGTTATTTTGTTGTTCCTCTAGTAAATGTACCAGTAAACTTAATTTGCAACCCCTTCTTCAATTTGGATTTGCTTTATCATCTCTCTCTCAACATTTATCTCCTTTATTTCATCTTTTAAATCTCTTTCCATGCATATCTTCTTCTTATTCTCTCATTCATTGTTATATCTCTTAAAAAGTTAGATTGGACTGGTTGGAATGGATACTATCCTTGATCTCGTCAGTTTGTCCGGTTACATGGAAGTATAAATAGAAATTTAAAAAATTAGAATGAATATTGATCATGTCTGACTGAAGCGGACTAGTTTGACTCGGATCGTACTGCTACAAAGAATTAAAATATTATTAATTTTCAGCAATGATTCAACACAACATTCTTGGTTACACATGCAAACACACAAAATTGCGTGTGCACGTGATTTTCATGACTTAGAATATCGGTTCCACTCGTATGAACCGTACATTAAGCTCGATCCAAGTTTTTGAGATTGATACAAATGATGAGGTCATGAATACTCCACTCAGTTTGACCCAACAATCAAACTCGATTAAAGACCAAACTAGTAACTAAATGGTTTAGCATCTGGTCTGGATTTTAAAATCTTATTCTTACCCTTTCTCGATGCATCTCCCTTTCTTTCTCACTCACTTATATTTATCTCTCTCTTTTACTCATTGAGAAAAATGAATGTAAATACGAAAGGTAACTTCATTTTATGATTTTTATATTGTCTCTTTTGTGTCCCTATGCTCTATTAGATATTTGTGTACAATTTTCCCCTAATTCTTTTAGATTCTTTCTACATGGAAAAGTTTCAAAATCTTATTGCATAAATGATTTGTCCAAATTTTTAATGAATATGTATGTAACCGATATTCAATCTTACGATTTTATATATTTGTAACAAAATAGAGTTTTTTGCTTGCAATAAGTTAAGAAGTTGAATCAAATTCTCATTTTTATGTTGCATTATAATTACGCCGCATGCTACTTGGTAATATTACAATCAACATATAAATAATAGTTTTACTATGTGCCCCTTCTGCAAAATGTTTCTGGCTCCATCCGTGTCTATATCCTTTGTACTATCTTTTTCTCTGCATAATGAAAACCAACCATCGTCATCCAAGGACGTAGTTCAGTTGCGGGTGAACCTTGTAAATCCGCTTACTTGCATCTTGCATAATTGATCTTTTTGTGCATGTTTTGCTTCCATGATTTGCATCAAATCAAAAAATGTTTGAGCATTATATGTTTTGTGAAGTTTTTAAGACAGGGAATGTAGGGAAATGGAAGGGTACGATTAGATCTACTCGTACTAGAAACTCGTAATAACTTGTCGATTTATATGATAGATAAAATAAGGATTATATTTCCCAATAAGATCATGACGTATCAGGAGTATATTTGTACGACAAAATCCCATGAAAATAGTCTTTAGAAGTCAAATGCTCCAGAAAGTAAAGGAAATGAAAAAAAAGCAAATAGTTTCCTTCCATTATTTCTCAAGATGAGGTAATCAGTTTCTTTCTTCATCACTTTCCCAATATAAATAATCCCTTTGAAAATGATTTCTTTTCCTATATTATATCCTTCCTTCTCTGATTAATTATGACCTTCCAGATAAAATTTCTTCAATTTTCGTCATTTTTCGTTTAAATCAATAAAATGCATGGTATGCTAACACGATGAATTTGTTCAACGCAAAATAGATTTCTTTTCTTTTTGTTTCAGTTAATCAGCCATTTGACCTTATAAATGGTTCCTTTTGAAAACAATGATACGATACTAAATGGGGCATTTCCTATATTTGAACATACTTGATTTGATTTCTGATCCAAAAGAGTCTAATCAATGGTGGCCACTATTTATTAATTTTCTTGTTGATTATTTGGAATTCTTTTAAAGCCGATGCCAATAACAGATGTGATTGGTAGCATCAATAAGATGGGTTAGCTTAATAATAAGACTTTGAGGATGTTGGAACATGCATGCATAATTTATTGGTGATAAAAGATACTTTTTAATATTATCATGCATTTTAAGTGTGTGAATCAAGCTACAATAAAAGCTTAAAAAAGACTCGGTGATAAGGATCAACTCAAAATTATTACATGTTTTTATCAAGCTATTGGAGTTTACCAGAAGAACTTTAACAAGTCTATCATTAAAAAAATTTGATGAAGATATGATGAAATAGCTAATTTGGTTAGTGTACATTATTTTACGAGAGGAATGTAATGTAAACCATATACATGTGCATGGCCGGACCTACACTTTGGGCATGGGGGCACGTCCCCCTCCCTCCATTTGTGAAGACCTTTGAATTGTTTCTTTTGTACTTCATCAAAGTAACCCGATTTTTCATCTATGCGTCCCCCCTCCCCCCATCTATCTCTCATTGAAACCATAAAGACAACCCTTGGTGCACTTCGTGACTCCCTCCTCGCTTGTCAGACGTTCGGCTTGGTTCCCTCATGCACTTATCAGCCCTCGACCTTCATCTCGGACGTGTTGCGCTCAGGCAGCCTCGCGAGATTGTCTCACCTTGGCTTCCTCTCTGATGCATTACAATTGTGCCTTCCTCTCAGTCTTGTCATGCCCCGGCTCCCTCACAAAATCAGTGTATCCTGACCTTCCTCTCGGACATGATGTGCCACCGCCTCCCTTTCGGAGCTACGCCTCCAACTCCCTTGTGGGCGTGATGCTTCTCTATCTATTTGCAGCTCACGAACCCATCACTTGTCTCCTTAGATCCTTGCATGCCCGACTCCCCATTATTGCAAATCTACATAATGCGCTCCAAAGTGCACGTAACAAAATCTCAGATGTACGATAAGATGGATTAAGTTTGATTTTATTCACTATTATCAAATATCTAGCATGCAAATAACTTATTTTGCATGTCCGACTCCCCATCATCTATTTTTTCCTCCTTGATAATTTTTATATTTCAGCAGATCTCTTCGAACGTAATTCAAGCTAACTTTATTAGAAAATTGCACTAGTTTCTTTAATATTTTTTTGAAAGCTATAAATTTTGATTTAAATTCGAATATCTTGATATCACTCCAAGCGGAGCCCTTCTTTTTTAATAAATCCTAGGAGCTAAGATAACAATACATGTCCATAATTATTAATTAAAGAGATAAACATAAAAAATGAAATATACTTAGCGGATATAATGATTGGTGGGATTTTCTCATCCTTATTGTTAATGGTAACTAACCAATGATGAATGTTTTATATTTCTTACTATTTTAAATGTGATGTATGGTTTTCCATTCTCCGAATAAGAGAAATCAGAATATATGAAGTGGTAATTTGTTACTAATGATGATATTGTGACTTGTTTTTAAATAATAAAAACTAGATGATGAGGATAACTTAGAGCACACGTGTTGAATTATATGTAAAACATTTGTTTATGTATATATATGCATGTGGATGTTTATAATGATTTCTTTAGTATTGTAATCTTTTTATTATTTGATAACATACATATTCCATAATCATGGGTCCTCCGCTGTGCATGTGTGTAACACCATCACGATATTAAATATTATAATGTACAGAATATTTATTACGAATATTAAAGATCATATACTAATAGATACATAGATGCTAATATCTTTTTATATCTTTGAATAGGAATATCTCTGCATGGTTGAATGTAGTATATATGTCCATACACACATCAAATTTAAAGGCAATAAGTGATAGGTCAAGTTAGTATGTTTAAGTTGTTTCTCTTTTATTGAATAAAAGATACCTAAGGTTATGAGTTCCGAACTATATACATTAAGTAGATTTAGAACATTCGAGGTTTCTAGTTATAATGTCCCTCTTTTAAATACAAATATTTGCATGGCTATGAAATAAAGAGAGTGCAAGGGGAAATTATATTAAATGGGGATAGGATTAAGATAGATAACGTGTGTGTGTGTGTAAAGGGGACATGCCAAAGAGAGTGCTAGATGGACGTGTGGTATACGGGTATGCTACGTGTGATTATAGGAGGAGGGATATTTCATGTATCATTTTTGTATATATAAGGAAAGGAATAACCACAAATGAAGAACTTTTGAAGTCGGTGGGTCACCGCAGAGATTTTGGTCTCCATCGCTCGGCCTGGAGAATGTGGACTCAACCCATAGGTAATCCTCTCGCAACCTAAATATTCCCTGTATGTTTCTTTCCTCTCGATAGAGAGGGATACGCGAAAATTAGGTGGTAATTAGATTTCTTTCCCTGTTTCCAATAATCATTTCACCTACAGCCATGTAATTCTTTAAGAATATCAGGTACTGTGTTTCTGATGGATCTGAATCAATTCATCTCCATGTTTCTATAGTATAAAAGGGAGAAAGAAGTAGGATATATGTCTGATTAGAATAAAATATAATGGTGCACTGACGATTTCTAGTAATGGGTGTATAAAGTAATTAGTTTATTTGTATTATCAGTTAACAACAAATTAGAGATGGTACTAGTTAACGGCTGTTTAAAAACAACGAGTATACTTGAACAGAGAAATAGAAGATTGAGGTTGGATTTTTTTTAATAAACCAAAACGATAATGAAATTTTAAAAATTTAACGTAAGGGACTGTAAACATAACATGTCAACCTACCTTCATCTGACAAAGTAGGTGAGATTATGCAAAGCTAGGAAGAACTTAATTCCTTGTATAAGTCCTGCAGGGAAGATAGTTAAGGTTCTACGCATATCATTATCCGGGAAATGGAAGTAAAATAAGAATATAGCTAGCAAAGTATAATGAGGCATGATTGCACTGTTAACCTTTCTACATGCTTAAATTTAGGTGAAGATCGAGGTATAAATTTTGCAATTTCAAAAGAGAAGGAAATTTTCATGTGAAATAAAGGTGAGTGGTAACAAACTTCTATTTACATCGTAGATTTCAAAGATGCTTCATGTTATGTTCTATTCCAGAATTTATGTTATTATTATTAGTATTGCAGATATACCATTTGTCAATTTTGCAAACTATTATGTCTTTGTGCAAGATCATGAGATTTATGATTTTCAAGCGACATATATGAAATGTATAATACGTATGTTTGGAAAGCATGCACACTAGATCCACCTAAAAGAATAGTCATGGACAAGTAAGAGGGCTTTGGGCCCGCATTCCGTATACATAGAGGCTTTGGGCCGTATGTGGGGTGTTTTTGACCTTTGGGGTCGTCTGCGCGTATGACAGTAAGGTCCTAGGTGGAGTTCGCTCTCCTAGGCAATATGTAAGGCTAAGGGATGGATAAAACCTCCCTCAGAGTATGGTTCATAGACCAAGTAAGATTAGATGGAAATAGTGGTGCATATTTATGTTCATATGAAATGGAATCAGATTGTTTTTTATCTCTTATTTATTCCTACTATTAAGCAAGCATGTTATTGTCTGCTGAGTCTGCAATTGTACAAAATTTACAGTTATGTTATTTTTTCATTCAACCCCATGAAATTTATGGTTAAGGTGATAATTGTTCTTTTTATGTATATTGAAATAAGCTATTTTCATTTTAAAGTTTGGACCATTCACTGAGTTTAAACTCTTTATTCGGGTTTAGACTCACCACTCTATTGCTTATATATTTACAGATTCAGCTGAATAGGAAGCTTAAGATACCTGGGATTATCACTGACTTAGCTAGAAGTTGCAGTCAACTTAGCATTTTGACTTTTGAAGTCGCATTTTGGAATCATTCAGGTAAATGTTGTGGATGATAAGACAGAAATGGGAATTTTTTTTGTATACGTGAAAGACGAATCTTTTGATACACGTAACTATTGACTTGTATATGGGAACAAGTGACGTTGTGAAGCACTGAATATTTTGTGTTGGAGTTTTAAAAATTTTGAAAATGATTGATGTGGATATGGTTGGATGTCTGTGGTGATATTGTTGGATTTATGTAGTATATCATTTCAGCAGGTTAGCGTTTTGGGAGAACTTCAAATTATAGAGGAATTACTACCGAAATTTTATGGACATTTTAATTAAGATAAGGAAAATATCATGAGAATACTTTCACGCTCATCTCGACTAGCGGGGCGGGTCGTGACAATGTGCATACTATTCATCTAAATTTCATGAATTAATCTATCAAAATCAGTTATATATTTGGGTTTGCAGTCAATTGATTTCCCTTTCAGTCAATCTTCTCAACAAATAACTATTGGGTGATTAACTGACTAGCACTAGCAGACTAATCAATCTGATCGACATACTAATCTTAGATTGTTTTATCTCAAATTTCACGTATAGACGTCTAAATATGTAATCTTTTCACCCATACGGTGGATTAGTTGATTGACTTAGTCAATCGAAAATCCTATGGGTTGTGCTTTTTACTTGATGGAATTTTTATTTAAAATCATTGTCTATTATTCTTGTATTTATTCTGTGGATTGACTTTGGTTATCTGATGTTATTGTTATCTATATAATTGTTCATTGGTCACTGTTTATTTTGGTGATCCAAATTTTAACCCACAGCAAGTTATTGTCCCCTTTATGTGTTGCACACATCATTGGTTTCCCTCGATATGCTTCCTTCTGGACACACTCACACAACTCAGTGTCGTACTTTTGAACATGGCATCCTACATATAATTTAATTTCCTGAGTTTTAGAACCCGTTTGTTGTCAGGGATTACTAGTCCTGACAACTTGTTGGACTTGAGCTTAATTGGAATCCTTGACCACGACTCAAAATGCTAAAGCCCAAATTGTCTAGTAGTAATCCCTATTACTTATAAACTAGTATCACAATTTGTACTTACTATGTGTAGTGCTATGTTTGGCGGTCTACATATATCGTCTCATGGCAAAACAAACTACATTGGTTTCTTCTTGTTGTACGCTTCTGCATCATAGATGTCAACAACATACTTCTCTCTTCTCGTGTTACTCATCTTGGAAAAATCGGAGTTCCATGCATGTCACAACCTTTCCCTCGAGTTTGTACATCATATTAAGCATCATCATTCCTTGCATCACCACACATGCTCCAATCTTCTATCAATCGCCGATGCATAATCCATCGACAACTCTCGTCGATTTCACCAATCAAACACCATCATTAGATTTCTATTCATAGCTTCTGAGAAGTGTGCAATCTAGGGAATGTGCATCTGTTGCATCATATCCTCTTGATAAGATCGAACCTCTCTAAATTACCACATGTTGGGATATGAAACATTGATGTGCACTCAACCATTGCAAAGCATGTGAAGAAGAAGATAGACAATATGATTGCAGTCGGTCACCTCTCTCAGCCAATGGAGAAGAAAGTTCGCTATGACAAGTACATCTCTCTCTCTCTATTCTCTCTTCTTTTTCTATCTTTTCTATCTCTATCTCAGAATTTGGTCCACCCATCAGTTTTTTATAGGCATGAATACGATCTTATATTTTATTACAACAATTAATTTTGATTAATCAAGACCTAAATCAATCAAGCCCTATCAAACTCAATAAATCAAGATCCTAATGAGATTTGAGCGCATTTAATTAAATCTCTCTGAAAGATTGTAATGTAATCCAACTCTACGATTATGTGAATCTAATTTTTCCATTTATAATACTAATAATCTCTTCCTCGAGTTGAAGTCCATCGCAATCTTCACATTGTCTTATTCCATATTAGATCATCATTGTTATTTGCAAACTTTTATTGCAAGTTGTCGTCGCCTCTGGTGTCATTACCATCATTGAGCGCCATGATGGGCCTCTTGGGCATGCTCGCACAACATTTATCATGACTAGAGATTGTCTCATCATCCTATGGTGAAGTGAATCACACTTTATTTCTCCTTATTGCACAACTCTATAGCAAAGATGCTGACAACCACTTGCTCTCTTATAATAACACTTGCCTTGGGAAAATTTGAAGCTCCATCGCCACTCTCAACCCTTTCTTCGAGCTTGTACATCATGTTCAATAGCCTTGTTCCTTGTATCACCAAGCATACTCTTGATCTTGTGCCATTGTGACAAACAAAATCCTTCGACGACCATTGTCGATTTCTCTAAGTAATCCTACCTACAATGTTTTAATGGCTTATATAAAATACGAATGGGATGTGTTGTATCCTCTCGACAATGTCGAACCTTGATCGGTGATCGATTATCAAGGTATGGAATCAGATGCACGATCAGTCACTATAGAAACATATGAGAAGACACACGATATGATGGTGGTCAATCACCTCTCACGATCATCAGAGAATATATTCGCAAAAAAAGAATAAGTAAATCTCTCTCCATTCCCTTGTTGTCTTCTTTCTCTTCTCTCCATCTCTCAAGAACGAGTCCACACATTCTCACTTTTTTAAAAGTCAAAATAAAATCTTACATTCATTGTAACAATCAATCTCTATCAATTAAGATCCCAATTGTATCTGATCACATCTAATTAAATCTCTCTTGAAGAGATCGCAATGGAATCCAATACTACCATATTAAGATTTGTCTAATCATAATCCTAATAAAGTTTACTTTTATATTACAATGTTACTCGCAAAACCTTGTCACCACAACCAATATATTTCCGCTACTTTTAATAGTATATATTATACGTTGGGCAATTTGCCATTTCTAGATCCTAAAAATCAAGTATTTGTCCATTAGTACTTCCAAGTTGGGCCTGAGTCCAATGGACCTCCATAACCATAGACAGACGAAATAATTTATTTGACTAGGAAATTAGCACAAAACGGTCAATGCAATCGAAATATTTCTTATTACAGAATGTATGTATGTTCTAATTTTGGGGTAAAAGAATTGAGAACTAATACATCAAAAAAAGAGAGGAGAAGAAATTAAAAAAAAACACCATTCTTTTTGGGATCCCAAATAAATAAGGCATCCACAGTACTGGAGCTCAAGTGCAACTATATATGCATTATTCGTCTAATTTATTTATCCATTGTTCATTATTTAGTTGTCAATTTTTTATGGATTTCGTTGGCTGCATCATTCATTGGAAATAATTTCAAAATATTTGAAACTAATATTTATATGAATTTTTAACAAAAAATATCCATATAAACTTATGATTTTACGTAAATATTACTACAACTATTATATTAACAAAAATACCCTAAAAACTCTACAATGTATAGAAGTACGCTTCCATTATTGTGATGTTAAATAATACCATCAAATTTAATATTTAGAAACACGTTATTCACTACAACAAATTATCATTATAGCGGTCAACTCTTACATCGGTAAATATTAGCTATATATTGTTTCTTTTAAAAGAACTTTTGATTGTCACAAAATATGAGATAACAGTTACCTAAGTAGTGGTAATGAATACATTGTTATCGCATTTTTGTGACAATAATGTGATCATGCATGTATGTCTGGGCGTGTGTGCACGTATGTACACGTGTATGCATGTGTGCATGCATGTGTATGTATGTCTGGGCGTGTGTATGCATGTGTATGCACGTATGCACATGCACGAGATAATGCAATGCAACGCGCAATATACGAGGCAATGTTACAAAGTTGGGAACACATCCATGAAATTATGGTTAGATCTTCAAGAGCTTGAGAATGATACATAAAAACAACTATTTCAGATACTCTCATAAAACAATGGAAGTGATTGCTTTGAGTGAAAATGATTCTCACTTAGAGAATTCTCTATGCTTAAGTAATGAATAAAGGTGGTGTATATATTGGCTTCCAAGGGCTTGGTATCCTTTTAGGGTGATATTAATGAGTGAGGTGGTAGTTGGCAACGTTTATACAGAATTATCCAAAACCTTAACAAATTAATCGACTAAAAATATAATTTATAAACTTCAAAAAATTAATGGAGTAAAATTAAACTAGTCTCAAAAAATTCAAGGTTAACATTCTAATTGGTTATAATTGAAATAAAAGTAATCAATTGCAATTTGAGTTAGTCGACTCAACTAGTTACACTACAAGGAAAACAAGTTGTGGCTACAGAATTATGCTCACGGATCTGGGGTTTGTGGTCACGGAATTGAGCTTTGACCACAACATGTCGTGGCCAGTAGTCGTAGCTACAAGTCTCGTCTCGAGAGTTCTCTAACCACGAATATGTCGTGGCTACTACAAGTGGTCATAGAACTTGTGGACACAACTCTTGTATGAAGACTTTGACCATGAATTGTATCTACGAGAAACTAGTGGCCACGGAATTATCGTGGCCACAAGTTTCCGTAGCCACATTCCATGGTCACAAGTCATTTTTCTTGCAGTGTTAGTTGGGTGTTCAAAACACGAGTCGTCCCAATATGTATTTATGTGAGGTGGAATGTGTGTGTAAAATGGGTCCAGTGATAAATGAAAATGAGAAAACCTTATCAAACCATTTTGTAGAAATAAGTTAGATTGTTAACCAATTGATCACTATTAAATATCATGGGTTAGACTGAGATAAGTAAATCAAATCAGGTAGGATATTCCAAGGTGCTGAAAATTAGATCCAAAAGTATCTGTCAGGTTACACTACAAGGAAAATAAGTTTTGACCACAAAACTATGCCTACGGATTTGGGGCTTGTGGCCACGGAATTGAGCTTTGGCCACATCACTTCGTGGCCAGTAGTCGTAGCTACAGGTCTCGTCGTGAGAGTTCTCTAACCACAAATATGTCGTGGCCACTACAAGTGACCACAGAACTTGTCGTGGCCACAACTCTTGTATGAGGACTTTGGCCACAGATTGTAGCTCGAGAAACTAGTGGCTATGGAATTATCGTGGCCACAGATTTCCGTAGCCACATTTCGTGGCCACAACTCATTTTTCTTGTAGTGTTAGAATAATGCTTGGTCGTGGTGTATTCACCTTAATTAGCAGTTGAACCTGTTGTTTGTTAGCTTTGTTGTCATATCTTATTTCTGAAGTCTCACTACAAGGAAAATAAGTTGTGGCTACAGAACTATGGTCACGGATATGGGGTTTGTGGCTACAAAATTGGGCTCTGGCCATGACCTCGTCACGAGAGTTCTCTAGCTACGAATATGATGTGGCCACTACAAGTGGACACAGAACTTATCGTGACCATAACTCTTATATGAAGACTTTGGCTACGGATTGTGGCTACGAGAAACTAGTGGCCACGGAATTATCGTGGCCACAAGTTTCCGTAGCCACATTCCGTGGCCACAACTCACTACAACAGAATTCGCCAAAATGGACGTTTACAAACGTCCAAATACAGCAATACAAACGTCGAAATAGATTAGTTTCGACGTATAAAAACGTCGAAAATCAACGTCGATTCAGGTGCGTCGAAATTAAGTATAATCGACAAATAACGTGTTCTGTCGGGCTTGCCAGCCTGGATGGCTCAAACGTCGAAATTAGTAACTAATTTCAACGTTTAAACGTCGAGCTTGACTATAAAAATCGACATTTAAACGTCGAAAACAAATATATATGACGACTTGTAAATTTAAACGTCGATTATAATCCCAGATTTTAAAAAAAATAATATTACAAATTGGACCCACTAATGCTTGCCACATAAAGCTGGGTGTCCTTTGGTAAAAAAATCTGCATTACATGTCCTATGTACATAAGAAAATACACATTATTATATATGTACACCTCTTTGTACACCTGTAATGAATATCACATACCTCTAAGGAATAACTTATTACATACAACAATGTGAATAGAAGGAACGTGTAATGTCTTCCAGATCTTCATGCTGATTTCTTTGTAGACGAGCTTCATAGCATAGTCGAGCTTCATGGCACAGACGAGCTTCTAGATCAGATGCATTTGATGTTGTCCAACAGAGACATGCAAAGTATCCGTGTACACGCACCATTCCTTGAAACAAAAAATTTCGAATTTAGATTGTAAGAACCGATCCTACATAAAAAAGGTTCTATTTTGCTTGACCTATCAATAGAGACACTGCAAAGAACATGTGAGATGATAATAGTGTGAGTAATTAATTCCCAATCAGCCTTGTGTTCTTCGTATATAAGAGATCTTATGTTATCATAAATAAATATTCCTCGTCCATACAGGCAACCTCTGTATGTAGGTGTCCAATAATCTGGTCCACCATTCTCTCCACACCTGAGGAGTACAGGAGACCGGAACCCGCCTTCTTTTCCGCCATCTCCTTCCTCCGGATTTCATGTATGGATCACTGAGTAACAACATTAAAATTAACAAATTGTGTTAAAAAAAGACAATTCCAACTAATACTACTACTACTAATAATAATAATAACAAATCGTATAGAAAGAGTCTCATTGTTAGGGTCGAACATATCACCTGAACTTGCTCGTGTAAGAACCTGATGTAATTGATTGTCTCCATCAACACCGATGCAGTGTCGGTCTACGGTCTAATTATATGTTATATGCGTGAAGCCATATAATCTTTCTGAAAATAGTTCAGTTATATCAAACCTATACACGCACCTTCCCGAAAGGACATACTATTTGTGAAGAGCACCAATCTTATCACCAATCTTAACCTTTGGTAGCTGCAAATGTATTCATCACATAGATATCAATTAAATACCATGAAGTTTCCTAATTAAATGAGATATATCTGACAACAAAATATCCCTTGCTGAAGGTGTTCCTGATTTTCTGCCTGCTAATGCTCCTGAAGGAAATGTTTAAATCAGAAAGGCATGTTGAAATGGAAAAAGTTGCTACAACACTAAACAAATGTTGGATGAAAGGACTCTGTATTGAAGGAAGTTTCAACTATATACACTACATGAAATCAATATTCAGAAACGTGGGATGCAGATTTCTTTGGACATACCATCGCATAGAGGCTATAGAATATGTGAGTGAGTAAACATTGAATGGGCAGTTTTGGCATGTTTTTACATTTTTAATATAAAATAAATGGTTGGTTTGTTGGTATTAGTTCATTTTTAAGGCAGTTTCTAGAAGATCTAACTAAAATTAAAATTTCAGCTTACCCGACAAATCTTAGCCCAAATTTTTATAACAATAGAAGACTGTGATCTACACAAGGCGACAACAAGCAATAAACTTCTAAGTAGAAGTCGCCAATATCAGTCAAAAATGTAAAATAAGGTCTTCAAAAAGAAGAAAGTTACTCAAGTGAAGATTGGATTCGCAATATGTGCAGCTATATATCGTGCTACATGGGCTGAATACTAAGGTTACATATGCTTATAAGGTTGCATATGGTCTTGGGAATATGGTTTGCTCCATATACTACATAGCATATAAGGTTGCATATGCAATTCTCGATGTTACAACAGTATTAGAGTTGTACCTTCATGTCAGCCAAGGAAGCTTGATAGATCTCAAGGACCTTAGGCTCAAGCTCTTCCCTCTTCTCCTCCAGTTCCTTGTTGATATCATCCTACAAACAACGTTTTCCATAATATCCACAAATCTTCTTGATCAATATATTGTAGATCAACAAATACATGAAAATCAAAAGAGCAGAAACCTTGATGGATTGGTCGAAGGACATGCAGAAGTCCACAGCTGCGGCCTTCTTCGAGGCATCTCTTGTGAACACAATCTTCAGCAATGGCAGTGGCACAACCCTAGTTTTCCAATAGTTCGTCATTTCCCTTAATCAATCACTACCAAAAATTAAGCTATTTATGTATGCAAAACCTCTCCAAACTTCCCACATTTGCCTTTTCTTTTGATTCCTGCAATGCACAGCAACTGCTGGAACTGCATCTTCAAATGTATCTTTTGGCAAGACATTAAACGCAGGAACTGCATCTCGAAGCAACCATAAAAGTCCATCCAGTGTCTTCTTATTAAACATTTCATACACTTTCAAATGAAGTAATTTCACAAGGAAAGAGAACTTTATATACTTATTCAGACCAGGAAACAAGTACTCTTTTGAGTCATTTATCAGTGACTCTAAAAAACTACTTGATATATTAAAGTTGCCATCGTTGTTATGATTGGTGGACATTCCATCATTCAAGACACCAAGGTCATCAAGGATATCAACAACACTATCATTATCAGAATCGTCAACTTCATTCTCCTCAATATTTGTTGCATCCGAAGGTGTAGGCACAGTTGCATAAGAGATTGGAGGTACAAAACCAGACTCTTCTCCATGAGAGGACCAAGGACGATATCCTTTGTGAATCCCATCCACTAATAAGTGAGCTTTAACTATGTTCTGAGGATGAATATAACAATTCAAACAATTCTTACATGGGCATCGTATAGTTGTACTCACACCATTGATCTCACGAACATATCTCATGAATTCATCAACCCCAGCCTTGTAAACACTAGAAGTCTTCAACTCATCCATCCAATCGTACTTTCCCATATGTAGTCATCATGAACAATAAGCATAAACATGTGATAGTAATACTACACTCCCAACTTGCAACACTTCACTTATAAACATTTCACATTTAGTATCAAATATGAATAAATATGAGGCACAATATTATCACTTGATCCTACATGTTAAAGTCAACACAACTTAGATTCATTGTTGGTCTATACCATTTCACTAAATCTAGGACATAAGAGAAGAATAATTTGTTTAATATCATCACTTCAGCCCATCCATAAAGAGTGAAACCTTACTATAAGATGATAGTTGTTACAAGCTAGTTCATATCTGAGCAAATTTCGATAACATGACCCATACCCCTTCAATATGCCTAATAAATCAATCTTAGTCATCTCTAAAATTGTCATTGATGTAACAATTATTAAAGCCAAATAAGATTTTAAATTGTGTGCCCGCGCACACAGACACGCACTACACCAATTCAGCAGCTCATTTATTTCTCTATATGGTTTGAACAAAGTCAAAATAAAAAAAAAAGAGATTGCCTAACATTAGGAATGTTCACCTAAGATGTATGATAAAGCAAAATCTAAAGATCATATGTTTATCTCTTCTCGAATAAAACTATTTTTTAGCAATAAATATACCCAACACATTTGATAAATTATGAACGTGTCGTAGTTAGGCTTACATGAAACCATAAACCCTAACAACAATCAGAAATGACCTTAACAAGTTCAACAATGTCCTGCATCGTCAAGTGGATAATTCAAGCTCCAGTGTTACACCTATATCTAAATATATGCTTAATTTTTGTGCTCAATTTTTAACACGATATTTACAAATGGGATACAATAATTACCCTATATGGTATATATATAGGGGACCTTTCAAATGAGGTGGGGGCTTTTCTGAAATTGTAAAAGCCGCTGCGAATTTAGTAAAAACTCTGTAACAGTTTTGTAAAATATAAACTATACATTGTAAAAAAATGAATTTTGTAAAATATAGCATCTAAATTCAAATCAATATTTCCATCCATTATAATAATATTTTCATAATTTTATTTCACTATACATGTTGTGTTAATATTTATTATTATATGTATGAAACAAGAAATTGTAAAATATATTAGAAAGATGCCTAAATTGAGGGTGGCTCACCGTATATATGGTGAGACACCGCCTCATTTGAAGTTTCTCCTATATATATATATAGAACTAGGTGAAGATGCACAGTTAATAAAACTCTATTATAAATGGAGTATATATATACAAAATCAATGTAATATAACATAATATTTACTGAATTTGACATAATAAAATCAAATTATGAAAACCATAACATTCAATGTTAGTAATTCTGAGACTGTTAGATGTAGTCCCGCTTCTTAAAGCAATGCAAATCTAGAATTTATGTAAGATTTTGCAATCTAGTTAGTATTGGAAAATTAGAAATAAATTGCTGACAATATGCATGCGTGTTCGTGTGTGTGAACAACATGTAAGCATTTTAATGTTTTTACAGATACTTTACAATTCACATTGTATATCTACAGAATAACATTTAATTTAGATTGATGACATAATAAACTTAAATCACTATGAATTTGTCACGTTCACTTTGGTTCATTACATTGCATATCGTTTGCATTCAACAATATTTGTTTAAAAGAAATTCAACAAACAGTTGATGTTCTAATCATTATTTATGAAAGTCATTACTTATTAAAAAAATGTAATAGTATTGTATCTGACTTAAACCTGGGCAAGTTGCAGCCTAGAATAGTAATATCCTTTCTTATCCATCACCATAAAACATCCACACAACATAATATTCCATACGGTGCATTTAAAACATATTGGCATGTACATTTAAGTAAAAGTACACATATGAGCATGATTAAACTTATATCAGCTGAAGCAAATTTGAGTCTTTAATCTACCAAATTCTAAAAGCTGTAGAAGAAGGAGGAGCTCCAGGAGGTTTTATAGTTATCTATCAGGAAAGCTTCCTAATTTTGTAGTAGAAGTACCTTAAGGATTCAAGGTCAACATTTAATCCCAAGTAACTTAATATGGCCAAGAATAACAATCTTTTCAATAAAAGAAGATAGAACGACCAGTAAAGCAAAAGATAGAATCTGCAAAGTCATGAAAGCAACAATTAAACACCATAGACAACCATCAACTCTTTGTAACTCACTTTAAGAGTACTAGCAATGAAACCCTTATGAAACACCATAGACAACCTAAAGAACTACAATCTCATCCACTTCAAAGGTACACAGTAGTATACATGTAATAGAGCTGAAATTGAAATTAATAGATTGCTCACGTGTAACACATGACATATGAATTAACTTTTGCAAATGTTCATATCCCACAATCAACGTGTGGCATGCAACTGTTATGTCCAAAGCATGGAACTGTTATGTCCAAAATGAATTGATTAGCATGTGATGATTAAGCACGTGTGACACTGAAATGGACTTTACAAATGCATTCCTCTATTCCTCTCTCAGATCACCTCACATTGTCGAGCTTGAATTTTAAAAGCCCAAACATAACCAGACATTTTCACTGGTGCTGAAATGAAATCCGTGTTAGAGATATAAGAAAAATGCAGATATATGGTGAACATGAATAAACAAAATCGTAACAGTGAAATTATTTGAGGATTTTTTAATAATATGAAATAGAAATAAGATTCAAATGGGATCAAACACGTAGAAAACCTAGTCTGAGATTAATGTTGATGTTTTACCACTATCCTCGAAAATATGCTGCAAATGATAGAGCTAATGTTGCGGCAGAGGAGAGCGATGAGAATAGGATTGGGATTTTTAGCACCGTCGTCGAAAAATTTGCTGCAACTGAGATCCGATTCTACGGAGGAGGAGGGAGATGGGATTAGGGTTGGGGATTTGATACAGAGAGAAGAGAAATGGAGATTATGGACTGTTTAAAGGAATAAGGATATAAAAATACCTCTGCGGTGGCTAGAGGATTGACGGAGGGCGGTGGCTTGGACGGAGGTGTTGTGGCTCTCAGGAGAGGAGAAAGTGTTGTGGCGGCTAAGAGAAGGGGTAAAGAGGGAAAGGTTTAGGGTTTTTCATATATAGCCCAGGATCGACGTATGCAAAAGTCGATTATACCCCTCTCGGTTATCCTCATTTACACATGTCGGAAAAAGCTTCATGCGTCTCGACATCTAACATATGTCGATTGCACACAAAGTTGAAACGACGTTGGGTAAATATTAACGTCGAAAATCATGCATTTTGTTGTAGTGACTCATTTTTCTTGTAGCGTGTAATTACCAGACAAGATATTTCGTGGTATTGTGGTTATTTTTTATCTGAAAAAACGGGCAGGTTACCTGGTTATGCATTTATTTATAATGAAAGGGAGAACTTAAAGTTTGAGGCAACAAGAGGTATCAGACAGATTCAAAGATTTCACTGTAAATGCGCATTCAAACACTACAAGAAAAATGAGTTGTGATCCATGACAAGAGGTATCAGACAGATTCAAAGATTTCACTGTAAATGCGCATTCAAACACTACAAGAAAAATGAGTTGTGATCCATGACCAAAGTCTTCATACAAGAGTTGTGGCCACGATAAGTTTTGTGGTCACGTGAAGTGGTCACGGCATATTCGTGGTTAGAGAACTCTCGCGACGAGACTTATAGCTACGGCTACTGGCCATGACGTGTCGTGGCCAGAGCCCAATTCTATTGCCACAACCCCATATCCGTGGGCATATTTCTGTTGTCACAACTTGTTTTCCTTGTAGTGAAACATAAATATGATCAATTGTTTCAAAGGCACATATTTGTGATTTTGCACAAATAGCTTTTATTTGTCGGTTTGGTACCACTGTTGTCTTTCTGCATGGTATTTGACTGTCATAAGATAGCATGGGCTCTATTCTTCTTTGCAGTATTTCTAACAGTGAATTTCTGTGTTGCTCTACAATCCATGGTAGAACTAATCCGTTTTCAGGATGAACGGATTGGAGATGGCACATCTATAACTGTTCTTGGCGTGCTCTCTGTTGTTTGCTGCATTAAATAAGCTGTAATTGCACATGATGATCATAAAGAAATATTGATTAGATAGAGATGATTTTTTTTCTATTTGAAAAATGAGAAAGATGAAGTTTGTTCCTGTGGCAGAAGCCCCATGGCTGCAAAATAACAAGGTTGGTCATTGATAACTTCAAGAGACTATATAATATGCATTCTGCTAAATCTTATAAACCTTCGCAAAAGCTGTTCATGTTCCTGTTAAGTTTTGTTATCTTCCATTTTTTATTTGTTATCATTTCTCTGCACCCTCTTTGATCGTTAAGGTTCCTCTCTATGTTGCATCCTCCATATCTGAATCAATGGCGTTGTTTTAAGAGCTATGACCAAACCACCTGACAGGTATCCCAAGCTCAAGATTATCCCGGTTTTCCATGAACACGTTCCATGAATCTGAACTCAATTTATAGTGGGACGGTCTTGGATAAAAAAATTTGACCTGCCAAATAAATGGGTCGGCCCGACACCGTATCCGAGCCCATATTAATTGGGCCCCAGGGGGATAGTGGGCTGATTATAACAGAAAAATAGCAAGTCGTGGCCCCCAGCCCACCATCCATTAAGTTAAACGGGCATTGGGTTGGGTTGGCTCCGACTCGAAAAAGAGGCCTGGGCCCGATGCTCATCTCCATTCATGGATTGGGTCAGACTGGACCGACCTGAGCTCATCCTTAATCCCAACTCTTTAGAGTCTGTTTAGTTACTGAAATGGGATGGGTTGGAGTAACCTCATGTGAATAGTAGTTGTTTGGATAGTTATTATGAGAGTTGGAGATGGTTGAAATAAGGACATTGACTTGTGATGGAACTCCAACGTAGGAATGGAAGGGGGTAAACCAGATTACCCCAAGGTAACCCGGTAACCAAACATAAGGGTCCGTTTGGTAACCGGGTTATCTGGAGGTAATCCGATTTACCTCTCTATTATTGGATTTGAATTGCATCACAAATCATAGTGACATCACATTCCTTATTCCAACCCTCTTCAACTCTCATAATTATCCCAAACAGCTACTATTCATAGTAGGTTACCCCAACCCACTCAACACATTAACCAAACAAACCCAAGAGACAGAACAACGAGGTCCCCCAATATCTTATCCTGTATCTTTCTATCGTACGAAATTCACATGGAAGAAAATTAAAGATAGGGAGTTTTGTGCAGCAAACATGCAATGGAAATCAATGGCCTTTCCCGAATAACTTCGTGTTTTCGGGGTGAAGTTGTGCAATTTAGCCGATTAGAAGAAAGAATACAGGGAGGCCCCCACAATAGACCCCGCTGGTACCAACTGTTCGAGGAAACCGGTGGGCATGCGGACGTTGGAATGGAAGCTCAAAAACTGGGGGTAGTCGATTGGAGGGCGTGCATTCTCAGATTCTATCCACTGTTCCTTTTTCCAAGGGGATCGGGAAAGGAGAACCGGATTATTTATATTAATTGCCCCTCTATATATAAAATAGAGATTTTTACACCTATAACCTTGAGTAATTTCGTAATAACATTCATAACTCTGAATAATCATGAATTACGATCAAGACTCTGAATAAGTGCCGTCTTACATGATTTGTAGAGGTCATGAATTACGATCATGACGTACGGGTGTGTGGGGGGTTGTAGGCGAGGTCCGGGAGGGAGCTGCACGCGGGGGAGGTGCGCGAGCGGAGGTGATGGCATGATTTGCAAATAAGAATGACTATTGGGGGCAACTTCGTCTTCTTTTAATAGAAACCGTCATATATAATGCGAATCTCGAACGAAACATAACACAGGGTAATCTCATGTAAGAGTTAAGCATTACTCGAGATTTCTAATGTAATTTTCGATTATTCAGGATTATGAATATTATTACGAAATTACTCTACGAAATTACTCAAAAGTATGGGTGTAAAATTCCCTATAAAATACTGTACAGTCAAAGTTAAGGCTGCTAATCTAAGCAAACTGTAATAAACAGATACAGTAAGTAATCCATTAAAAAAAGATTAGAGAAAAAACGATGACTAATCCAATCCCCTTCTCTCCCTCATCCATCGATACTTATCTTCACACCTGGCGATCGTGTGGGTCCCCTTCAGTGCCCCCACCACCCATCCACGCTTTTTGCTTTTGCTGCGCTGGAGGACATGTAGACCCCCCCCCCCCTGCATATATATCTCCCATCACCGATCCTTAGATCCTTAGATGATCATCTAGTTGTTGATGACGAAGATGACGAGGTCGGATGTCCTTCCTCCTCTGACTCCGACTCCGATTACAATTCCTCCTCCGACTCCATGGATGATGCCACATCTCCTCCTCAACCTTTACCATCATTATCATCATCATGCTCTCCTCTATATGAGATGTCCGCGCTCATGGCAGAGCTGCCCATCAAGTAAGAACATAGCACAGTAGCCCCTCGTGCTTGATTAGATGCAGCATGTATGTGTATATCTGATAGTACTGGGTGGTGATGCGAATCTCGCAGGAGGGGATTATCGAGGCACTTCCGGGGGAAGTCGCAGTCCTTCACGTCCCTGACGAAGGTGAGGTGCTTGCAGGACCTCGTGAAGCCGGAGAGGACGTGGAGGAAGAAGACGGTGATGAAGCCGTGCAGGAGCTACGGAGGGGGGTTGGACGTGAGCCACAGGACCATAGCGAAGAAGAACGGCAAGGGTTCGCTGCCCTCTTGTTTGAGTGGAGCGGGGAGGAGGGAGGAGAGGAAGCCCACATGCACAGGCTCTCTGCTCCTGCCCATCTCTCCACCAGAACCCTATTGTATGCTTGAGATTAAGCAGCTTGGTGTTTTCTGATGGATGGCGAGGATTCTTGAGACCGTGTAGATGTCTAAGCCATCTGTTTATAAAACGAGTTAGGAATTTTGAGTTGATCTCTCGATCGAGATTTAAGGATGCGTGCTCTTCTTGATTTGGAGAAGTGGGTACTTGATTGGGATGCGGAAGATTTTGATTGAATTATGGTGCCAAATATAATTATGGGATTTTTATCCGACATACTTTATAATCTTTGTTAATTACCTTCCTGATCTTTGCAACAACTTAATTCTCCCTTCGATCTCGTAAACTTGTTAATTTTTACTCTACAAACTATGTGGTTAACCCTCATTCATTTACCCATTAAAATCAACTTGATTACGTTATATTTTTGTACATTATACTCATTTTGTTTATCAAATTTACATTGAGTGTCACTTCCCTTCACCTCATCGTCATTTCCCTTTCTCACCCAGCACTCACCACCTCCGCCGCCCTCACTCTCCTCCTCCTCGACCTTCGCCCTCGTCCTCTTCCTCTCCGACCTCTGTCCTCACCTTCTACGCCGACATCTGCCCTCGATCTTTGTCCTTACCCTTCCACGCTCCGATTTCACCATTGGCTGCCTCTGTTCCTCGACATCCTCCACACGCAGGCACTTCACCCCCTATGCGGACACAGAATGCTCAGCATCCATTTTCCCATTAGTATTTGATTTGTCCTCATAGTTCTAATGGGAAAATGCATGCATAATAAATCGTCATGGAAGCAGTGAAGAAGAAATATACGATATATGTGCCGTCGGTCACCTCTCACAACCATTCACGAAGAAAAATCAGGATTAGGAGTCTAATTCTTTCATAACTCCCTCTCCAAATAGTAAACTCCTAATCTTAATAATCCCCTTAAGTTGAATTTAATTGCAATCTCCACATCGTCTTGAGTCTGGACCAGACCATCCTCATTAACGTCTTTCGTAAAAACTCACATCTAGGTGTCACACCTGTCCTTCGGTGCCATCGATGTACCTCTTCTTGGGCACATCTAGACAATTCAATGTTGTGCTTTTTGATGCAGTACCCACACATGTTTTGTCACAAGAGAACCATCCTTTGATATAGTGAACTGCACAACCTCATGATCTTGCACGCTTCCATAATAGAGATGGCTATAACATGTTATTCTTTTAAGTAGTACTCCCCCTGAAAAGAACTAATGCTATGTTATCTATCACAACCTTTCCCTCGATCATGTACACCTTGACTAGCATCATAGTTCCTCACATTGCCACACACATGTTCATGTACTCTCTCTAAGAACCCCTCCTCCAATGGTAATTTGATATCCTCATCACTCGATATTTCTAGTGAAAACATAATTTTTTTTACTATATGTACATGTATGACACTGTGATTACACCGTTCCAACTCTTTGATGTGGTTTATCTCTCTAACTACCATCTTGATGGTGCCATCATTTCATACCCAGTATGTATTGAATCGCTCCCTTGACGAGCACACATAATCAGAACATGCCAAGTCCATAAGCCATATTAAACTACCTTTCGTCGCTATAAAGTATTTCAGCAAGTCTCCCTCACGAACTGAGGTGTAATCCTAGTTGTTTAAGTTTAGATCACACATAATCTTCTTCCTTTTCTTTTTCTCATATCGCATACAATCAACAATTTTGTGACTTCCATTGACTATAGAAGTATCTAATAAGACCTTGTGACTTGGATGAACCTTTATACCCCATTTCCCTTGATTTATAATGTTCTCTCTCTATTGCCAACAAATGACCTTCATCATATGTGGTCTTATCTATCAACCTTCGTCGATTTTCATTCAATAGTGGTGAATCAATTGTCTCATCTGATGTGATAGTTTCCTTTACATAGAGTAGCATTATCATAATATAATCGTAAGAAGATGTAAGAGAACTCAACAAGATCAGCTACCATCCTCCTTGAATATATAATTCTTTCTCAATCTTCTCCTCAAGTGTAAACATACCCATTAGAATCTTATTGAACCCATTCAAGTGTGTCTCCATCTTTGTTTCATCGGTCATTCGCAGGCCATATGGATTGATCTTCAATAATAACTTGTTTGCTAGAAAGTTGGAATCTTATCATCCCTTGAGTTTCTTATAGACCTCTGCCTAAATATCCAAGCAGATGACTTTGCGAAAAGTGTTGTCTGCCAAGAATATTTATTTTGTAATATTTTTCGAGAGATATCGATCTCCGTCCACTCTTCTTCTTTTATATATTTCGACTTCTTCTATGAAGCTTGGAGAGCTTTTGCATGTCCTTTTCGTAGGAGTCTATTCTTCACATGATGTTGGCATGTTCTTTCTATTAAATAGGTATGTAGAATGATGCACCCTTCAATGTGAATTCGGTAGTCAAATTTAAATGATGTAGTGGCCTTTTCAACTATGAACCACCCAACACCCTAATTAGAGTCGATCTTCATCCATTATCTTGAAATCGATGAAATATGGACTTGTTTGTAAGATCTGAAAATTGGAGTGAAATCCTTCTGATTCGAAAAAACAACTCAATCAGAGCGTGAATTGGATTTTTGATGCACCCGATCTCAATGACTCCTCTATCGAATGTATGACTATACACAACCAATCTTTTATTGATTATATTATTTTCATGCCTCCTTGCATGTCGTCACGCCAACTGTCACCAAGAGAATACTTTAGTGACTATCATCGGTCTCTTCAAGCAAGTGCTATCACTAGATCTTAACTGCTTCTAAGGAATATATGTTGTGTTGCATCCTCTCTTCGACGATGAATCTGACTCTGATACTAGTTGTTGGGGAAACAAATGTGCAATTGATCATATCAAAAGCACGTGAAGAAGAAGATGTATAATATAATGGTGGTCAGTTACCGCTTACAACCACTAGAGAAGAAAAACAAGTACAACTCTCCATATCCACACTCCCCCCCCCCCCAATGTTGTTATGGAGGTAATGCATCCACCCCTCGATACAAAGCCCGAATAAAAGATCCATAGTCATATCCCTCTAAGGTCTTCATGTTTCTACAAGAATTGGAATCCTGTTGGGAAAAGCCACAATCACCATTGTTTCTCTTGGTTTAAATGTGTAAAAGCTAAGACTATATGATTGAGATTTTTGTATCATGATAAGACTCTCCACAAGGATGCCTGATTGATAGTTCACAGCGGAATATGAACTAGTTAGATCAAATAAGATAGGGTGAGCATTATCTTTTGCTGACTTTGGAATATGACAAGTAATGCGAAAGTAGTACGAGAAAGGAGTGAGAGGCAAACTTTTACCCCCATCACATGTTTTTCTCAGATTCGAAAGCTCAAGTCCTCATCCCACCACTGAGAAGAGCTAAGGAAAATCTCGAAGGTCGAGGAGACAACCTAATAAGTTCATCTGCTACAAAATTAGATTTCTATTATACAGTAAATAGAAAGGTTGTATTCCCTGGTCACAATGGGCCCATTCGGTTGGGGGGTTATCCCCCAATTTGGGCGGGTTACCCCACATTCCTAACCCACTAGTAGGGTCCACTTCCTTCCCATCAAAAAAATTATATATTATACCATCATATCATCTAAAATCATAAAATACTCAACTTCTGCTTATTATTACAAACTTCAATACAATCTGTTGAAAGGGAATAAGCAAGATAAATTACCATTAACCCTAGAGCTCTCTTATATAGGAGAAAAGCTCTATGGGTAAATTACATAAAGAGGACAAACAAAAACTACATAATAAAGTTACTCTAACACTCCCCCTCAAGCTGGAGCATATATATCCAACATGCTCAGCTTGGAACAACAAAGATGAAAAGGACCCCTAGCAAGAACCTTGGTAAACATGTTTGCAACCTGCTCTCCTGATGATACATGAGAAGTTGAAACAAGCCCTTTTTGAATTAAGTCCCGTGTATAATGGCAATCTACTTCAATGTGCTTCGTCCTCTCATGGAAGGCTGGATTATTGGCTATGAACAAAGCTGCTTGGTTATCACATTTCAGATGCATGGGAAGTGGAACATTAATAGTTAAATCAGTTAAAACTGATTTAACCCACATCATCTCAGCACTACCTTGGGCCATTGCCCTATATTCTGACTCTGCACTAGATCGAGCAACTACAGTTTGCTTCTTACTCTTCCAAGCTACTGGTGAGCTGCCAACAAATACAATAAAGCCTGAAGTTGACTTTCTATCATTAGGACACCCAGCATAGTCTGCATCAGCATAACCTGTGACGGATATCGAGGTATCTCTTCTAAACAGAAGACCAGTGCCTGGAGACGACTTCAGATATCTCAAGATCATAAAAACAGCATTCATGTGAGCCTGCCTGGGTTGCTCCATGAATTGGCTTACCCTATTAACCGCAAAGGCTATATCCGGTCGGGTAATAGTGACATACAAGAGCTTTCCCACTAGCTCTCTATATCGTCTCTTGTCTACTTCCTCAGAGTCATCATCATAAAGTTTGACATTAGAATCCATAAGAGTAGCAGCTGGTCTACATCCTGCCATACCTGTCTCAGATAAGAGATCCGTAACATACTTCTTTTGTGTCATTACCATACCTTGCCTGTTTCGTGCAAACTCCAGCCCCAAAAAGTAGCGAAGTGTACCCAAATCCTTCATAACGAACTGCTCTCCAAGAAACTCCTTGGCTGCTTGAATGCCCTGCTCATTGTTGCCAGTAATAACAATATCATCAACATACACTAAGATGATCACAGTACCTCGCTGGTCTCTCTTTACAAAGAGAGTATGATCTGCTGTAGATCTGACGAAGCCCTTCTGTTCAATCAACTCCGAGAGCTTATGAAACCAAGCCCGTGGACTCTGCTTCAGGCCATATATGGCCTTATTAAGACGGCACACCATACTGGACTCCCCCTCAGTAGCAAACCCTGGCGGCTGCTGCATATAGACCTCTTCCTGCAAGTCACCATACAAGAAGGCGTTCGTGACATCAAGCTGAAATAGGGGCCAGTCGCGGACAACAGCAACTGCAATGAGAATCCGTAAGGTAGAATGACGGGCTACTGGAGAAAACGTCTCCTGATAGTCCACCCCATATGTTTGGGTGAACCCACGAGCAACCAACCTGGCTTTGTATCTATCAACCGTACCATCTGCCCAATGCTTAATAGTAAAAACCCATTTGCTTCCGACAATGGACGCACCTGGTGGAGGATGCACAACACTCCAAGTACCTCGTGACTGCAACGCCGCCATTTCCTCTTCCATAGCTAAACGCCACGGGCTGCTCTGTAGGGCCTCCTGATAAGACCGTGGGATGTGTATTGCCGATAACCCAACAACAAACTTGCGAAAGTCCGGGGACAAACGCTCCAACGACGCCTGAGAGCAAAAATCCATCCCATATTTGGGATTCATCGTCCGAGCATGCTTCTGCCATCTATGAGCAATAGGTATATGTAGGTCATCGACTGGATGAGTGACAGTACCATCAGTACCATGTACATCAGTCTGCGCATTCAAATCACCTGTGCCATCAGTAGAACTCAAATGATCAGTACATACCTCGGGCGTGCTGGATGATGGAGGAGGCACATGAGCAGAGGGCCGTCGCTGATAGACCTGAGGATAATAAACAGTAGCTGGTGGTGGCGGTGGTGGTGGTGTAAACTGTGGTGGTGGTGGAGGCGGTGGTGGTAAATTAGAGCATGGAACAGACTGAGGTGGAGGCGGCACATAGATGTCATCTCCTTCTTCTGAGTGAGTGAGTCTGTCACCTGTAGGAGAAAAATACATAATGGACTCAAAAAAGGTGACATCTGCACTGACGTAGTACCTTCGTTTAACTGGATCAAAACACCGATATCCCTTCTGGGTTTTGGAATAACCCACAAAAACACAATTGACAGCTCTGGGAGAGAGCTTGTCAAGACCAGGAGAAAAACAATGAACAAATGCAACAGACCCAAACACACGCGGTGTTAGGGAGAAAAGATCCTTCTCGGGAAACGCAGTCAAGAACGGAATCTTCTCCCCTAACACAGTCGAAGGCATACGATTAAGAAGATAACAGGCAGTGAGAACCGCATCCCCCCAATAGGAGTGAGGGGCACGGCTCTGAATCAAAAGGGTTCTGGTCATATCCAACAAATGACGATGCTTCCGTTCAGCCACCCCATTTTGTTGGGAGGTATAAGCACACGACGTCTGATGCACAATCCCATGAGACATAAGAAATTTGGACAATTGGGTACTGCACAACTCTAGAGCATTGTCAGATCGTATGTACTTCACTTTAGCGGAGAAAATATTTTTTATTTCAATAAGAAAAGACTGAATAAAATGACCAGCATCAGATTTATTTTTAAGAAGAAAGACCCAAGAAAGTCTAGAGAAATCATCGACAGCAACAAGATAAAACCTGTGCCCTTGAAGATCAGGGACACGACTGGGACCCCAAATATCAAAATGTAGCAGCTCAAATAGACCATGATGACTTGGACCTATACGACTTGGAAAAGACGACCTGTGATGTTTGCCAAGTTGGCATGCCTCACACTGAAAATTAGACTTGGGAGAAATCTGTGGAAGAATATGGACCATCTTTTGCAACGGAAGATGGCCAAATCGAAGATGCCAAGTGTAGGGTGACACCGATCCAGCCCTCATAGATGAGATACCAGCATAAGAAGATTGCACCAGTCTATAAAGACCCCCTTGCTCATGACCAGTCCCAATCACTCTGCCCGTTAATATGTCCTGAAACACAAGAGTAGATGGATCAAATATAGCACGGCAATGTAAATCTTTGGTAAGTTGACTAATAGACAGCAAATTCATCGAGAACTTCGGTGCATAGAGAACATTGGACAGTCTCAAGGTAGGAGTCAACTGTACCTCCCCCTGACCAGTAATAGGGGAATATGTACCATCAGCTATCACCACCGATCGTTCAGATTGAGCAGGATGAAAGACACTAAACTGACCTCTGTCACCACAGAGATGGTGTGATGCACCTGAATCCATGATCCATTCTGATAGATCCGCCTTGTAACACTTACTACAGGCAATGGGTGCGGAACCTATGAAGGCACCCACAGATGGAGAATATACCTTGTTGTCTGACATGACGACACCAATAACCTTGCGTGCACAGGAAAGCACGCTACAGGAATCTTCGACATGCTAAGAAGTAGCACTACGCGCCACAGGACTGCGTGAGGGCATCAGCAGTACGTGACACTCCCCGGCGACTCCGCTGGCAACAAAGTCTGCTGACGATAAAACCAGAGAATCCCTCTTGCAGCCTTCAGTTCTCCAGATATATTTTAATCCTTGGACTGCCGTGAGTAGTACTACCTACTGCTCGTCGTCCTATATATAAATAGATGCCCTAATCGGGATCAAATTAATTAGCACAACACAGTACCTGCATGGGCTTCTCCTGTACCATTGTACTTGACTAGGGCTTCTCCTGTACGGGACTGCACGGGACTAAGGGCTGCTGCGCAAGGGCTTCTCACGCACACGCACAGGGCATTCAAGCACAGGCACAGGGCTGCACAGACGCTCAAAGGGCCGCACGCTGGCACAGGCGCTACAAGCGCCTACAGGCGCGCGATCAGGTGCTACAGGCGCGCTCCAGGCGCGCGATCATTGTTTGACAGGCGTGCGATCAGACGCCAATATCCAGGTGCGCGATCAGGCGCACTACAGGCGCTAACAAAGTGCGATCGCAAGGCACGCGACCGGAGGAACAGAAGCAAGGCGCTGGGCGCGCAAGGCGCTGGGCGGAGATGTGCGATGGAGATCGCGACTAGAGGCGAACCACAGCGCGACTTGCGGAGATGCACTAGGGCGCGCGATGGAGATCGCGACTGGAGGGAAAGACCCACAGCGCGACTGGCGGCGCTAGAGCCCAAGGCGCCAGAGGAGAGGCCACCGCGACGCAGGCGACGCCGCGACACAGGCGCCGATCGTAGGAGGAGAGAGAGAAGAGGGCGGCGGGTGGGGTCGGGTAGGGTTTGGGTTTCGAGAACTCCGGTCTAGGACCGTCGCTCTGATACCATGTTGAAAGGGAATAAGCAAGATAAATTACCATTAACCCTAGAGCTCTCTTATATAGGAGAAAAGCTCTATGGGTAAATTACATAAAGAGGACAAACAAAAACTACATAATAAAGTTACTCTAACACAATCACATCACAATACCTACCAACTTTTTCAAATTTCAATACAATCGTATCATAATAACTACCAACTTTTTTAAATTTCAATAGAATCACATCACACAAACCTTCCCAATTCTTAACCCACCAACCAAACACAAAAATGGGTTATTCTCCCCCGGATAATCCACGAACCAAATGCACCCAACAAGTATTATCATTCTCCCAAGATGGTGTAGGAGTAGAGCACAATTACATAATCGAAAGAATAGAAGAAGGCATTCAACCCCTTAATGACGAAACTGCGAGGTATTAGTTCAGCACCATATCAAAAAGGAATGCACAACCATCCATGAAAGCATCAGCTAGTCTTCTAGCTAGTACTGCAGAGGCTGAACATTGGTAAGCTTTTATAACATCCTCAAGTAAGTATGAAATGCTTACGCTTTGATTTCAACAGCGAAAGATTCATAGAGTTAATGTATGCTCGCAACTTTTAGCATCCCTTCAAGAGTTTGGATAAAAAAGATGGAAGAAAGGGGATCCCCTGGTCTCAATCTCCAGAAAGGTGAGACAGAAATCTTTGCTGCATTTAAAAACATTCAGATCCAATTTTTAAGATGTGTGCCTATTTTAGGACAGTCTCTCTGTAAATCAATTTTCATCTCACAAGTTTTGAGTTTTTTGGGTGATGCTAAAAGGATACAACTTGAGACGCAGTGGCATATCAATCTTTCCATTACTTCTACTGAGCAAGAAAGCTGTTTGATTTGGTTTTGAGAATTTTTTGCTGTTGATTCGAAATTTAACCTAGCCAGTTTTTTAAAAAATATTTTCATGGAGATACTTAGTAAACAGCAAGAAGATAATTTTCTAATTTCAAACTGTTTTCTTTTTCTGTAGTATGACATAAATGACTTCGAAGGATCAGAGTCCAGAAGAAGAGAGTTGAAGATTCTTTTGAGGTCAAATCTCAACATAGAAGAGAGCTGAAGATTATGGCAGTTTCTCTACACCCTTCAATCTGGATTTTGTAATCAAAGATCAGCACCTCCTTTTCTAAATGGCTTTTACCTGAGCCTGTCTTTGGAATACAGAAGTGTTTCCATTTCTCGAGTTATTGAAAAGGCATATGATCTTAAGCAAGATGAAAAGCCTAAACAAAAGCTCTTGTCTTTTAAAAGATTCAGATCGGGGAAAAGGAAATGATCAAGATTTTCCCCAGTTGGGAGTGATCTACAGTCAGTGAAAAAGAATTGTGGTTTCGCAGATGATCTTCTGTCATATTTGATCTGACAACCGGGACATTGAAGAGTAAGTAGGCGTCGGGGATTACTCAATCACCCCCAAACTTAACTAAATTGAAGTCAGCCCACCTCTATGATTTCTTGGTAGTTAATATAAATGATTTCTACGTGAGACAGAAAATCTAGTTTCCCCAAAATCAGTATAGTAGAAGTTCGCAGCACACAAGACCCAATGGTTAGCATAGCAGTACAGTGGAGCAGAATTCCATACTCGATGATCTGAACACCTAAAGAATCGAATCCCTCTTCATCCCTCACTCCTGCCGGTAGCTGGTAAGTAGTGTGGGACATAATCTGAAAATAACTTGTTCTTAAAAGAGATAAACGATTGCAGCTCATGGTTCAAACACCAGTGTTCCGACAATTTCAGTATTCGTCTTTGAGTCGCCAGCATGCCTCTCGCGTTCCACGTTAACAGTTTTCGATCATTCCATAACCAGAAACACGCAAAGGAGGTAAAAAACGCAAAATAAAATCAGTTGCAGATTATATAGTTCATCTAAATCATCAAATTGTAAAGGTTTACCCCAAGTTTGCTTAGAAAGGAGTTCAGTTCAAATTTTTTTCCAAAATTCAAGCAAGCATCTATAAGTGGAAGAGAACTCAATGAACTACATCTTGATCATACCTTTCCTTTCATCTTAGCAACATCTTCCAGTCTCGGATTTATGCCCTTTTTCTTTGAGTGCAAGTAGACTGATAATGGCAATCAGCTTTTTAGATTTGTCCCACTCATCTCCAGACCCACCCCTACTAACCATAGAATTTCATGGTCCATTTCCCATGGCCGGGCACACGGACGACTTCGAGAACTCAGAGCATTCCGAATAACCTCAGAAGTCATGTACTGATTCAATCTCAATAAAGTGGTTGTTCTTCTTGTTCCGGAAGTTCAGACTCATCCATGTTCTCTGGAACTTTGTTTTTTGGGAAGGTTGTTTGGTCAGGTCTTCTTTGGAAATGGGAACTCTGCAAGAGTTGATCGGTTGTCTAATTTAAGATTCGGATCAAGGGGCAGATTGGCAAAACAAGATCAGAAAATGGTATTGTAGATACATAATTATGATGCATTTTAAAATCGCATTTTTTTCTGAAACATCGACCAGCAGCTTTACGACAGTCAAGACCTGATTCTTCAAGCTCATTGTGAGCATCTCGGCCCCGTGTATTTTTTGTATATGGATGCCGCAAGGTTCATTGAGGACCAAGACCAAACAGCCACCTTAACAGCTCGGCAATCAAGTCACAGCCTATGTCACAACCAAATCATATGGCTGACTCAAACACCCAATCGAAGCATGCTCATAGCTCATGTCCAAACCCAGGGATTGTGGCACTTCCCATCAGTGATGATCACAATGAGAAATGATGCACATTAAAACAAGATTAGATCGTGTTTATTACAGCTCCAGACAACAAAGACTTTCGAAGAAAGAAACCACACCAGGACAGACCTAACCCCACAACAATCTCCTTTATTTATGTATATGTGTGGGAAGAAACCCACTTCTAGGAGATGTTGAAACAGTTCCTTCTAACGTTTTTATGCAGACATGAAACAAGGATTCGTTCAGAACAGCACCTTGATACCAAGCAACTCCATGAACTGTGATATTAACTCAGGATGCGCGGGCCAGGCAGCACCGGTGACTAAATTGCCATCAGTGAAGCACCGACTCATTGGCTCCGGTTCCAACCATGTCGCTCCTGCAAGTACCACATTGAGCTTCACTGCTGGGTACGCCGTGCATTTCCTCCCCTAAAAGAAGGCGGGACAGCGTTAGAATCCATTCCAAACATATGTAAATAACGGTACGTTCAAAAAGCGCAACTTCAGGCTGCCCCGAAAAAGAGAATAACACATGGCATCATCATAGGGACTCTTCCTGGGTGAGAAAAATGTAAGACAAACCCCCGATGTAGCAATGACCAATTGAGTTCGGTTGCTTATGACCGATTACAATTTAGCCTCTCATAGATATCCCCAGATATGATTGCTGCATGCAGAGGTTACGTTGCCGGTAGAAGCATTCACCTTGGAATAATCATGAATTCTTGCAACTGCCTGAAGAGATTCTATTTTTTATATACAAGTCTGAGAATTACTCGAAATAGATCTTAGTGGAGGTCAAAATCAATGTTCATGAACCCCATTTTGATGTAAAAAAGGCTCGATTATAATTTTGGTAGGACGGTCATCATTTCAATCTTCAAGTTAAAAGGTTAAGTCAGGGCATTAATATACAGAGTAGAGAATTGTGATATATATTAACTGATAATGCCACGTTGCTGCAGTTTATGACGAAATAAGCTCTGCATCTCTAAATGTTAGATTGTCTCCACTGTTGTCATTTAGTTCGTAAGTTGGGGTAACATTTACAATACTCAATTTCCAAGCATTAGCATGATATACCGTAAAAATCAAATAATGGAATGCTTGCGTTCTATTGAAAAAACTGAAGGGATCAGTCAATTGATCGTGCGGAAAGATGTATGAATTGTAGTGTGGGGATTTTGTTTTCAGTCCAATGTCGCATATTTTGAGTTGAATAAGTGGGGTCTATATGTAGGACCTTCTACTACCAATTTCCATGAGAAGATTCTATTAGATAACATGACTATTACAACACTTGCTCTCGTAGGGGGTTACACCGCATGTAAGTGTTTTTGTGCACATTGGATGCATTTATTCTATTTTATTTCAGACTGCAATGGGGCATCAGACCAAGTTTAAGATCCTAGGACATGACTATCGAGCTAAAATAGTATCCTAGGGCCTGGCTTGAGAAGTTAGAAGCAGTGACAATCAGACTGGGATAGCATTAAGGAAATGAAGGTTATGTTCTATTAGTCAAGAGAAAAGAAACAAAGTGACTCTCATCCGTGTTTATGTGGATGAAAAATCACCACATGGGATGATGACGAGGACAATACTTGTATAAGTAGTTTTTATGTGGATGACGACTAAAAGAGAATCTTGGTGCGAAGTTTGACCTGAAGGACCTCAATTTTTTCTAGATATTGACATGGTAAGATCAGATGAAGGACTTGTTCTTTGTCAGAGAAAATACACCCTAAGCATGTTGACAAAAATCAGGAAGTTTGGTTATAAAAAGCCACATGCACTTTTATTCAAAGATATCACAGGAAAACACGATCCTTGTTTTCAGTTACTCTGCCACCAAAAAGAATACAAATGGCTTGATACGACAATAGGCCATCGATACATCACAAAAGATAAATTATTCGAAGATCAACCATATTATTCCGAATTTTCCCTTGAGGGAAGTATTTGAATGGAGGTCAAATTTGAAAAAAAAACAATATTTTAAAGGGTAAAGTTCATTTGGAAGATGTAACCACAAGGTCCACGAAATAGGGAGACAATATACATGACAATGGTGTTAGAGTAACATTATTTTGTAGTGTTTGTTTGTCCTCTTTATGTAAATTACCCATAGAGCTTTTCTCCTATATAAGAGAGCTCTAGGGTTAATGGTAATGCATCTCAGTCATTCCTTTCAACATGGTATCAGAGCGACGGTCCTAGGCCGGAGTTTTGAAACCTAACCCTAACCCTACCCCACCCGCCGCCCTTTCTCTTTCCAATTCGAGGTCGCCGTCTTCCTGCGCGCGTGACCTTCGAGGTCGCCGCAGCCTCCTGGCGATTATCGACATCGTGCCTGGACATCGCGTGCGACCATCCTGGCGAGCGCGCTTCCCGGCATCGCCGTCTCCTTGGTGACCCTTCTGCGCGCAAGCCACATCTTCATCGCGTGACATCTTCGCCGCGCGTGAGGGTCGTGGCGATATCATCTTCATCACGCGCTGGTTCTATGCGCCTCATCTTCGCCGCTCTTCTGTAGCGCGCTGCCTGTCATCTTCTGTAGCGCGTGAGGGTCTTGGCGATATCAGAAGCGCCGCTGGTTCTGTAGCGCGTGAGGGTCCTGTGCGCCTCATCTGCGCACATCCTTATGAAAGCACCGTTGGAAATCACAGCAGATGCCCGCACGAGCGCTTTCATCGCCCCTGCCTTCTTGTTGTGATCGTAGCCGGGTCGCCTCTCGCGGGAGCCTGTAGCGTGAACGACAGAGCCTGTAAGCACTAGTTCTGTACGTGCAAAAATCATGTGCGTGTGCACCGTCTGTCCGAGCAGTACTTCCTTCATTGTACATGTTGTGTGCGTGTAACCGTGTTGGGTACATGTATCAGTAGACATTATTGTCAGATTGTGTAACCCCAGTTACAGGTTATTGTTGTTGTCATGTCAGACAACAAGGTCGATCTTCCGTCCCTGGGTGCCTTCAAAGGTCCAGCACCAGTTGTGAAGATGGACGGTACAAACTATGAACTGTGGGCCATGCAGTTCATGAGTCTAATGCAATGTAATGGCAAGAAGCATATCCTCACACAAGAGGAACCTGTTGACAAGACTGGGTTAACGCCTCATGGGAGGCCGATGACGCTTATGCACGTGTATGGCTATCTGGCACTGTGTCCATGGAAATAGCCAATGATATTCTGAGTCAACCCACTGCGAAGGCTATGTGGGATATTTTGGCTGCCACATATTCTCCGGCAAAGAACGAGTCCAAGATCTTACAACTCCAGCATGATATCTTCACCTCGAAGCAAAATGGGCGTCCTCTCCATACCCTCTACACTTCTCTGAGGGGTATGTTTGAGAAGTTACACGGGTACATTCCTTTGACAGCTACACCGGAGCAGCTCAAGGCATACAGGGACTCGGTGATGACTGGAGTGTTTCTAGCAGCCCTTGATCCGGAATATGATGCCGCTCGAGCACAGATTCTTACAGATGCCACCATCCCACCTATGGAGGAGGCATATCGCAGGCTGAGTAGACTCCCCATATCTCATGCTGGAGGTTCGACACCTTCAGCCATGGCATCTTCTCGTGGCAGAGGAGGTTATTCACACTTTCGAGGAAGAGGCGGTCGCGGTCGAGGAGGAGGAGGTAGCAGACCTCCTAGACAGCCGTGCACCTACTGTCGCCGGACTGGGCATACTGAGGAAACATGCTACTCCAAGCATGGGTTTCCTACTACTACGGCACGTGTGGCGGAGCAGGCTCAGCAGGAAGGAGGTCCTTCCCTTGTCCCGGATCAGAGGTTTGAGGAGTTAGTGGGCGAGACTTCGGGAGATCATGCCTGGCCAGGGATCAGCTAGTACTTCAGGATCATCAGAGATAGCCGGCTCAGCATCCTATTCAGGTACAATGTATGCACTTACTAGTAGTTACAGTGCAGATCTATCAGAATGGATCATGGACTCAGGAGCTTCTCACCATTTATGTGGTAACAAGAAGCAGCTGGATGATTTTATTACAACTCAGACAGGTCGCTCTGTGGTGATAGCTGATGGGACACACTCTCCCATTACTGGTCAGGGGGAGGTGCAGTTGACCCCTGGGATACGGCTTCAGAATGTTCTTTATGCTCCTAATTTTTCCATGAATCTACTGTCCATTAGTCAAATCGCTAAAGACTTACATTGTCGTGCCATATTTGACCCATCTGCTCTTGTGTTTCAGGACATCCTAATGGGCAGAGTGATTGGAACTGGCCCGTGAGCAAGGGGGTCTCTATAGACTGGTACAGTCTCCTTACGCTGGTGCCTCTTCTATTCGTGTTGGATCTGTCTCACCTTATACATGGCATCTCCGCTTTGGTCATCTTCCGTTGCAAAAGATGGTCCATATTCTTCCCCAGATTTCTCCCAGGTCTACTTTTCAATGCGAGGCATGCCAGGCTTGGGAAACATCACTGGTCGTCGTTCCAGAGTCGTCCTGGGTCCGTGTCGTCATAGTCTGTTTGAGTTACTTCATTTTTTGATATTTGGGGTCTCAGTCGTGTCCCTGATCTTCAAGGGCACAGGTTTTATCTTGTTGCAGTCGATGATTTCTCTAGACTATCTTGGGTCTTTTCTTCTTAAAAATAAATCTGATGCTGGTGATATTATTCAAGTTTTATTAGTGAAATAAACAATATTTTCTCTGCTAAAGTGAAGTACTTACGATCTGACAATGCTCTAGAATTGTGTAGTACTCAACTTTCCAAATTTCTTATGTCTCATGGGATTGTGCATCAGACGTCGTGTGCCTATACCTCCCAACAAAATGGGGTGGCTGAACGGAAGCATCGTCATTTGTTGGATATGACCAGAAACACTTTTGATTCAGAGCCGTGCCCCTCACTCCTATTGGGGGGATGCGGTTCTAACTGCCTGTTATCTTCTTAACTGTATGCCTTCGACAGTGTTAGGGGAGAAGATTCCATTCTTGACTGCGTTTCCCGAGAAGGATCTTTTTTCCCTAACACCACGTGTTTTTGGGTTGTTGCATTTGTTCATTGTTTTTCTCCTGGTCTTGACAAGCTCTCTCCCAGAGCTGTCAAATGTGTGTTTGTGGGTTATTCCAAAACCCAGAAGGGGTATCGGTGTTTTGATCCAGTTAAACTAAGGTACTACGTTAGTGCAGATGTCACCTTCTTTGAGTCCATTATGTATTTCTCTCCTACAGGTGACAGACTCACTCATTCTGAGGAAGGAGACGACATCTATGTGCCGCCTCCACCTCCATCTGTTCCATGCTCTCATCTATCACCACAGCCTACTCCACCACCACCACAGCCTACACCACCCACCACCACCAGCTATTGTTCATTATCCTCAGGTCTATCAGCGGCGGCCCTCTGCTCATGTGCCTCCTCCATCATCCAGCACGCCCGAGGTATGTACTGATCATTTGAGTTCTACTGATGGCACAGGTGATTTGAATGTGCAGATGGATATACAGGATACTGATGTACAGGCTATTGATGATACTGTTATTCCGTCTATCGATGACCTACATATCCCTATTGCTCATAGACGGCAGAAGCGTGCTCGGACGGTGAATCCCAAATATGGGATGGATTTTGTTCTCAGGCGTCATTGGAGCGTTTGTCCCCGGACTTCCGCAACTTTGTTGTTGGGTTATCGGCAGTACGCATTCCACGGTCTTATCAGGAGGCCCTACAGAGCAGCCCGTGGCGTTTGCTATGGAAGAGGAAATGGCGGCGTTGCAGTCACGTGGTACGTGGAGTGTTGTGCATCCTCCACCAGGTGCGTCCATGTTGGAAGCAAATGGGTTTTTACTATTAAGCATAGGGCAGATGGTACAGTTGATAGATACAAAGCCAGATTGGTTACTCGTGGGTTCACCCAAACATATGGGGTGGACTATCAGGAGACGTTTTCTCCAGTAGCCCGTCATACTACCTTATCGGATCCTCATTGCAGTTGCTGTTGTCCAAGACTGGCCCCTATTTCAGCTTGATGTCACGAATGCCTTCTTGTATGGTGACTTGCAGGAAGAGGTCTATATGCAGCAGCCGCCAGGGTTTGCGGCTGAGGGGGAGTCTAGTATGGTGTGTCGTCTCCATAAGGCCATATATGGCCTGAAGCAGAGTCCACGGGCTTGGTTTCAGAGCTCTCGGAGTTGATTGAACAGAAGGGCTTTGTCAGATCTACAGCAGATCATACTCTCTTTGTAAAGAGAGATCAGCGAGGTACTGTGATCATCTTAGTATATGTTGATGATATTGTTATTACAGGCAGTAATGAGCAGGGCATTCAAGCAGCCAAGAAGTTTCTTGGCGAGCAGTTTGTTATGAAGGATTTGGGTACACTTCGCTATTTTTTGGGCTGGAATTTGCACGGAACAAGCAAGGTATGGTAATAACACAAAAGAAGTATGTTACGGATCTCTTATCTGAGACAGGTATGGCAGGGTGTAGACCAGCTGCTACACCTATGGAGTCTAATGTCAAACTTTATGATGATGACTCTGAGGAGGTAGACAAGAGACGATATAGAGAGCTAGTGGGAAAGCTCTTGTATGTCACTATTACCCGACCGGATATAGCCTTTGCGGTTAATAGGGTAAGTCAATTCATGGAGCAACCCAGGCAGGCTCACATGAATGCTGTTTTTATGATCTTGAGATATCTGAAGTCGTCTCCAGGTACTGGTCTTCTGTATAGAAGAGATACCTCTATGTCCATCACAGGTTATGCTGATGCAGACTATGCTGGGTGTCCTAATGATAGAAAGTCAACTTCAGGCTTTATTGTATTTGTTGGCACCTCACCAGTAGCTTGGAAGAGTAAGAAGCAAACTGTGGTGGCTCGATCAAGTGCAGAGTCAGAATATAGGGCAATGGCCCAAGGTAGTGCTGAGATGATGTGGGTTAAATCCGTTTTGGCTGATTTAACCATTGATGTTCCTCTTCCCATGCATCTGAAATGCGATAATCAAGCAGCCATGTTCATAGCCAACAATCCAGCCTTCCATGAGAGGACGAAGCACATTGAAGTGGATTGCCATTTTACACGAGACTTAATTAAAAAAGGACTTGTTTCAACTTTTCATGTATCATCAGGAGAACAGGTTGCAGACATGTTCACCAAGGCCCTTGCTAGGGGTCCTTTTCATCTTTGTTGTTCCAAGCTGAGCATGTTGGATATATATGCTCCAGCTTGAGGGGGAGTGTTAGAGTAACATTATTTTGTAGTGTTTGTTTGTCCTCTTTATGTAAATTACCCATAAGCTTTTCTCCTATATAAGAGAGCTCTAGGGTTAATGGTAATGCATCTCAGTCATTCCTTTCAACAAATGGGATGGGAAATAGAGATGGGAAAGTCATTAGACTTACAGAGTAATCAAAATGACAAACACTTTGGGCAACATTTCTTGCAAAGAAAAAAGAGACAGGAATCAGATGAGACCAATGCCAATCCTATCTCAACTTCCTCCCCAAGACTCAGATCAGACTCCTTACGAGCAGAAGATAAGTTTGAGTGAACCCAATATTTATATTACTGGTTGTGATGGTTCTTACAAAATTGAAACAGATACTCAAGCAAAGGAGGATGATTCACCCACTTCGATGACCCCTCAAGAAGGGCAGCATTTTTTTACGAAGACAGTAATCAAAATGACATATGAATTGGGCAGCATTTCAAGCGAAGGTAAAAGAAACAGAAATCAGATGAGACAAGTGCCAATCCTAGCTCAATCCCCCCCCCCCTCCAAGACCCAGATTACGAGCAGATGATAATTTTGCGTAAACTATTTATTTCTGACATTGATTGTGATGGTGAGCAACAAATTGAAATAGATAATCAAGCAAATGCCGATGATGCTCCCACTTCCATAACCCTCAAGGGTGTGAAAGGTTGCCTTTCTAATAATAGAATACAAAAATATGTGGTTTACTCTCATCTTAGTTCAGATTATCAACATTTTCTTCATCCGCGTCCTGTTGTTCTTTAATACGAGAATGGCGCAAAAGTCCAGGTTGACCCTAAATAGTTTGAGGCATTAAAGAAGAAATGTGGACTCGTACAAAAGACAACACATGATATTATGGACATTCTGGCAAGAACCCATAATATAGGATCTAAATTGGTTTACATAATCAAGTTTCATGCAGACTACCAAGTCAAAAGATACAAAGCATCCCATGTAGCAAAAAGGAAATACTCAAATATTCGGAACAATACTGTCTAGGGATCTTAATTCATGTGGTTAAATGAACTCCTTGAGGATCATCCTTTCTATCGTGGTCATGTTTGGATGAAGGTTGCATCAACTTAATGTGAAGAATGCCTTTTTAAAAAGAATTCTAACTAAAGAATACATCCACGTCGTTTGACACATGGGCTGGTGGTGCCCCCCTTGCTGATTCCTATCCACGCCTTTGTGACCTGGCGTCCGATGGCCGTGCCACTGTAGCTTCCTCTTGGTCGGGAGATGGATGGTTTCCGTCGCTTCTGAGCAACCTCTCTGATCAACGTTTCAACGAGCTTCTTGCGCTTCTGGATTCTCTTAAGAGTGTGCTCAGGCCCACGACAGGTCGTGATCACTGGGCTTGGCGGGATGGCGATTTCTCCACGAGGAAGGCTTTTAAGGCAATCTCTAGTCATCCGCAGTCCGATCTGGACCTCGTCTACAGCGATTGCAATTTCCTCTGGCTTTTGAAGCTGCCGGAGAGAGTAGCCATATTCCTTTGGTTGTTCCGCAGAGGGAGGATCTTAACAAGGGAGCGTTGCGCTAGGCTCTTTGGCGATTCGACTCCGGTTGTTTGTGTTCTATGTGGCAACGACGTGGAATCGTTAGTTCACCTCTACTTCACCTGCACGGTTACTGCTGCCATTTGGGAGGAGGTGGGGATATCTTGGATCAACACATCGGACCTGGCCGATTTTTGGGACTCAGTGCGATCCATCAGGGACAGGACGCGCGGAGACTTTCTGAGCCTTTTTGCTTACATTTGGGCGATCTGGCTGGGTCGTAACGCATCTATCTTTAGGGGACAAAGATTTTACAAGGAGAATATTTTGGGTCACGCGGCGCATCTTACTTGTGATTGGATGTTGGTGTAATTAGCGTCTTTTGTTAAGGTTGGGATCTTCTCGATCCCACCTCTGTCCGTCCATCTCTCTGTCCTTGTATTTCTTGCCTTCTTGTTTTCCGCTTCCTTTTAATAAAAGTTTCTGGGGCGAACACCATGCCGTGTCTCCCCCACGTCGTTGGATTTCAAAAAAAAAGAATACATGCAACTGACACATGGGTATGAAAAACAAGAAAATATGGCAAGTTGAAGAAATCTGGGTATGGTCTCAAATAATCACGCCGGACATGATTGGAGCACCTATGGGTGGTAATGAAGAATAGGGGCTACAAGCAAGAATGGTGATTACACCCTCTTCAACAAGCGAAGCTTCAAAAGAGCCATTATAATTGTCTATGTTGATGGAATGATTATCACATATGATGATGATGAAATTGATGGCTTGAAGGCTAAACTGGAAACCAAAGTTACGATCAAAGACTTAAGAAAACTCTAGCAATTTCTTAGTATTATAATTGTTAAATCCGGAAGTGGGTTGAGAATTAGCCAGCGGAAGTATGTCATAGACGTGATGAAATAGGGGAACTAATGTGATGTCATGTCACTATAACTATTGAGGCAAATTACAAGATTGGTTTGAATGATGGACCCCCCCCCACACACACACACACAAAAATTATCATATACAAGGTGGAAAGCTCATTTATCTCACTCTATGCAGATCGAGCATTACCATTAGCAAACATGGCCAACCAGTTTCTGCATGCCCTGATATCGATGTATATCTTACCGCCATCTATAGGATCCTTTGATATTTAAAGAACAAAGGGAAGGGTGTTCTTTCAAAGGGAAAGGAGACACATGTTGAAGCCTACATTGATGCTCATTAGGATGGGCCCATTAATGATCGTTTCTTCTACTTGGTTATTAAAAATCTACTAGGTCGACAACTCTCATAGCAGTTCTTTTAACCTTTGCTTCCACTTTCTATATAATCAGCTTCAACTAGATCGTTTATGTCACCGACCACTAGTCCAAAGCTAGTTGGCTCCTACGCTATCTCTAGACCACATACCATCCCCCTTCCCTTCATGAATTCGTGGCAAATATCGGCAGTCAGGTTGACCAGATGTGAATAATTGGATATGGCATTCGGTGGTTGTCTTCCCCATCTTAGTACCAACAGGGAAAAGGGAATTTCTCTGAGTGGATGATTGAGGCGAACCTGCTTACTCTAACCTCCATCTGTTGGATCCAGCAGGTTTTTTATTAGTTTCTCCACCACCATTGTATTTTAGCTTTAACTAAGCAAATCTACTAAATTCAATTATGGGTTAATGAGATTTCCATTGCCTTCACAGCCTAGCCCAATCCCCTTGTTGGTCTTGTCCACTCTTAAGCTTTCTCTTGGAACTAGAATATACATAGGCACGATAATTTATGACTTTTCCGACCGTGATTGAAATCTTATCATATAAAGAAGCAAGAAATAGACAAAGTGTGCTAGTTCCAATGCCGAAGCTGAGTGCCAGATAATGCCACTTGGTTAAGAAATATTGTAGGTACAACATATACTCAGTGATATGAGTATCCCCTTCAATCTCGCAATTGACAACAAGGTTGCTATCAATCTTGTAAGTAATCCAATTTAACTAAATCGTGTGAAACACGTTAAAGTGAATTAGCAGTTGTTGAGATATTTGTTATCTTTAGTATTTTTTTCTTATTTTCTATTTATTTTGTCTTCATCCTATAATTTGCCCAATAGGTTCCTCTCCTATATAAGAGAACCCGAGGGCATCTCATTAGTGTAATTCATTCTTTTCCCTCTACTTGGTATCGGAGCGACGGCGCTAGATCGAAGTTCCCATATCCCACCCTAACACTAATCCTACTTGTTCCCCCCCCCCCACCTCCTCCCCAAGCCAAGCCGCTACCGCCCAGCCCCCAGGCCACCGACTGTTGGTCCCCGACCGCCCGAGCAGTCACCTCCGGCTCCTCCTATCGGCATGTAGCCCGACCCCAGACCGCCCAGGACCCCCTCTGATCGTCTCGGGCCACCGTTGGACCTCCCGTGCCCCTCCGTGCACCCCCTACGGCTTGATTTGAGGTTCCATTTGGTCTGATTTTGATCAAAGAACGTGATTCCATACCTACAAATCGTGTTTTCGAAGCAACGGAGATTGATGAGGATGGTTGTATGAGTCTACATGTACAATCAATCCTCTGTATGATCGAATAGACTTGTTTATTTCGGTCTACTCCTCAGTTGAGTTTCGTTGGTCTGTCGTTCTTCCGTCATCTCAGAGAACAAGGGTGATATTTTTTTGTCCGGAGCCTTCAAGGGATCGTCTCCCATCGTTAAGATGAATGGGACCAACTATGACTTGTGATCCATGCAGTTCCTAACCCTTATGCAGTGCAACAACAAGGAGCACATCTTGACAGATCCAAAGCCAGCAGATAAGACTGGGGAGAAAATGCTTCTTGAAAGAAAGATAACGTGTATACGCATGTTTAGTTTTGTGGTATCCTCACCACAGAGATGGACAATGATATTCTGAATCAGGCCACCGCTAAGGCAATGTGGAATACTTTGGCATCCACATATGCTCAAGCGAAGAATGAGGCCAAGATTCCTCAGCTACAATTCGATATCTACAATGTCATGTAGAATGGTCGTCCTCTGCACGTGTACGGAACTCCACGATGGTCGAAGTGTTCATGGCTGGACTTAATACAGAAAATGATACTGTGCATACTCATCTTCTTACCGGAGTTACCATACCTCCCATAGAGGAGGCATATAGCCATCTCAGTCGGATTATCATGCCTTCTACATCCACTTCTCTGCCCTCTTCAGCAATGGCCGCTTCTCGTGGTCGAGGAGGGACAATCCAGTCCAGAGGATGCACCCCTCGTGGCAGAGGCGGTGGATGCCAGCATGGCCCTTCCACTTACTATCGTAGGCATGGACATGCAAAGGATACATGCTACCTGAAGCATGGATATCCTGCTTTTGGTCGTGTAGCAAAATAAATTGCACCTTTAGAGACTACAGCTTCCCAGGTCAATCCTCGCCTGGATGATATTGTCTTTCGTATTCAAGAGATCATGTCTCCTACTGTTGGCACCACTATTACAGATACTGCAGTTGTAGCCAAAGCCTCTTTGAGCTCCTCACGTATCGCCTATGCATTTACTGGTAGTATCGGTGCTGACATGACAGAGTGGATTATGGACTCTGATGCTTCATAGCACCTACGTGGAGACAGAGCACATCTGAGGTCCTACAGGACAATACCACCTTGGAAGATGAATTGTCATTGCTAATGGTGATCAATTATCCATTACATTACAGAGAAAGGTGCATTTGACGATGTCCATGCACCTTCAGAATGTTTTATATGCTCCCGACTTTCATATGAATTTACTTTCCATTAGTCAGATTACTAGGATCTGCATTGTCGAGCCATTTTTGGCACTTCACCTCTTGTGTTTCAGGACTCATGGGTAAGGTGATTGGATGCAACACTGAACAGCGGGGGCTTTACAGACTGATCTAACCTCCTCATGCAGGTGTTTCTACTATACCTACTGGACCAGTCACACCATACATGTGGCACCTTCGTTTTGGACACCTTCCTCTGCAGAAGTTGTGTCATGTTCTCCCTCAGATCTCTAGGAAATACCTTTTGTAGTGAAAGGCATGCCAGCTTGGGAAGCATCACGATTCCTCTTTTCCATCACGTGTGAGTTGGAGCAGTTCTCAACTATTTGAGCTCCTACATTTAGACATTTGGGGTCCAAATCGTGTTCCTAATCACCAGGGATACAGTTTTATCTAGTTGTTGTCGATGATTTTTCTAAACTTTCTTAGGTCTTTTTATTGAAGAATAAGTCTGATGCTAGACTGTGATCAAATATGTTATTAATGAGATAAGGAATATTTTTCTGTAAAAGTCAACTATCTTCGTTCTGATAATGCTTTAGAGTTCTACACTTTACAACTTTCTGAATTCTTTATATCTCTGTGCATTGTTCATCAAACCTCATGTGCTTATACTTTCCAGCAGAACAGTGTTGCCGAGTGCAAACACTGTCATTTACTTGATGTGACCAGAACCTTGTTGATACAAAGTCCTGATCCTCGTGCTTATTGGGGAGATGTTGTCCTCGTCGCATACTATCTTGTGAACTGCATGCCCTCATCTGTGTTGGGAGAGAAGATTCCTTTCTCGATTGTGTTTCTCGAGAATGAACTTTTCTCCTTTACACCTTGTGTGTTTGGTTCTATTGCATTTGTTCATGATGTCTCTCCTGTTCGTGACAAGCTCTCTCTCTCACTCAGGGTTGTCAAGTGTGTTTTGGTTGGCTACTCTTGTACCAAGAAAGGGTACCGTTGCTTTGATCGCTAAGGCGGAAGTACTTTGTTAGTGTTGACGTCACTTTCTGAGCCTGGCATGTATATTTCTCCTACAGGAGATAGATTGGTCCCATCCCATCTGACTCTGACGATGAGATCTACATGCCTCCACCTCCTATTGTCACACCACCACCAGTGACACGAGATCGGCCCCTTTACCAGCTTGATGTGAAGAATGCCTTCCTCTATGGTGATCTACAGGAGGAGGTCTACATGCAGCAACCACCTAGGTTTGCTGCTGAGAGTGAGTGTCAGAAGGTTTGCAGGCTACACAAGGCTATCTATGGCCTTAAGCAGAGTCCAAGAGCATGGTTCCAAAAGCTCTTGGACTTGCATCAGGGGTTTGTGTAATCGACGACCGATCAGTCTTTGTTTGTGCAGAAGACCCAACGAGGTACTATTATCATTCTTGTTTATGTTGATGGCATTATTGTTACAGGGGATATTGTTACAGGGGATGATGAGCACGGCATTCAAGATACCAAGGACTTCCTAGGCCAGCAGTTTGTGACCAAGGACCTTGGGCATCTACGGTACTTCCTTGGACTGGAGTTTGCCCAGAACCAGCAAGGTCTTGCGGTGACGCAAAGGAAGTACGTTACAGATCTTTCAGAGACAAGCATGGCAGATTACAGACCTGCTACTACTCCTATTGATCCGAGCATGAAGCTCAAGGCGGTCAACAAGAGAACATATAAGGAGCTTGTTGGCAAGCTACTATATGTGATTATTACCAGCTCCGACATATCCTTTGTCGTGAGCAAAGTAAGTCAGTTTATGGAGCAGCCCGAACAGGTATGTATGGATGCAGTCCATATGATTTTGAGATATCTGAAGAATTCACCTGGTACGAGACTTCTTTTCAGTAGAGGCACATCTCTTTTAGTTACAACATATGCAGATGCAGATTATGCTGGGTGTCCAAAGGATAGGAAGCCTACATCGGGCTTTGTTATGTTCATAGGGAATTCTCTAGTTTCATGGAAGAGCAAGAAGCACACCATGGTTTCCAGATCGAGTGCTGAGTCAGAATACAGGGCCATGGTGCAGACTAGCACAGAGATGATGTGTGTCCGATCTATTCTTACTAACATGACTATAAAGGTGCCTCTTCCCATTCACCTCCAATGTGACAATCAGGTTGCTTTATTGCCAACAACTCAGCCTTTCATGAGAGGACGAAGCACATAGAGGTGGACTATCACTACACTCGTGACATGATACAAAAGAGTTTTATTGCCACTACGCATGTCAGCTCTGGAGACCAGATAGCAGATATTCTTACTAAGGCCTTAGCCAGAAGGCATTATTAAAGATGTTGTTCCAAGCTGAGTCTGATCGATATCTACGCTCCAGCTTGAGGGAGAGTGCTGAGATATTTGTTATCTTTAGTATTGTTTTTCTTATTTCTATTTATTTTGTTGTCGTCCTGTAATTTATCCAATAGGTTTCCCTCCTATATAAGAGAATCCGAGGGTCTTTCATTAGTGCAATTCATTCTTTTTCCTCTACAAAACTTTATGCACGAGAAGATTAATTGAGCATGTGGCCATCTTTTCCTTCCCTTTATCAGTTCAAAGGACTAATTAGTTAATGTATTTACAAAGAACCTTCCCACTGCATAGCATGAGACGCACGTGAGCGAGTTGAGCATAGTTGACATTCATGTTCAACTCAAGGGGGAGAGTTGACATATTATATCGGGTAATACAAATCTTGGTTATGGATCCATTCACTCGTTTCCCTATGTGTGTACACAAACATATGATCGCACACATCACAACATCACACACAAATGCACGTGTATACCCATACATACACAAGCATGCACGCATTCATATGCATCGGGTTGCGCATTGGGTAGGGTCGGCCAGGCCCGACCCACACTTACTCGACCCATGCCCGATCCCGAACATTTAATGGGCGGGCATGGGCCTTAATTTTGGCCCATTTCAGTTATCGGTCCAGGCTTAGGCTTTAACCATCCCAAACCAAATCTCGATTGCCTTGCCTGTAGATAGACACAAATCGAGGCCCGTCTTTAGTCTGACCCAGTCCCGGCCTCAACAAAGCTCGATTCCCAATTCCTAACCCTATATCAGCCCCGAACTGAGCCCCCCTAGCACTTAAACCCTATGAGGACCCGAGCCCCTTTCCTCTCTTCTCCATTGGAGTTGTACTGGTCCCCTCCTTCCTCCTTCTGCCATCATCATGTTCTCCACCAAGTGAGATGAGCAGATGTAGCGTGGCTCCAGATTGAAGGATCTACTCGGCAGTTTCTTTGTTCTTGTGCAAGGATGGTGAATCAATGATCATCTACTCCTTCAGGTGGCACATCACAGTTTACGCTTGAACTTGCTCAATCAAAGACGGAGGTCTGGTAGCATTATTGTGTGGGAGGGAGGGGGGGCACTCCATGTTCTTGCGCAAGGATGGTGAATCAATGATCATCTACTCCTTCAGGTGGCACGCGGCAGTTTACGCTTGAACTTGCTCAATCAAAGACGGAGGTCCGGTAGCATTATTGTGGGGGGAGGGGGGGGCTCCATGTAGACATCTGGCTCCAAGCGGCTATGGTGGATTGAATAGTCTCAATTCAGAGGTTCTGTTCTTGCATTGCAGGTTGTTCTTTGAAGTCTCTGTGTTCTAGACGATCCATCATATTTGTCCATTGGGCAGAAGAAGGGTTTCTACAGCCCAATATGTTTAGCAACCAATCAGGTACAATACATGTTTCAATCATGAGATCTCTAATGGACTCCAAAATTGCTTTGAAATTAATCGCCTTGGTTTACGCCTCACCAAAATGTTAAATGTCCCATAAATATCTTCGGCAACTTTTTGCTGATGTGATATTGTGTAGTATATAGGGAAATTGTTACAAAAAAATTCGAGGATTATGTCCGTCAACCGAGTCGGCCCCCCACCTAGGCCCGACCCAAACAATCGCGGGTCGAGCCAGGGCTTGGGTAGAGTTTTTGAAAATATACAAGGCCCAAGCCCGACCCATAGGCTTGTCAGTATAAACGGGCTCGGGTTGAGCTATACCGAGCCCAACCCAACCTGACCCAATGCTCAACCCTGCACATGCACATGCACATGCACAAATAGACAGAGAAAGAGGTATTGTACACCCCTATATGTTATTTCATAGCAAAGTGAAAAACCTAGCCATCTAAGAGAAATTGCTATGTCATCATTCGTGAAGTTTTCTCTCTCTTGTATAAGAGTATTTCCACGTAACCTTGCATAATTTTCAGCGTGTAGCTTTCCACAATATTAATATATACATGGTTTGAGCATATATGCATCGTTACATACATATATACACAAGTACATGTATCTGCATACACCTATATGTATATTTATTTATATATTTATATTTATATTTATAGGATTCGGGTTCCACTGAGAAATCCCAAACCCAAAAATTGATGGGTAGTGACTTCTCTCAAGTCAGCTAAAGATAAGTAAGTCAGATTTTGCATCTAATATGGAATGGTTTCAGTTAGTATAACTATCAAGTAGTTCCAAATTGACATGTCTGAATGCATCTCGCAATTTTACTAGTGACATAGAGTTAGGAATATTTCTAGCTTAAAGAAAAGACCTCGCACAAAAAAATGTACAGAAACTAACAAGCTGATTCTAAAAAGATTGGACAGATGCATTGTTCACCTTAAGAACCCCTGCAGCTGCTAATATCTGCTGTCCATGGCATATTGAAGCAACCGGCTTCCCTTTCTCCATGAATTCTCTTGCTATAGTCTTTATTTTGTCATTTACTGCCAGGTATTCTGGAGCTCGACCTCCAGGGATGAAAAGTCCATCATAGCTTGAGGCATTTATCTCTTCTAAGCTTACTGTTAGAGTGAATTCATGACCTGGCTTTTCACTGTACGTCTGATCACCTTCAAAATCATGGTTGGCAGTTGGGCAAGTCTCATTTGCTTTCTTCTTGGGACAGACAGCATCAACATGGCATCCAAGTGCTTGCAACGACTGAAATGGAACTTTAATTTCATAATCCTCCACGAAGTCCTGCCATTGTACATTGATTAGTATAAAGCACCAGAACTTCATCATCAAAATTATCAAAATTAGCATGGACATGCAAACAAATTGTCAGATAAAAAAGAGCACGCAGAGGCATGAACTACTTTCCCAATTCTTGCCTGCAGTATAACCCCATATCACTTCTAAGCATGGCATAACCATGGTGCAGAGTCACAAAGACATGGCAGCATTAAAGATAGATTGAACTTACCCCGCATAAGAAGAGGATCCTTTTGTCTGCACCTACAATTTTTCCTCCAGCCGCTTCCACTAGGTGTCGTATGAACAGAGGATGGTCTTCATATGTAGCTGCTGTGATGAGATTAGCATCAGCTACAGACTTGAACTCTGTTTCAGGTTGCGTGCAGTGTGCACCGGCAGCTACAGCAACTGGACAGACGGTAGGATAGCATGTGCATTTCCGACCGTTTAATACATCAGCAGCTGCCAAAATTAATGGCCCATGGCAAATAGAGCCAATAATTTTTCCCCGATTCATGGAATTTGCGCACTAAATCTATGACAGCGCCATTCATTGCAAGATATTCGGGTGCACGTCCACCAGGGATAATTAAGCCATCATATTTACTGCTATCAACCTCATCAAATGATGCGTTAAGAGTGAAATTGTGTCCTCGTAACTCAGAATATGTCTGCAGTCAATAAGACAAACAATAAGAAAGAAAGTAAAGCATTATTAAAAAGAAATGTGACGAATAGCCTGAATCACCAGAAAATGTCAACCAACAACCTTATTTAGATAAGCCTGTTCTTTCTAAAAGTTAATAATTGCACTTATATTGAGATCTATAAAGGTCGGTAGTAGCTTAAAACCAAACTTATATAAGAAATTTGCGTTCAAGAAAACTTAACAATTAGCTCCTAATCCATACAAACATTGCTTGCTCTCAAAGGAATAGGAGTACTTCGATAAAAACATGTAACTTGGGGACTTAGAATGGGTAAGTTGCTTCTTGCATAAAAAATGGGAGGTTACTGTGGTCAATAAACCACGCATATTCGAATCAAGCCTCTACCAAAATGAATAAGTGAGCTATTCCAATGCCAATATTCTAATTGACTGACCAAAGCAACAAAGTTGGTGGGTCTAGTACAGCTCCAAGCCTCCAAATGCCAGGCCAGTGACCTCCGGTCTACAAGACTACGACCTTCAACCGTGATTTTATTATAACCAAGCCGATCCATCTTGACTATTACCCAAAGTAGTCAATTGATGACACCAAGAGGAAGAAAAGATAGGTCTTAAGTTGCAGAATGAAAGGTGTTGGATTTACGTTTACTCGACTAACCATCCTAAACATGTAATTTTCTACATGTTTCTTCCATCATCCAAATTAAATGTTTTGTGTTGCATGATTTATGTAACCTTACTACCTTAGAACTACTAAGGTGATGAACTGTGATCATGTAGAATATGATGCAATATAGTTAACGAGTATTAAGGCTCTTGATGCCCTTTCAACATGTCCAATGGAGCTTTCCACAACAAGGATTGTGGCAAGAAAACACATCTTCCGCCCTCTCTTCGCGTCTCTCAGTTGCTATTTCCAAATTCCTCTTTCTGTCAATTCCAAATTCCAGCATAAAGACCTCTACCATATGCTAGTTTATTTGGTAGGAGACAAGGCTAGTAGCTTGACCATGTAAGAAAATTGTGGATACATAGTGAAAAGAGTTATCCCTTTCTGACGATGATGCATCAGCTAGGTAGACTCCCTACCTTAGTCTCACGACTCTCACCTACATAGAGGCAAAAGAGACCATCTGTATTACCCATGGGTAGGGTATAGAAAGAGTCGACAATGAGGAATATGCTAAAGCATCCTAGAAAGTCACATACATTAAGGGACCTCCCAAAGACATGGACATCTCACAAACTCAACTTCAATACAAAGACACGAGAGGCTATCTAGTATAATAAGAGATGCCAATCATCTATAGAATATAGCCGGAGTGATGCTCATGTTGCTTGACATTTGCTTGGTGAAAATTTTTTTGAAGCTACATAGACTGAACTGAAGAGGTCGAGACATGGAAGATCCACTTTGGCTTCCATGAACCTAAGACAAATATGTAAATGTATACTCAAGCATATACACGTGGTAGACCAATACTTTAATTCCTTAACAAGGCCAGTCAATTACCGAGTGAGAAGAAAGAGACGCTACGTGATATCAGACCTTAAAGACTTCAATATAGTGCACAAAAGGATGCATAAATAGCGGCTAGTTAATTTTCACATGATATTGTAGGATCTACAATATCTCTCCATGGGATAACGGTTCAAATGTTATACTAAAACATGCGAGCTTACTCATGGTACATATAGGAAATTTGAGCAACTGAACATGGTTTGGAGACAATAAGATGCATGTCTTGCAAAGGATGCATTTATGAACAACACTTCTACACATTGTACTATGAGATTAGTCATGTGTTTGCCAAGGGTACATAGGTCTTCCAGTATGAAGAATGCTTGAGCATTTGAAATATTTGGGTTGATATGCCATGAAATGCATATGCCAAGATGATTCAACTCCAAATTAATGAAATTGTTTTGGATTTTGATGATATCACGTAAGGATTAATTGAATCGCTACTTAAGAATTAAATAATACACAAAAATCCTCTCTTTATTGGGACCAAATGCAGTAGAACTTCAATGCGTCTAATCGGACTAGCATACACTCCCACTGGATGTGCCTACTTAATGCAATTAGGTGGTTTGATTACCAATCTTGGATGAGATTTGTGGTACACTGCCGCTAATATTGTTTCCCATTGTTTCTCTAAACCTTGAGTTCCAAGCTTCATTGACTCCAGAGCTTCACAAACTACTCGAGGAAGGTATACTCTTTATGTAACACCCCAAACTAAACATATTCCAACATCAGAAACTCACAAATTATGAGAGTGGATTATAATAGTGGGGATTACTACTTGACAACTTGGATTAAGCATTTGGGTGGTTATCAACATGTTCAATCAAGCCCGACCGAGCACCTAAGCCCGGGACATTACAACTTATCCCATGTGGTAAACGAGATTCCAAGTGGTTTGGCTCTTCCGATTAGCTTATATCACATCCAAAGCATCGTGTGTTTTGTTCAATAAGCTAGTTAATGGTTTCCCACTTTCATCCAAGATAACTCATGGTATAAATCCTTTCAAGTGGTAGTGGATTGTGTTTGAACACCTAAATCAAAACTGACTGTGGATTGCGACATTGCGGTTCTTTAAATGAGAATGGTCAGCAGTTATTGGACTGGCTGGTTTTCCATAATTTTGTTTTTCAATGTTGTATTAGCTGACTGATTGTGGTTGACGGAGATACTTCTATATATCCAACATCTGTTGTTATTTTCAGATCCTTCTTCAGATTTACAATGATCTCATTTTCCCTAAAGCACAACCATTTGCTGATGGAAATACATAGATTATTCGCCACGAAGGAGCCGAATGATCAACCAACATCGCTAAAAACATGAGTCAATACCGGTTGAGCAACACCATCGGCATATACCATCGAATAAAACTATTGGTATGTACTCATTTAGTCTACTCGCAGGAAACAAGACCTGGTAAAGATATACCTCAAACTAAATCCAAAAGAAACCAGCGCTCACCTGATGTCGATGCCCGAAGTTCTGATGCACGGCCGTGCGGCAGACGTCCCCAGCCTTCCTCCCGGGGCAAACAGCATCGACATGGATGCCGTAGGCCTGGAGCGCTTGAAAGGGCACCATCGCCTGCGAGACACGTCGCCATGAACCAGTAATAGTGATGGGAAGTATCCTGGAAAAGTCTAAGCAAGGAGACTATACCTCGTAGTCCTCCATGTAATCGCCGCATAGCATCAGCACACTCTTCGTCGCCATATCTTCCTCCCCTCCCTATCTCCGTCGCTGCAGCGGTGTGTGGCTTTGGGAGCAGCAGTGTCCCACTTTATAAACGCCCCGAAGTAGCGAACTGCCACTCAGGTTCCTCGTAATTTCCGAAATGCCACTGCACCTACTGGATTTCCATCCTCTCGTCGTGACTTCTACTAACGAGAGAGTTCGTTTTGGATAGATTTAGTTTGATCTTCCACGTCTGGAATGTGTGATATGTGGAGACAATTTGGATTTGGTTGATGGCCATGGGAAGGCGAAGTTGGCATCGCCGCATCGGCATGTTGATGTGGATCTACGTATTAGATAAGGAGGAGTACTCGGCAGTGGATGATGGCAAGCGTTTGAAGAGAGGGGAGGGATAAGGATGGGGATGCATGGCCTTTGTGGGAAATGCCACGAAGCCGATGGAGGAGGGAGGTGTGATGCCTAGAGCTGCCCTTCCTGCCAAGAAGATGACAAGGGTAGTCGGGCTGCTCTGTTCTTGAAATGGTCTCATCTATATATTTGGGCTAATCTATTGCAGTGGTTTCTTTTGTATGCAGAATTCGGCTGTGTACTCCACGATGATGATGAGACTTATAATTATCCACTTGACTCGGTGTAATTGAGCCTGAAAAATCTGTAATCCATCACTAAAATTAGTCTTAACTGTCGTTACATAAAGTCTATTAATACATGTACCTCCCCAGAATATACATCTACCAATCCCACCAACTTCAGACTTAGATTAACTCTGTTCTGATTTAACTCTGTTCTGACTCAATTCATTTCGGTCCAAACTCATTGCATAGGATTATCGGCAATGCTTTTATTCCATCGCCTTCTATGATCCCCGTAATGACAAATGCCATCTCATTTATGATACCAAGTGTTCACCACTTTTTATCTCTAAAGTTAACGTATAAAAGCCATCTCTTGGGGAAGTTCCGGATGCATCCAGTGGTTCATTTCCGCAACATAATGGGATAAATGGTCTCAAAAAAACACAATTTCATCCATAGAAGTTTTGGTGCTACGTCGAATACAATCAGTCCTATGTCCTCGGCTCGAATGACCTCACTACAACATGATCATGGGAGCAAACTCTCTATTATAACTCAGTTTACAGTAGAGTCTGATGTGATCCTTTTTTTTTGCTAAATCCATTCCAAAAAATCGAACCGTATAGATTGAATATTTGAATAATATTGTACATATCTATCAAATTTTGCTCAAATCCGATGTCATTTGTTGTTTTATACGTCAAATACACTACCCTTTTTTAAATAGGATTTGAGTTGTTTAAATATTAACATTTCTATTGACTATTAAGATAAAATAGAAAATCACATCGAATTCTAGTGAAATTCGGTAGGTTTGTAGAACATTAACAAAGATTCGATTATGCGGTTGGATTTTTTGAATCGATTTCACAAAAAAAGGAAATCACAACAGACTCTTCTGTGAAATAAATTAGAACATAAGATATGCTCCTCATGATCATAATCTCATAACTAGATTTTCTCTCTCCTTTTCGATCTGGATCTCGATCTCTCTTTCGATCTCGGTCTTGATGTCCTTGGCCTTGTTGTAGATGTTTCGATCGTGCAATGCCACACTATGTAGAACTATCTCACACGTGTATCCTTTTACTGCGACTCTAGCTCCAGTATCTCCACCAAGATTGCAATTTTGTGCATAAATTTCTTTAGAAGGCAATGTACATCTCCGGCTAACTAACAATTACAAGATAATCACCACTCCATATTATATTGAATAACACGACTTTAGACCTTTGTGATATTGTTTTTGTACTATTGAAAAAAAACAATTTTTACCAGCCTAATTAAGCGGTAAAGCAAGATTATTGCAGGTCACAAGAACACATTTCAAAGCATGTCTATCTTGTTTTACTCGGTATAAATATCAAAGGTCGAACTTATGGATGATGCTTATTAAGAAGAAAAAACATAAGGATTATGAATGTAATTTACATAAGTACGACTTGTTTATGTATTTATGATTCGAAGTTTTTATTTATCTTGGTTTTGTTCCTTTATGGAGTTTTATACCAATAAAGAGTTGTGTGTTGGATTTTTGGCCTTTATACATTTTTATTCAATTTTTAATTTACAATTTTTATCTGTATTATGAAGTTATGGTTTTCTTAAATTTTATTGGGAATGTTCAAAATAAATTGTTTTAAGTTGAAAACTAAAGTTTTTATTAATGAAGCATTTAGCTATATGTAATTCTTTTGTATCTAGGTATTTTTAATGAAAATATAGGTAAAAATATGTGAAAACGTTATTTTATATATTTCCAATTTTTAGGGAGTTTCAGTGTGATTTTCATTTTTGTGCTCTTCTTAATGTTTTAAGGTTCAAAACATAAAGTGTTTGGCTAAAGCTTATGATATAGTTAATATATAGTAAAATATAAATATTATTACCTTCTTTATTCTCAAAAATATTCAAGTGTTTTGAAAATTATTTTTATTACTTTATACTTTTATCAATATTTTGTTTATATTTTTTTAAAAAAGTGAACATAATTTACAGAAAATCAAAATTTATATTAGTATTGTATATATATATCATTTAATATTTTTATTTTTACTTTTGAAAATTTTCCATTTTTGGTACTTTGAAGATTTATTTACTTAAGTTTCAAAAATAACTATGTCCTTTTGAAAACTTTTATGTAGGAGATATACACATGTAGTATATCCTTTAATTTTTATATAGTTTAATATGAGTTATACAAACTATTAAGAACTAAAATGCACTCATGGAAAGAATTTAAACAAAAGCTAAAAAGAATAGGGTAATGTCATAAAATTACAACAAAAATGTATCTAATGAGAGGCATATATTTAATGGAATCCCCTGAAATGTGTTTCAAACATGATGAAAATGCGCATATAAATTAATTTCCTAACTCCAATGGACTTAAATAAAAAAGAGATGGTAAAATTTTAATCTAAGGTCCTATAAAGGGGTATGAATTTTGCAATATCTAAATCCCGCTCGATTTCTTCTATAAAATTCTTCATGTGTAGGGTATTCAATGATAAATTGAGAAGCTATTGGATATTGTGTTGTTCGACAACTTGTCTTGTGTGGCAATAGACTGGTATATGATTATCCAAAGCATAAAAGGGATTGTACAAAGTACATAATATGTTGACTTCTTTGAAGACCTAAGTTGGACACGTGTCGAGGACAAGTGTTATCACCTTTCTCTAATGTGGTTGGGCTCAACGAAGCTCTGCCCGTTCTACTAGTAGTTCATACCACTCTTAGTAGAACTTCAGTGCCTTATTCTTGAAGCTAAAGTCATCTTTATTGTCATCTCGTTGCTAGCTACCTAGAGATGGTTTTTAGAATAAGGGGAAGTCTTAGTAGCTCGCTTTCAATAGGGTTCAACGGAGACATGTTATACTCGATTCTTGGGCTTAAAACTTCAAAACAACCCCAAATTCTCTACCAATAGATTCACATGTAAATATACTTCAAAAAACATGCAACATGATGATCATTTATAACTCGATTACATTGAACCTAAATCATTATTACATTCGGGTTTCTCAATGAATTAATAAATTCAAATTATAACTAGTTTAGTTCGATTCTCAATATCGAATTTTGACTTTAGATCAACATCTTTACGCAATAAAACTACAAAGAAATGGGATTTGTAAAAGCATTCAGTTAAAACAAAAGTTCTATTCGGTATACGTTCGTTTTACTTGGATAAGTCCCAATGTGAAACTCATGGATTTAATTTTGAAATTGGGGAAAATAAGTTAGTCAGAGCAGTGTGCTAGGATTCCAATGTGTTTTTACGTTTTTATTTTTTTATTTTCAACTTATTCCAAAATGGTTTTATTTTAGATAGAAACACAAGAAAATAAATGCAAGTCAAGAATTTATACATGTATGAAACTATAGAAAATGAAGTTATAATAATTTATATTTTTTTATTTTTTTTTGTTTTTATGAAATTTAAATAATTTTAGAATATTTTAAAAACATATTTTTTGAAACATTTTGTACGTTAATGAAATAACAAGATTGAATTGCATTAAAATACCAAACAATAATGATTTTGACAGTGGAAATATTTCCGAGGTGATTTTTATGTAAATATACAACTAATGGAGTTTTTTTCTATGGAACTATTGCAAGCTTTGTGATTGTTAAAAGAAATATGTAATTTTTTGGGGGCCATTAAACAAGACAAACTGCACTATAAATTATTTTGGGCATTTTTTTGTACTTTATTTATTTTTAAAAAATAGAAAATATTAATAAGTGTGGGGAAAATATGGAAGATGCATTAATGTAAGGCTAACTGGCTAAGTTGAAATTCTGAGGCAAGATAAAACACAACATGCTTAAGAAAAATCCATTCGGAAATTTAAATAACAACTAAATTTAGGCACAAGATAAGGAGATAAGTTTTGAATTTTTGATAGAAGATAAAGGACATCAAAACTAACAGAGTTTGTCAAATTTCACAAATTGATTCACCAATATGAATTTCTACCAATCTTTGTAAGTAAACCGAGCAAGCAACATTACAAAATTCATTAGAAATAATTCTTGGAATCAAAAATAGAAGAACATGAATGATATTAAAAGTTATCACCACAAGTTCAACCCAAAAAATTCCAAGAAAAGTGACGAGTTTGTATGGCTTTACATGCAAATTAAGATTTATAGAACTAAAAGCAAAATAGATAACTGAAAACTCGATCTAGATTTTATGATCTTATCAGTACAGGAGAATACTCTAATAGATTCATCTTGAGTTGTTTTTCATGCATGGAGAGTTAAAGTCCCTTGAGTGTATCGGAGATGCTCATTGGAAGGATGAGTTGGGTGTGCTTGGGCCACTCTTTGAATGGCCTCAAACAGCCTTCTATTTGCTTCACTGGAAGATCTAGAAAAGAATGAATGCATTAACAATATTTTATCCCCCTAAAGAATCAAAGTGAACAACTGGGAGTGAATAATGTCGGTGAGGTTGAGTTGATCTCAGCTCCATCAACTCGCACCCCGGCTTTCCCGGTTAGGGATTTGAATCGAAGCGCGAAGCTTCGATGATGCTTCCTAGGGTGATTTGAGAGTGTTTATATGTCTATAACTCTTAAGAAATTGGAGAGATCATCGTGCTCCATTGAACTTCTCGAATGTGAGCGGAAGTTGGAGGTGGATCCTCTTATAAGGGGGACTGGGTCACAGGTGAAAAAAGATTATCATGGAGGTAGGGATGACTATATCTGAATATCCACTTACCATATTCAAAAAATTACCGTATACGGATATCCATATCCAAATATTAATTGAATATGGATATGGCCTGTAAAAATTTTCTGGATACAGATACGGATATGGTAGTTGCTCAAATATCCGGATCCGAATATCCGAATACAAAATTTAATATTAGTTTATATATTAGTTAATATAATATAAATCACAATCCTATGTTATTATATTAGTATTATATAATACAATACAATATATTAATGATGTTGATAAGTTTTTGTTTGGAGATGGGCATCAGCAAAAGTTATGAATTTCTATCCTCCTTTTGCTTCTAGACAAGAACACAGGTCATCTCGACGCTCCCTTTTGTATGATGTACTTGTTTATTTTTCATTGACATTTTTTTAAATCATCACGAGCTTTAATAAAAAATATTCAATTCATATTCGTATGTGGTCTTTAATCTATTTGTATTCAGATTCCATGTTTATTGGATCCATATTTTGGATTCACTCTTTTATTTGATTCATATTGGATTGATTCTTTATTCGATATGTATTCGGATCCACTCTTTATTCGATCCATATTCGGATTTCATAAATATCTGATTCGAATTTGTATTCATATTTTTAAGGATATGATTTCCTTAATACATATCTGAATCATATCTGTATCGGTATTCGTATTCGATAGAGATGAACTGAATATGGAAATAGAAATAGGCATATTCGATCCATATTCGATCTGTTTTTCATCCCTACATGGAGGGTGTATTTAGTCAAAGTTAGATAATATGATGAATAACATATATATCTTAAAATTGGATGTATTAAAATACATGGGGTAATAACATGATGGAAAATCAAAATTAAAGGGTGAAAATAAATGCGATGAATAATACTCTTTGTCGACGAAAGCATGACAAGTTATGAAGGGATCACCCGTGATAGGAGATTCGGAGTGCTCATGATAGTTGCCTCTATGATCAGTGATTTATGGTTGTTTCCTATCAAGGCTGAACTCAGACAAGGCTCGTGATACCTTCTATAGACATATTTTTATCTTCCTTCTATGGGTCGTAGAATGGTGTGATCTCTGACATCCAAACGCTGAACATAATGAGCTCAAACCTCTCTAATAGTGTGATACTGGCAAAAGATGGAGATGGTGTGAGCTATGCATATGATTAAGATGGTGGTTAGGATTTTTTTCCCTGAGAAAATGAATGCTGTGGGAAGAGGGTTTGGTTGGTCTTGAGGTTAGTTGGAGCACTGAATAGAGACATGAGAAGGTGATTGCTTAAGCAACAGTTATGCTTGAAATGTGGGAGTGTTGAAGATAAAGGATGACTGTGGTAGTTCCATGCATAACCACCACAAAAAATCATAATTGTGAACAAATTGTAAAATCAAATTAGTCTGATAAATGCTCAGATTTCCAGAAAGTGTCAAAATGAGATATGTTGAATTTTTTGCGATATTGTATTTTGTATAGAGATCCATGTACTAAATCGGCAAAATGATTTCAACGGATTTATAGGTATATAATACATAAATTTTATGACTTTTGCATTTAGATTGTTTTATTGTATGCGATATGCATATATTACATTTTATTATTTAATGTACAATGTTTTTAAGAACCCGATTGTTTTAATTTTGTTTCTTTTTCATTTTTTCTTGTTTTGTTATTTTTCTATTGTTGTGTGAAAGTACAATAACATGATACACGCACCATAGACAATGAAAAACGAATTAAAATGTGCCTTTATAAGACTTGTTAAAGTTTTGACCACAAGGTACGGGTAAACACTAAGAACTCAAAATCTACTTTGCACATTTAAAGCCTATTCACTGTTTTTTTTTCATAATGTATGATTTTTTTAATATTAGTTTCAAAGATGAGTAGAGTTGAATTGGAGTTCATATGAATAGAATAATGGTCCGTGAATATTGGTATATTAGCAATTAAGATTTTAGTTTTCCTTAGCATACGTGTATGGCATGAATTTCTATTTATTTTAGTATTTTTATTTTTACTAAGTAGTTATTTGGGGTTGAATTCGACTCTATAGAAAATTAGGAAGATCTCTACTTTTTTTAGCATAACTAAATAATAAGGCCCAAAACCCAAGACTCGATATTTAACTTCTTGAACATTCCCAGAATTCAATATTTTATATACTTTGAAATTCAAAAGTAAGATTGAATGATTTGGACTTGTAAAAAAATAGATACACACTGGAGATGTTGTGATTTGGCAAGCTACGGTTCGAGATTTCCTTTTGGTTTTCGAGGTGTTATATTTGGGTTATTTTTGTAATTTTGCTATTAATATATGTATAAGACAAAATAAGAATCATTTTAAAAGTAGTTGAAATGAAGTTATAATGAATATTTTTAACTTCTAGGTACACTGTATACGTGCATTTTTGTATATTTAAGTCTCTTTTTGTGATTTTCTTTTATGTTCTTTTCATGCTATTTTTGTTCTATAGGTCTTATTGTTTATGCTATTTGTACAAGAAGGACATTTTATGTGATTTTTACACGTGTTAAGCAAGGATCTTATGCTTGTTTATCAAGGATTGGGGGCTAAAATTCAATTACAAAAAGAATTATAGGCTCATCAATGAATAATGCACGTGTGGTTTCACCAACTGCTTAATTTATAATTACATTCCACTATTGACTCAATTTTCTAATGGGGTAACTTTTGATAATGAAAATTTTCAATATAAATTTCCACATAATGAATTTATCAGTTAAAGCAATAATGACTAAACATATGATGAAGTAAAAATACCTTGTTATATCATATATAAATTACTTCACTTTTATCCACTTTTTTAAACTTTAATACAATTACATCACAATAACTACTCACTTTTCCAAACTTCAATACAATCATATCACAATAAACCCACAACAAACCCACCCCCAGTTTAACTCACTCCAAACATCAAAACACTAAAATAGGTTAACCTATATCAGCTTAACCCGTGTACCAAACACATCCTAAGGTAGCGTTTGGTTCGCGGGTTACCTGCGGGTTAGGGGAGTTTACCCCCCTTAACCCACACCCCCCCTCTCCCCGTGGGCCCCACTTTATTCCTTTTTTAAAAAATTAAATAAATCAATTTTACATCATCAATCCTATCAAAAAATAATATATTATACCATCATATCATATAAAAATTATAAACTACCTCACTTCTACTTCCTTTTCCAAACTTCAATACAATCACATCACAATAACTACTTACTTTTTCAAATTCCAATACAATCATATCAACCCAAACCAACTTCTAACCCACCCCCAGTTTAACCCTCTATCCAAACACCAAAACACAAAAACATGTTACCCTCTACCAGTTTAACCCGCCTTAACCCGCCAACCAAACGCACCCTAAGGGTTCGTTTGGTTGCAGGGTTGGGCAGGGTTGGATTGGGTTGGGGTACCCCTGTGAATAGTAAACTGTAAGGAGGATTGAGATGTTTGGAAGGAGGAGTATCCCGGGTTGGGCCAACCCAACCCTGCCCAACCCTGCAACCAAACGGAGCCTAAGAGTTTGTTCGGTAGTGGAGTAAACTCCCCTTCCTTAACCCATTCCTTTTCTCTCCTACGTGGGTCCTACTTTTTCTCCTTTTTAATACATTAAATAAATCAATTCTCTTCTATCAAATTCATTACACAATAATATATTTTACATTATATCATATAAAAATTATAAACTATTACACTTCTACTCACTTTTCCAAACATCAATATAACCGCATCCCGAGCCGCCTCCCCTCTCCAGCACAATGGAGCAACACCACCAACCCCCCCGTAAGCGCAGCAGGCGCTCCCCCTCCCCTTCTCCTCCCCACTCCAACGGCCCCGACGTGGACCTCTCCCTCCTGGAGGCCATCGAGAAGTCCACCCACGACTCCGCCCCCGTCGAGGTCCTCGACCTCCGCGCCCTCAAGAAGATCGTCCTCTCCTTCGAGCGCCGCCTTCGCGACAACCTGGAGGCCCGCATGAAGCATCCCGACAATCCCGACCGCTTCGCCGACTCCGAGGTCGACCTCCATAACGACCTCCTCCGCCTCAAGCTCCTCGCCGGCTCTCCCGACCTCTACCCCGAATTCGTCTCCCTCAACGTCGTCCCCTCCCTCGTCGGCCTCCTCTCCCACGACAACGCCGACATCGCGGTAGATGTCGTCTCCCTCCTAGTCGACCTCACCGACGAGGACGTCCTCGAGGACAACGACGATCCCGCCAGAATTCTCGTCGACGCCCTCGTCGACAACAATGTCCTTGAGCTCCTCGTCCAGAACCTCGCCCGTCTCTCCGAGGCCGACCCTGACGAGGCTGCTGCAATCTATAATACTCTCTCCACCATCGAGAACATGATTGAGGTGAAGCCCACTGTTGCGGACTTGGTCTGCGAGCGGACGAAGCTTTTGAGGTGGCTCATGGGGAGGATCAAGGTCCGGGAGTTTGATGGGAACAAGCAGTATGCGTCTGAGATACTCGCGATACTTCTGCAGAGCAGCACGGCGAACCAGAGGAGGCTGGGGCAGATGAATGGAGTCGATGCGATGCTGCAGGCTGTCGCGATGTACAAGTCCAGGGATCCGAAAAGCAGTGACGAGGAAGAGATGCTGGAGAATTTGTTCGACTGTCTTTGCTGCTTATTGATGCCGGTGGAGAACAAGGAGAGGTTTGTTAAGTCGGAGGGCGTGGAGCTCATGATTATCATCATCAAGCAGAAGAAGTTTGCGTACGGGTCGGCAATCCGGGCGCTTGATTTTGCAATGACCAAGTACCCACCGGCGTGCGAGCGGTTTGTGGACGTGTTGGGGCTGAAGACGGCATTTGCAGCTTTCATGGGTAAGGCAAGTCTTTTGCTTGCTCCCGTTGTTTTTCTATCTTGAATTTGAGCTGCTCTACTACTATCATTCTTCCTGTGTGAGATTGCTTTATACGTCTCCAAGACCAGGGGGCTTGAAATTGAACTAGTTCTTACAGAAAGATTTGTATTTATTATATCCATATTTTTCTTTATCCGTATTCCAATCCTGAATTGGTTTCTCGAATTTGGTTGCTTTTCAGATTCCCATAAGCAAGAAAAATAAGAAAGAGAGCGCACAAGAAGAACTAGAAGAACGGATCATATCACTCATTGCTTCTTTGTTTGGTAGGCATTTCGAGTTAATATGCCATCTGCATGGCGCTTTGTTTCTTTACTCTATTGGTGATTGTTACAATTTGTGATTTCTAAATATCAGTTTTATGAACCTAATATCAGTCTAGAAAAAACATGACCCATTCTCTGACGAGCCAGTAGGAGAAGCTGGCCTCTGGCTGCACTTAAATTTCTATAATTAGGAAGCCGTATTGATACATTCAAAGAGTGCTGGGTTTTTTACCTGGATTTAGTAAACTATGAGATTGTGAGATTTATATTGGATGATTTTAAAGGATTCAAAGTTTTGTGGGAATATTTTGACTGCTGCCTAACCTAGTGGAGACAATACTCAAATGATAATTTCTTGTAGGCAGGGACCGATTGAAGATGGTTCAATGGTATGGACACTGGGAACTAATGATGGCCTATCAAAAATTAAACTTGAGTCGAGAATCCATCAAAGTTTTTTTTTGACACGGAGTTTGTTGGTAAGGGTCCTTGAGGCTCTTTGTTTGAATAGGACGAGTTTAGTTAGAGGTTTACACGTAGCTTTATCAGTCAATAAACGACTATGATAAAAATTCAATTGAGATTGCTAGTAGATTTAAGGTGCTTGGTGCAATATTAGTTTCCAGGTGTTTTGAACGGAGTGTCAATAATCAAATAATTGTTATGGTGGAAAGGAAATAAACGAAAGGATTATTATGTATCTTAGGGTTCTCTTTACATAGAAAGGAAACCTTATGAGCGTAAAAAAAAAAAGAAAGGAAACCTTATATGTGAAAGGAGGTTGCCTTGTTGGAATACATAGATCTTATACATAAAAAAAGAAATGAAAGGCTATCACAATACTATAAGTACATTATTACTACAAGGTATCAGAGTAGTTGATTCTAGGATTTATTGTGATAGCCTTTCATTATTACTACAGGACGGAACCCTAGAGAGCTCAAAACGGGGAAAATACATAAGTCTCTCCAACGGGGTTACTATGAATAAATAAGAACCTTAAAAATATATTACTAACAAGGCAACCTCCTTTCACATGGTATCACAATACCTCCTTCTCCAACAATAGAGAATGACTCCTCTCCAACATGGTATCACAATACCTCCTCTCCAACATTGTATCAGAGCGGTTGATTCTAGGGTTTATTGGGAAGATCTTTATGTTGAAATCAGAGCAATCGATGTCAATGCCAATCAGATTCTGATCCAAGTTCGAGGGCATGGATCATGTATTCGTCATCTAAGTTGCAGAGCTAGAAATTCAAGGGTTTTTGAATCCTAATTCGACGACATCTCTTCAAGATTGCATGTTTTGGTAAGCAAGGCTTTCATCCTTGTTCATCTAAGAAGGTGGCGATGCCCCATGCGCATGGGCCCTCCGCCTCCTCCTCACGAGTTCCCACGACGACGATCCTCTAGTACCTCACACAAGGGATTCTCCTCCTCCAGATGGCTCCACGTAGAGCTACAAAAGTCTGAGCATCCTCATCTCCATGCTCTAAGCGCCTGCAACCCTCTGCCAGGAAGCCCAATGGTGCCCCAGGCCATTGAGCTCCAGGCGACCATCCGATTTTGCGTGTTCCTCGCAACCACCAGGTGCTGCCGCCCACCTCCTCCATGCAAGCCTACAACAAGTGAACCCCCAGGCGACACCTTCACCTGTCGCTTCTTGCGTTGCTCCTTCTCTAGCAAACCCTATCATGGGGTGACACCCTTGAGAGGGGTTCCCATCGTGGGAACCCTAAATAAGAACTGACCTCTTTCCTTTTTGGGTTGGAACATTTGGCCTGAAAAGAAATTATGGGCCCAATTGGGCTACATAGGAAAAAAGAAAAGAAAAGGAGAGAATGGCTGCTACTTTGTATAAAAAAACCCAGTTAAAAAATGGAAAGATGAAAAAAATGAACGGTTTAAAAACATTGTGAAAAAAACCATGTTTTGTTTCTCCCAACTTGACGATCGACGCTCTTTATTCAATCAAGTATGGGAGAAAGGAGGAATCAGAGATGGAACATATTCTTTAGGACTTCTAATGCATGACAATGACTGACAGACCGACACACCAGACTGCTACTGCGATCGTCTGTTTTCACCGAGCATCAATTTCTTCATCAGGGTGTATTTCTTCTTCTGCTACCAGACTACTACTATACACCGAACTTCTTCTATTGCGACTCCTCTCCATGCACGATAAATATACGTTCTAGTGACCTGGTATCGCAGCGACTCTACATGCATAGCGGAGATACGTTCCTTTTTATGACCTGAAAGTCGTAGACCTGTCTTCAAGTGAGTTCTTCTATCAACATCGGACATATATTCTTCTTGTGATGTATCGTGTGAAGATGTGATGTATACCTTTTATTTTTGTTGCAAACTGCAGCTTTCTCAGCTCCGGCTTGAGGGAGAGTGTTGGAGTATGTAATGGAATGGTAATTGGATCTTTCCAGGATCCAATTATCACCCACTCATGTTTAGTCCCACATCTACTATGTGTGGGACTATGGTCTGTCTGTGGGACTATTTAAGGAGTCCCACACCCCCTGTACTCATTAAGAAACTTCAATAGAATATCCGACACTTTGAGGTCTTCTCCTGTGATTTCATCTTGCTCCTTAAGGAGTAGGAGAGCAGGGTTCAATCTCCGTGTTTAATGCAAGGCCCTAAATGTCGGTTTCGGTCATCATTTCGGTATCGACCAAAACAGAATTTTGGTGGAATTTCGACCGGAATTTCGGTCATTTTTTGTACTAGGACCCCCATATTTCAGTCATTTCGGTCGAATTTCGATTTCGACTGGATATCGATATTCGACAGAAATTCGACCGAATTTCGCTGAGGCCATGGTTCAATTTTTCACATTTCTTTATTTTCTTGGTCTGTTTATCGATTCGCTTATACTATTCTAGATTTCAACAACTACAACACTCCCACTTAAGCTGGAGTATATATGTCTATCATGCTTAACTTGGATGAACACTTCGGAAACGGCCCCCTTACGAGTGCTTTAGTGAGTATGTCAGTCGTCTGTTCAGCTGAACTGACACGGAACATAGAAATGAAATTGAATCATGTCCCTGGTGTAATTAGGACCGACCTTAATGTGATTAGTCTGCTTATGGAATCCATGCTTGGTGGCAATAAATAATGCTACCTAATTGTGGCACATGAGCTGCATAGTTCGGACCTCCATAATTAGTTTTGTTAGGTTCAACTTGACCTACAACATCTGAGTGCTGACCTACGTCATGGCCATATACTTCAATTATGTGCTTCTGGCCATCACTGTATGTTTCTTGCTTTTCCAAACGACTAGAGAGTCACCAGTGTAATCATCAAAATGTGTGACTTTCTTTTTTTCTTAAAAAAATGGTGACTTTCTGTCTTTAGGACAACCAACATAGTTCAATCTGCACAACCTGATATGGCAAGAGATGTCCCATTGTTGAAAAGAAGTCTTGTACCTAGTGAGGATTTTAGGTATTAAAGGATCATCGTGAATGCATCCATGTGGGCTTGTCATGATTGTTCTATGAACTGGCTGACATTTCTTTCCAGAAGGAAATGTCTTGTCTCATGATGGTCACATAGAGGAAGTTCCCAACAAGCTCTATGTGCCTCCTCTTAACGACTTTCTCTGTGTCATCATCACGGGAATTTATATTGGGATCTATAGGAATAGTAGTAGGCTCACTTTCTACGATCCTGATTTTTGAAATAAATCAATCACATATTTTCCTTGACTCATTAGTCATTACTAGCCCTATGTGATTTTTAGCAAAATCTAGGCCAAATATGGAAGCCCCATACGATCCTTGGTGATGAACAATTGTTTCTCTAGGAACTCTTTCATCTCATCGATACCCTACATGGCATCTCCTATAACAATGATATCATCTGCGAACACTAGAGTGATGACAGTACCTTGCAATATCATGTGCACAAATAATGAAAAATCTGTAGTAGATCTGGTGATGTTTTTTTTCTCTATCGGATCTAAAAGCTTCTAGAACCATGCTCTTGGGCTTTGCTTAAGGTCATAAATAGCCTTATGGAACTTGTATATCTTGTGACGCTCCCCCTCAACATTAAATCCAAGTGGCTGCTGCATGTACGCTTCCTCCTGTAGGTCTTCATAGAGAATGCGTTCTTGACATCCAGCTAAAACAACAATCAATCTCTGGTAACTACAATAGAGAGAAGAATCTGAATGGTAGGATGACATGCTGCTCAAGAGAAGGTATTGTAGTAGTCCATGCCATATATTTGATTGGGCTTTGTAGCACATAATGCCATCTACTTGATGCTTAATTGCGAGTACCCTCAAGGTTCAAGAAATAAGTATGCGTATGCATTCATACAAGTCACTAAATAGTGACTAAGTTGTATGTAGAGGCATATGCGTGGTATATGTAGTTCTACGCGGTTTCTTAATTTTTAATTTTAAAATAAATAAATGTCTAAAAAATACTATAGTTGATGCATACATGATATATAGATGATATTTCTCGTCAGAACACTTAATACAAAAGGTATTTCTTAACTTTAATGCATATCCATGAACTATTGATACATATCGAGCAACTATTGAAGTACAAGAAATACATATCTAGTAACTATTGAAGTACAAACAAATTCTCTTTGCTTTTCAAGAAGTATATATCCAACAACTATTGATTGTAATTAATGTTCAGGAAGGTGCCATGCAATATTCAGTCGGAGAGGTCACTGCATAGAGAGTATGCGGTATGCAGGAGAGATGCGGGGAGTATGTTGTTTCATGCGGGAGAGTATGCTTCTTTATGCGGGAGAGTATGCGGTTATATGCGCGGAGTATGCGGTTTTATGTTATTATGCAGATCATAAAAATGTTTATTAGAAAAGCGACCAGGTAGGCAGTCGCATAGGCAGTATACTCGATCGAGTATGCTGGTCAACCCGCATACATGGCCGTTTTACCATACTCGGAGCGGCAAGGCTACCGAGTACGAGTATGCTGTCGAGTATGCAGTTTACTTGGCCGCTTTCCTGAATATTGATTGTAATATTAGATATGAGATCATAGGCATGCAACAACAACAAAGCCTTTTCCAACAATTAAGTAGGGTCGGCTACATGGATTCTTCGTCTCCATTCAGATCCATCTTGGCTCAATCTCGGGCCAACAATAATAATTTTGACATTTAATCTATGCTTACAATCTATGTTTTTATGCATATCTAGTAACTATAGTTTAACTTTTACTTATGATTTACATTTCAATGTGTATAAGTTTTGATGCATATAAGAATTTACAAGATTATAACAGTACTACTTTATATACGTAAAAAACATGAATTATATAAGTTATGGGATTACTGACACACAATGATTGGAAGCCTAAGGGAAGCACCAATAAGATGATCCACGTAGGAAATGAAGCAGCGCATGCGAGCAACATCAGGAAAAAGGAGCATAATCAGGGCATGTGTGAACCACATATGTGGAGGAGCGCATAATGAATCGATTCAAGAATTCAGTGCGGTCTTCATGTTGCATGGGGATATGTGGCTGCATATGCGATTAATTTTATGAACATTGTTACCCACTTGCACCCAACCATGGCTACACTAGTGAGGGTATCGACCAAAGTCCATGTCCCTCTGGGTTGCAATGTTGCCTTCTTCCATTCCATAACAAGTTGCCGCTAGTTATCTTGTAATGCCTCCTGAGGTGGTAGCAACCGTCAATCTCATCACAAACTTCTTGTATCACGAGTTGAGCAAGAGAGAGATGGTCAGAGGGAGGATATGTGGCTCATGTGTGCCAATGCTTTCGAAGAGCAATGTGTAGGGAGAGAATCCCAAAGGGATCGTAGAGCCCATCCAGCTTAATTATAACTCCTAGATGAACTGTATTACCCTACTAAATTGAAACATGAATTGTGTTATCGGTAGAAAATGCATGTTCAATATTTATTTGGAGCGTGTTAGATGGCATGGAAGGCACACACTCATGGTGTTTAGTAAGTCTTGGTCTCTGAGAGTACACATGGAAAATATCTCAACATGTGTAGGAGGAGATGGAACAATAAGAGGAGATGGTAGGTAAGTTTTCGTGTTTGAATCAGATGATGTCATTATGTCTCCCATGGGAGAGAAGTAAAAAACAAACTCAAAGAAAGTGACATCATCATTCACATAGTACTTTCGTCTAATAGGGTCAAAGCAACCGTTCCTCTGTCGAGTTTGAGAATATTCCATGAAAATGCAACTTGATTGATGGAGGAGACATCTTGTCTTGGCTTGTAATCAAGTGACGAACAAAAGCAACACACCCAAATACATGATTCATTTGAGAAATCAAATCCTTATCGGTTAAGGCAATCGAAACAAGAAACTTCATCTAAAGTTGAAGGTGACATGTGCTTAATCAGATGACATAGCGTAAGAACAATGTTTTTCCAGTAAGATTAGGAGTGTGACTATGTATCAAGAGAATCCTAGTGACATCTAAAAGATGCCCATGTTTCCTCTCTGCTATATCATCTAGTGCGAGGTTTAAGCACATGAGGTTTGATACATTATCTCCCATGACTTGAAAAAAAAAATGAAATAAGTAGCCAGTGTAAAACTCGAGTACATTGTTAGTCATACCAGACAATTGTAGAAAATAGGTTCTTTATTTCTATGATAATGCTCACGAGTCATGAGAGCATGAAGGGTCCCATGAAGGGGTGGGATTGCTAGAGCTAGTGTGATTGGTCTTTCACCGTGGGGAAGGTGTACAGGAATCTGAAGGGATTATGATGCAACGTGGAACAGAAATATAGGGCCGCGTATTTATTTAATTTTATTCGTTAATTTTATTTAACTTTATTTGAGTTGTCGTATTTTTAATTAAATAAACGGGATCGCCTGTGATCTCAATTATTTAGAGATTTGAATTTCAAATTAGTCGGTTAATCGGTTAGAGTCAATTTAGGATAATTAGTTTCTATTTGAATTTGAAATTGATTTCTATTTTTGTAATCTCATCCCTCCTATATAAAGTGATGATGGGGCTATTGTTATGGACAGTTCAGTTGATACAAAAAATTGAGATTTATCTCTCTCTCTCTCTCTCTTGTCTCTCTCTCTCTCCCTTACACGATCTACGCGATTCTTCCTCCACAAATCTCTCGTTCTCCGACGAGTTTTCTCCTCTCAACCCTTCCTATTTCTTCTCTACCAAAATTCCACCGTTAAAATTTTATTTTTCCGTCGCCGAAATATTAATTTACATCAATTGGTATCAGATTAGTGATGTTTGATCCTAGAGAGTGTGTGGCTGATTGTAAAAGAATTTGGAGATGGAAAATTCTGACGTGTGTGAAGGTGAATCTGGGTCTATTTAGGAGGGATAGACCGCTGATGAGTGACAGATTTGCACGGTTTGTTCAGGTGGCTGACATGAGATGTCAGAAGGATGCTGAGAGTGTGGTCCACCTTTTCTTCAGGTGTAGGAGCTTGGTTGATACTTGGGAGCTTTTTGGGAATCCCACGGTCGCTACTGATAGGGTCTGACTTTCTGAGAGTCCATTGGCACAGATCGGCATTGTATTGAAAAGGATCATGTGAGGTGTATTGCAATGATTTGGGCTCTTTGGCTGGCCAAAAATTGCGTGGTCTTCAGCCAAGGTCATTTTTACGGTGAAAATGTGGTGGCACATGTTAAGGCTCTAGTAGAGAGTTGGAATGTATAACACGTGCTTTTTGTTTTTACTTGTAATGGGCATGTATTTTTCTTGGTGAATTACTGGTGAAGTTTTTGGGCACACACCTATATGACGAAAGCCCTTTTTCCTTTTAAAAAATAGTGCTCATGATATTGTTGCGCTTCAAACTTATACTTCATTAGAATAACTCAAGATAATAGAGAAAAATTATCTACAACCACAAGATAAGCATGGTGCTCTTGATGATTGTAAACATGACTTGGACCTCAAATGTTAAAATACGCCAAGTCAAACAAAGAACCACTATTGCGACCATGGCGACTTGGAAAGTTAGGATGATGATGCCTCCCAAGCTAGCAAGCGTTGCACTATAAACTAGATTGGGGTTAGATATGTAGGACTCTGCATAACTTCTGAAGAGGTAATTAACTAAATTGAAGATGCCACATGTAAGAGGAGGTTGGTCAAGTAGAGATGGAAGATTTCCCTACATAGGGATATCGAACCAATGTGTAGAAATCCCCTAGCTTGGGGTCACATTCCAATCAACCTACTCGTAAATATATCTTGAATATGGTACGAGAGGTGAGTTCCTTAGTAAACTAACTAATGCATGATAGATCATAGAAAAATGTGGATCATGTAAGAGATTTTGTAGAACTAGCTGAACTTTCCCTTATCATGTTATAGAAGAATGTTTCCCGTATGCAATGATGATGGAGCGACCGGGAGGAATTGAGTTGTATTAGGTGAACTATTCTCCTTTGTTAGAGTGTTGATAAGAAGCTCTAGATTGGTCTTTTGGTAGAGTGACGATGAGAAACTCTGGATTGGATTACCCACCATGTAAACTCATCGTTGTGATAAGTGGTAAGAGCTTGGATGATACCTAAGGTGCTGGCGGAGGCTGTTGTGTCAGATGGAATTGACTGAGCAAGTATATGTCTCGTGATTCCATTAGATGAGAGACAAGATCCTCGTACTTCTGGTCAGATGGTGCTAAAGCTGTCTAGCTCACCTTGGATGCTCAAAAGCATTGGCAGAAGCATGATGACCATGTTTCTGGTATCATATGTCCTTAGTATGCCCTAGATGGTTGCAGTAAGTGCAGTATAGTCGAGGGTGACCACCTCCTTGACCACATGCTCCACATATTCTAAACTAACCAAACACTCGCATGAAGTAGCCATTACAGAGGAGGTCTGAGATGCTATGTAGATGGCACCGACATTTTGCATAGACGGTTGTATACCTCCTCCATAGGAGGAGGGATAATGACGCTAGAAGAGGCTGGCCAAGAGCTGCATCATAGGCTTGATCAAGGCCAACAAGAAAGAGACCGACCATCATAGTGTTCTTGTATGCTAATTGCTACTTAACATTGACACTCAGAGGCATGTAATTGGGGGAACATGACATGTATATTGGAGTAGAATGAGTGCCTTGAATCGAGGGGACTATAATCTTGTTTGGTTATGTAAATCATGTCATGCTGAAGCTGAAGAATCTTCCTTTCATTCCTCTCATAGGAATACATTGTTGCAAGAATATTCTACATTGTTTTTGCAGTATGCTGATGTAGGATGTCATTGACCATCTCTTTCGTGAGAGTACCTGATAGCCACCTTCAGGTCCACATGTTGTCCAGCTTCCACGTTGCATTAATACTAGTCTTGTCGGCTGTCTTCGGTTCTGTCAGGATGCGTTCCTTGTTGTGACTCTCCATGATACTCATGAATTGCATCTCCCACAACTCGTAATTTGTCCCATCCACCTTGAAGACAGGGAAGGGATTCTTGGTGGTCCCAAGAGATGGAGTTAGCATCTACCTTGCTCTCTCCATTTTGGTGACACTTGCTCTTTTCTATCACATGTAAGCATTCCCACTTACCTTAGATATAAATTCGCCTGAGTTTATTTTCCTCCCACTTTGGCTGAACTGCCTCTCAATAGAATATACAAAGTGGTAAATTGTTTTCTTATTCTGCCAAGATAAATAACGATGCATTTTTTTTGTTTCACCTATTCTTTTTTGGAGCTTTGAGTACTTGAAATTTTAGTATCGGAGTCTACCCAACAGTACGTCTCCTAAGCTATAAGGCTTTAGTTGCCTCTGTTTGCATTTGAGGTTTTTTATTTCTGAAATGCATCTGGTCGGCTTATCTGGATATATATATTCCCCATCTGTTGCCTTGTTTTGCTGACCCAGAGTCTAGACATGATTTAAAGCATATCTTTTTCATCAACTCAAATCACATGGAATTGCAGTTTTGAAAGGTTTGTTATAAATTTCTTAAATTTGTTGCTTGACGCATGGATCCATCCACAATGTCGTGTCTCTCTTATGTGCCATGTAATTCTTAGCAAATAAAAATCAAAATTTCGAATGATCTACTCAAATAAATTTGACGTGGTCATGAACACATTCACTCAGGTGGCATCACAAGGGGCTCAAGAAGAGACAGGTTGCTTAGTAAGTTTGTCGAGAATGAATTTGAGAAAATAGATAGAATTATGGAATTATATATGAGGTCAGTGAATCTAAATTTGAATTTTTATCTGAGAATATTCATCATTCTGGTTGGCTAAAATCACGTGCCGTGTTGTGTAGATATTCTGATAGAGTGAAAGCTGAGATAGAACGGCTTGACACTCTTGAGCTGGATGAGCTGGAGGTAAACTGCCTTTTCCCCCCAATTCACAAATCCCTGAAGTTTATAATTTTTTAGCTCTTTTGTTTATAGTTAGACGACGATGAGCGTTACAATCGTAAACTGGAAGCTGGCCTGTATACTCTCCAGGTTAGGATTTGTAATCTGTCTGTCTTTCCTTAAAATCAACCATATCTATTTAGTTTTATTGGTATTCCATGCTTTTTCTAAGCAATGTTGTTTTTCCTTCTGTTAGTTGATTGCAATTATTCTTGGGCATTTGTGGTCCTCCGAGTAAGTATTGTCGTGACATTTACAATTTTGAGCACCATATTTGGGTGCCCACACTGGCGTTGCTTAAGTATGTATTTGTTGATTTGCATTCTTGCATCCTCTATGCAGACATCTTCAAATGAGAGCAAGGATAGAAATGCTTCTAAGGCAGCAGAAGTTAACAAAAAAAGATGTGAAGAATATACTTCAGGTATGCAGCTGGGCGGTTTCACCTTTTACACTTAAGCTTGTAGGTCAGGGGAATCACCAAATCCTTTATTATGGTGGCCTGCTTGTACTTACCTCATTGATCAATGGCCATTTTTTTTGTGGGAGGGGGGGGGGGAGTAAACAGAAACCACGCGGCCATCATATCCTTTATGACACAAGGTCCTCAAAAACATTTCCTTCATATCTACCCTCAACATGCTGCTTCTAGCGTTATAGCAACATCCCTAGCACATTCGTACTTAATGTCCCTATTTTTTCAATCTTGATGCCTTTTATCCACCTTGCTTATTCTCCCTCTGTTAATTTTGCTTCCTGCCTGATTGATGCAGCGTGGAACAGAAATATAGAGTCACATATTTATTTAATGTTATCCGTTAATTTTATTTACGTTTATTTGAGTTGTCGCAATTTAATTAAATAAACGAGATCGTATGAGATCTCAATTAATTAGTTAGAAATTTAAATTTCAAATTAGTCGGTTAGTCGGTTAGAGTCAATTTAGGATAGTTAGTTTCGACTTGAATTCCAGTTTCCATATTTGTAACCTCATCCCTCCTATATAAAGGGGTGATAGGCTAGTTGTTTAAGGGGGTTCAGTGATTTATAAAATTGAGATTTATCTCCCTCTCTAATTTCTCTCCCTCCCCGCGTGATCTTCACGTTCTTCCTCCCCTAATCTCTCATGTTCCCGGCGAGCATTCTTCTTCTCAACCCCTCCATTTTTTCTTCCACCTAAAATCCCACTGCTCAAATTTATTTCCTCGCCGCGCCAAAATTCAATTTGCATCATTTGGTATCAGAGCATGGCCTACAGATCGTCCTCACGATCTGACGATCCGTCCAGACGTTCGCACCGACATGCATCGAGGGACTATCATTCGTCCGAACGAAAGCGAGCCAACGACGCCTACAACAAGGAGACGATGAGCATGCTACTTGATTTACAAACCACATTCCACTCCAAGTTTCGAGATCTTATGGCTAACTTCGAGGCCCTATGCGTCGCCAAATCAAAGGCTCCAACGATAACCAATCACCGAAACCGATTTTGACGAAGGAAAGATCACCGTCGGCAACCAAATGCTTGCAGTCCAGGATGCTTCATATCTGATTCCGCCACCGGAATCGACTCCATCGCCTCCTCCAGCCGTCCCGGCACTGCCCAAACTATCCCAGGTACTTTCCCTGCCTTCCTCGACGACCACAACCCCAGCCCCATCCACGACGCCACCGCCATCCACTGCCCTTGCACCCCTGTCCGAATCCCTGGCTCCATCACCGCCGTCGATCCCCTCGTCGCCATCGTCCCTTCTCGCTGACTCGCCACCCCCTCCCGCCTTCGCACCTCCTGCGCCATCGTCTACGACCCCAGCCACAACCCCGCCATCGTCGCAAAAGCCCCATCACCCAAACCCCATCGCAACCGCCCCCTTTCCTCGTTGCCACCACATCCCCAACAACCTTTCCAACCCCAAGACCGCCTACCAAGGCCTCCCCACCTCTCATGCAACCGCAACTCCTTCCCCCGTCGCTTGCCCTAAACGCCATCGCGCACCCACTACCCCGCCTTCCCAACCAGTCGCCTGCTCGCCCCAACGACCCCCACCGTCATACCCGGCATCAACCCGCGTCCCTCTGTGCACTGACCCTCGAGCCCCGCCTCCCTCACCTCGCCGCCACCCCCCCCCCCCACGCGCCTGCGACCCCATCTTCCCTTTCCCCTCCCTATCCCAGCCGTGCCCTTCCCCCGCCGAACTCCAGACCACCCGACACCGCCTCCCATCCATCTCCCAGGCTCATGGCCTCAAATTTCAGCGAAATCCGGTCGAATTTCTGTCGAATATCGATATCCAATCGAAATCGAAATTCGACCGAAATGGCCGAAATGACCGAAATATGGGGGTCCTAGTACAAAAAATGACCGAAATGACCGAAATTTCGGTCGAAATTCCACCGAAATTCCATCGAAATTCTGTTTTGTTCGGTACCGAAATGGTGACCGAAACCGACATTTAAGGCCTTGCCCAGGCTGCGGCCTTAACCCATCTCACAGGTCGCGTCAACCTCTCCCCAATAACACCGCGCCCAGCCGCTTGCGCTTCCCAGCGGTCACCCTCTCCTTCGCCGCCACCCCGTCGGTCGTCCCGTGTCGCCCCCGCGTGCATAGTGCGCGCCGGTCACCACGCAGGCACCGTCAGCCCATGCTCTCTGGTGGCGTCTGCCGCCGCCCCGGTCAGAAAAAGAGATGCCGAACCCTAACAAGAAACCCGAAATCTAAGGGGTTCGGATCCCTTGAAATGTGGGATTGGGAGTTAAGTGGGAAAAATTACATAAAGGGCCCTTTATGCAGAGATTTTTATTCAAACGGAAGAGCCAAGGGCCCCTCTCACAAGATTTGTTTAATTAAAGGGGTACGAAAATTGCACCTAAACCCCCTGCTGCAGAAATATTTAAAGAGGAGTGCTGAAAAGAGGAAATCTGGGAATCCTTCTTATCTAAATAGGACTAGGACCTTGGGTTTCACCTATTTAAAGGCCCCATGGCTTCATTCATTGGACACATCTCCTCCTCTACTCTCATTGTGCTATTGCTTTGTTCACGCCTCATTCACGCCTCATCAATTTTTCAATCACCGCAATGAGGAGACAAAGTTCATGAAGACGCCGCATTTGCGCCACACATGTTCTTCCACCACGAAGGCCACGTCACCAACGCCCGCGTCGCGCGCGTGTGGATTCCGCCATTCGCTCCACACCAATTCTTCCAGGGGATGACCGAGAACGCGGATTCCAAATTATCAACCTCCAAGCCTGCAGATCCAACAATTCGTCGGGAGACGAATTTTTAAAGCGGAGGAGAGTTGATGTGGCGTGGAACAGAAATATAGGGCCACATATTTATTTAATATTATCCGTTAATTTTATTTACGTTTATTTGAGTTGTCGCAATTTTAATTAAATAAACGAGATCGCCTGAGATCTCAATTAATTAGTTAGAGATTTGAATTTCAAATTAGTCGGTTAGTCGGTTAGAGTCAATTTAGGATAGTTAGTTTCGACTTGAATTCCAGTTTTCATATTTGTAACCTCATCCCTCCTATATAAAGGGGTGATAGGCTAGTTGTTTAAGGGGGTTCAGTGATTTATAAAATTGAGATTTATCTCCCTCTCTAATTTCTCTCCCTCCCCGCATGTGTAGAGGTTTATATATGTTGCAATGTACTGTTTCGTATTTCCTATTTATATTATGTACGTCTATGTAATTTACCCAAGGGTTTTCTCCCTATATAAGAGACCCGAGGGCTCTATGGAATGACATATCAGAGTATCGAATTACTCTAACATGGTATCAAAGCCAAAATCCTAACCCTAGGGTTTGCTCTCTCCACTCGCCCCCTCCCCCCGCCGTCGCCGCCAGCCCAGCCGGCCCCTTCCACCGCTACAGCCGGCTCCTCCAGCCCTTACAGCCGCTCCAGAGGGGCCTCTCGCCGCCCCAGCCGGGTCCCCACCTCGCCGCCGGGACCTCCCAATTGTCCCCAGTCCCGTCGCCAGGCCCGCCAGCCGTCCTCAGCCCCGCTGCCGGGCTCCTCAGCCGTCGCCTCTCTCTTCCGCCGAGGCTTCCCAAGCCTCCCCGCTGATAGGTTCAAGTGCATAACGTCTACATATGCACTTGAATCCACAAAGGTCTTCGTAGACACCAGTTCTTTTGTCTATCATCCCTAATTGTTCTTCTCCGGCAATATGTCCGAACAAAAGGTCGATATGCCCGCCATAGGTGCCTTTAAAGGTTCAGCACCAATCGCCAAAATGGACGGGACGAATTACGAACTGTGAGCTATGCAGTTCCTCAGTCTTATGAAGTCATGTGGTAAGAAGCATATTCTTACCGAAGATGAACCGCCAGAGAAGACGGGAATATATGCCTCCTGGGAGGCGGATGACGCGTATGCCAAAGTTTGACTGTCAGGAACGCTCACAATGGAGATAGCAAACGATGTCCTCCATCAGCCCACCGCCAAGGCGATGTGGGATATTCTGGCCACGACATACTCTCAGGTGCGAAATGAGACGAAGATGCTGCAGTTGCAGCATGATATTTTTACCACGAAGCAGAATGGGAGGCCTCTTCATTCACTGTACACGTCTCTTCGTGGAATGTTCGAGAAGCTATATAGCACCATTCCCCTCACAGCCACGCCAGAACAATAGAAGACGTTCCGCAACGCCACTATGGTAGTCGTATTACTTGCTGCCCTTGACCCAGAGTACGAGGCAGCACGCTCTCAGATCCTTGCCGATGCCACTATTCCACCGATGGGAGAGGTCTACAGGAGGCTCAGTCGTGTACCGGTTCCATCAAATACAACGACTCCACCTCCCTCGGCAATGTCGGTCTCCAGAGGACGAGGTAGTTCGTCGTCATTTCGTGGCAGAGGAAGTGGTGGACGTGGCCGAGGAGGTCACATACGATCTACGTGCACATTCTGTCGTCGTACTGGTCATTCGGAGGATACATGCTATTCCAAGCATGGCTTCCCTCCTTCTGCACGTGTCGCTGATCATGTTCAGGGTCCGCTAGCATCTACTCCAGATCACAGGTTCGAGGAGCTAGTGGCATGGCTTCGTGATATTATGCCACAGTCATCTTCAGAGGGTGCTGACACTTCCGATGTTGCGGCTTCAACGTCAGCTAGTACATCTGCTACAACCAATGCCTCAGGTAGTACTTCAGTCTCCTATCATAACCATGATCTCACAGGTTGGATTGTTGATTCTGGAGCCATCCATCATCTCTGTCGTGATAGAGATATCCTGCAGTCCTATAGAGCTGTTCAGCCTGGTCGCTCTGTACTCATTGCTGATGGCACTCATTCCCCAATTGTCGGTCAGGGGGAGACGAATTTGCTGCCCTCTATGTACTTACAGAACGTTCTGCGTGCACCAGAATTCTCTATGAATCTATTATCCATTAGTCAGATTACTAGAGATTTGCACCGTCGTGCTATATTTGATTCATCTTCTGTAATTTTTCAGGATATACTAACGGGCATGATGATTGGCTGTGGTTCTGAGCACAATGGCCTCTATCGTCTTGTACGAACCTCGTATGCTGGCATCTCACTATATTCTCAGGGCTCCGTATCACCATATACCTGGCATCTTCGGTTTGATCACCTGCCACTATAGAAAATGCGTCACCTCCTGCCTCAGATATCTCCGAGTTCGTCTTTTCGTTGTGAAGCGTGTCAGTTAGGGAAGCACCATCGGTCCAGCTTCCCCAGTCGTTAGGGTCGGAGCAATCGCTCTCCATTTGAGTTATTTCACATAGATATTTGGGGTCCCAGTCGTGTCCCAAATCATCAGGGGCACAAGTTCTATCTAGTTGTTGTTGATGATTTTCTCGAGTGTCCTGGACTTTTCTTCTTAAAAATAAATCAGAAGCAGGAAGTGTTATTCAGAATCTTATCAATGAAGTTCAAAATGTTTTTTCGTCTACTGTTAAGTATGTGCGTACTGACAATGCATTGGAATTCTGCACTCGTTCTCTTGCTCGCTTTCTTTCTTCTAAAGGTATTATCCACCAAACCACATGTGCATACACATCTCAACAAAATGGTGTTGCAGAACGGAAACATAGACACTTTCTTGATATTGCTCGCACATTACTTATTCAGAGTTCCGCCCCATTATCCTTTTGGGGGGATGCTATCCTTACAGCATGCTATCTGGTTAACCGCATGCCTACAACTGTTCTTGGGGAAAAGTCTCCTATCTCTCTTCTCTTTCCTGACAAAGATTTGTTTACACTTACACCTCGGGTCTTTGGAACTGTTGCGTTTGTCCACCGGTTATCTCCAGGACTTGATAAGCTTTCTCCTAGGGCTATCAAGTGTGTTTTTGTGGGCTACTCCAGGACACAGAAAGGATATAGTTGCTATGACCCCATTCATGACAAGTACTATGTGAGTGCTGATGTTACGTTTTTCGAACCAGTCATGTACTTCTCCCCCGCAGGTGACAGATTGGTCTCCTTCACATCCACGGATTCTCATGTCTATGTGCCTCCACCTCCAAGCCTGGGTCAATCCTCTAATCCACCACCACCACCACCACCACCTCCAATTGTACCATTTCCTAAGTTCTATACAAGGCGGACATGCTCTGCTCAAGCTACATGCCAACCATCCAACACGCCTCAGGTATGTTCTGATGTTATCACTAATGATGGGTTAGACAATGCACCAGTGCAGGAGCCTTTACTACAGGAGGAGGATCAGCCAGTCAACACAGTGATAGATGATCTTGATCGGCCTATTGCTCAAAGGAAGCAGAGAAGACAATGTGCTTCATATCCGCTTGCCTCTCACGTCTCATTTCATCGTCTCGATGGGGATTTCCAGAAATTTGTAGCTGCAGTCTCTTCGGTTGAGATTCCACGGACCTACCAAGATGCCATGAAGCTTGATTGGTGGCGTCTAGCCATGGAAGAGGAGATGCGTGCCTTGCAGTCCAGAGGGACTTGGTCTCTAGTCCCTATTCCTCCAGGTGCCTCCGTGGTGAGCTGCAAGTGGGTGTTTACGGTGAAATATCATGCAGATGGACGTCTCGACAGATACAAGGCCAGACTTGTAACACGTGGATTTACCCAAACGTATGGGGAAGATTATTTGGATACTTTTTCACCAGTGGCTAGACACTCCACTCTTCACACCTCCTATCTGTTGCGGTGGTACGTAACTGGACCATTTTTCAGCTTGACGTCAAGAATGCTTTCTTGTATGGTGACCTACAGGAGGAAGTCTACATGCAGCAGCCACCAGGGTTTGCTGCTGAGGGGGAGACTCAGATGGTGTGCAGACTTGATAAGGCTATCTATAGCCTCAAACAGAGCCCCAGAGCATGGTTCCAGAAGCTTTCCCAGCTAATTGAACGACAGTGGTTCAGGAGATCAAATACGGACCATTCACTGTTCATCCGGAAGACCCCTAGAGGTACAGTTGTTGTCATGATATATGTTGATGACATCTTGGTTACAGGAGATGATGCTCAGGGAATTGAGATAACCAAATCCCTGTTGGGAAGCCAGTTCATTACAAAGGATCTGGGCACGATACGATATTTTCTGGGGATAGAGTTTGCAAGAAATGCACAAGGGATGGTAATGACTCAAAGAAAATATGTCACGGACTTGCTAGTTGAAACCGGAATGATTGGATGCAGACCTTCAAGCACACCTATGGATCCAAGCATGAAGCTGTACGATGATGATACCGAAGAGGTGGACAAAAGAAGGTACAGAGAGATGGTGGGTAAGCTCTTATACATTACTATAACTCGACCGGATATTGCCTTTGCAGTAAACCAGATGAGTCAATTTGTGGAGCAGCCTAGACAAGTTCATATGGATGCCTTGTATATGATACTGAGATATCTGAAGTCTTCCCCAAGCACAGGGTTGCTATTCAGGAAAGATACAGATCTGTCTATTTCAGCTTGTGCAGATGCGGATTATGCAGGATGTCCAAGGGATCGTAAATCTACTTCTGGATTTGCTATCTTCATAGGAAGCTCTTTAGTTTCTTGGAAAAGCAAGAAACAGACTGTTGTGGCGAGATCCAGTGCTGAATCTGAGTACAGAGCCATGGAACAAGCAAGCGCAGAGATGATGTGGGTTAGAGCAGTCTTAGAAGATTTGAATGTAGATGTCTCCTTGCCTATGAATCTCCAATGTGACAATCGGGCAGCATTGTTTATTGCCAATAATCCAGCTTTTCATGAGAGAACAAAGCACATCGAGGTGGATTGTCATTATACTAGAGACATGATTCAGAAGGGCTTCATTTCCACTTCTCATGTCAGTTCAGAAGACCAGACTGCTGATATATTCACTAAGCTATTGCTCAGAGGACCTTTCCAGAGATGTTCTTCCAAGCTGAGCATGATAGATATCTATGCTCCATCTTGAGGGGGAGTGTAGAGGTTTATATATGTTGCAATGTACTGTTTCGTATTTCCTATATATATTATGTACGTCTATGTAATTTACCCAAGGGTTTTCTCCCTATATAAGAGACCCGAGGGCTCTATGGAATAACATATTAGAGTATCGAATTACTCTAACAGCATGATCTTCACGTTCTTCCTCCCCTAATCCCTCGTGTTCCCGACGATCATTCTTCTTCTCAACCCCTTCATTTCTTCTTCCACCTATAATCCCACCGCTCGAATTTATTTCCTCGCCGCGCCAAAATTCGATTTGCATCACTGATCCTTCCTAATTCCTATCCCTAACAGAATTGGCACTTTTCCCATGCCTGATCCTCCATTGTGTTTTTTTTGAGACGGATCCTCCATTGTTGTTAAATTCATGCCTTGCATATTTGACGGTGTGTAGAATTTGATGCAACATGGACTTACAAAGTTTTACCTTGATTGTTTAAGTTGAGTCTTTGATAAGTTGATAAAGTTCATCAGTAGATAGTTTTCTTTCTGTAGTCAAATTGATTATTACGTGATCAGGGCATTGGAATCCATCTTTTACCCCACTACTAGAATCTGTACACCACCTCGGCGTGGTCCCTGTTGGATCATGGCTTGCATCCTTGATGCAACTTAGAAGTTGATGAAACATTGGATTACAAAGATTTAACCTGTTTTGGAAAGTTCTCTTTAAGTTGATTAAATTCATTCGTAGGTAGTTATTAGCGGGTAATCAAAATCAAATCCATTATTAGAGAATTCCCCTGTTGGATCATGGCTTGCATCCTTGATGCAACTTAGAAGTTGATGAAACATCGGATTACAAAGATTTAACCTGTTTTGGAAAGTTCTCTTTAAGTTGATTAAGTTCATTCGTAGGTAGTTATTAGTGGGTAATCAAATCCATTATTAGAGAATTACAGCGTCAGATATCATAACTAGTCCTTACTGATCATTGGCATTTTAACCGCCTTCTAAAGGTCACATGGAGTGTAAGCACAGTTATCAAAACCATGCAAAAACTGCATATAATGTAATGAGAAAATACATTGCATCCCTTGGACTTGGTATCCCTTATCGTTGGATTTCTTTCTTTCTACCATAATCCTTCAAGAATGTTCTTCGGGGCTAAATAAATCATCTAGACCCTCAGTAAAAGTATAGACTCTACCTCGTTGTACCTCACGTGGCTTGTTTTGCTCTTCTTTATCCACGATTGTCGCTCATTTTCCTCCCAAAGTTGATTGCGATTTGTACTCTGCTCCTCTTTACCTTACTATTTTCCATTCTTCTTGTTTGCAAGGATTGTAATATGATGTGTGCCGAAAATTGGATATAATGAGGTCTACTCATTGAATGGCATGTGCACAACTCATAAAGCTAATGATCGGAGCTTGGGCTAAGTTTAGTGCTTAATAAGTTGAACCGAGGTTGCAAGAAGTTGGTAGTTGATATCCGGTAGAAAGGTCACAAAACAGAATAAACAATTCATGAATAATTGATTTTGCATTTTTTATTTATTTTAAGTACATCTTTTTTAATAATATTTCAAACCATCGTCTCAATTAATAAATTCATTAAAAGGGAATTACAAATTAAATTTTTATGAGGTAAACTAATGATATTTATATAAGATTTCTATCAATTACCGAACCATAGTTACGAAGAATAGTTGATTAAGTCAAGGAGGGAAGTTAAGATCAAAGGATTCATAACATAGAACAATACACAATGTTTAAACCGAGTACACACTCAATCACAAAATATGCTTAACATAAAAATAACTTTCACTAATATCTTAAGCTTTCAAAAAATCTTTATTTGATCTTCATTATTGATGCAACTTAGGATGAATTATAGACCACTTCAACGATAAACGTCCAAATGCAAGGGCATTATTGTAGTGTGTTAAGCTCTAGAGGGGTATGTGTGTTAAATTTCTATTTTTATTGTTTTCTTCGAGTCTAGGAACTGTGCATCACCATGTATGATACAACCACATGTAAGTGCCCCATTCCCTTTTGTCTTGTAGGGGAGCCTACTATATTATAAAAGAAGGGAGATAGGCATCAAGGATGGGGACAACAGAAGAACCCAAGAAACCCATACAAGCATATCTCCTCTCCCCCTTCCCTTCTCTTCCTCTCCTCCCCGTCTCTCTCTCAGCAACCTTCCCTTCTTTTCTTCCCCAACTCCAACCTTCTCCTCTCTTTTCCCAGTCCATCCTCCTCTCCTTTCCACTTCTTTCTTCCTCTCCTCTCCCAGCTTCTTTTCTTCCCTAGCTCCAACTTCTTCCTTTCTTCCCCAACAACTCCTCCATTCCACCCTCCCCATCACCAACATCCACCAAAGCCCCCCCGGCCACTGCCGCCCAATGCCCCTGTCGGGTGTCATCTCCATTGTTATTCTGTTGTTATTCAATACCTAGTGTTGTCTTCTTTTGTCTATTTTATTTTATCGTGAGTGTGGGTTGAAGTTCTGGTCATAGTCTGTTATCTTTTTGCCTTAAAGGACTAATTTTCCTTATCCACTATGCGGTTTACTCTTTTATTTAATTACTTTGTCATTGTCAACTTTTGTTCTATTTTATGTTATTCTTAAATATGGAGACAAGCTCTAGACCGTTGCTGATTTCTTCCTTTCTTGGGAAGTGCGCCAGCAAGTATCCCTGAAAATGGTCAGTTAGGACTTCTGTTTGGGCATTTGCTTGGGCTTGGGATTCAATAATTACTGAACATATTTCGCATAATCCTTGCATTTAGTTGATTAAAAGCATTGGGTATGTCACATGCATATGCATTCATTAAATTAGCAATCTAACATGTTTTTTAGATTGCATCAAAGTGGTATTAGAGCAAAATCGATTAGTAAGAAAAAGAAGTATCATTTCATTTTGCACTTGCATTGCATCTGCCTTTTTTTTTCTTTCTTTTTTCTTTTTTTCTCCTTTTTTGTGAGGATTATATTTTTAATTTCTATAAGTTGTAAGTTCTGCCTACCATTTTATTTTCTGTCAGTATCATGCATTGCCTACCTATTTATTTCCCAGCTTGCTGTACGACTCTGTCGCCCTCTTTAAATTTTTCTACTTGTGGTTCAACCCTGCCAACCATCTTTAATTTCCTGCTCGTCGTACGGCTTTGTCGACTGTTTTTTACTCGTTTGGCTCTGTCGACTTATTATTCCCTGTCCTTCATTTACAATTTTAATTGCTAAAATCTCTCATTTTTTTGTCACCAGAAAAACAAAAAATCTGTCTTGTTTTTTCTTTCGCTCTGTGTTGTGTGATTTTAGAATCTGACCAACGATGGCTCATCGACACGACCTTCAGTCCATGACACGTCTGGAAGCCATGGTAGCAAACTTTGGAAGTGGGATCCATCGCCCAAACACCCATCTAGGAAGCATAAAGAGAACCGTTACCAATAATACTCAACAATTGGAAGTTTTAAACTTTGACCTAATTGATCGACAATATAGACAAGATCACAACTTTAGAAGCACTAGTTGATCCTCACAAACACAAAATCAAAGTTCTCGAGACCACCGACATCGCCAACATGATCATAGTGATCCTAGTTCAGAGAGTGAAGCCAAAAATGGACATTCCCTAGACCCAAACTCGCCGCATTCCTTAGGCGACGAAGATGATGAGCATGGAGAACCCCACAGGCCACGGGTAGTAGAGAGGAATCAACGAAGAGCACCTGAGCCATGTTCTCGACATCCGAATCAAGTGCATGACTCTAATTGGGACCCTAGCATAAGAATTGACGTGACTGACTTTGATGGGCAACATGATCCATACATCTTAGACTAGATGGATCAGTTGGATCACTTCTTTGTTTGGAAGGATCTAACAAGTGAGTGGAGAGTCCAGTTTACCACACTGAAATTAAAAGGATATGTTCTACTTTAGTGGAAACGTCTTCAGGAGGAAAGCCACCGCCAAGGTAAAGAACACATTCGTCCATGGACTAGAATGCATAAGAAACTTCAGGAGAAATTCCTACCAAAGGAGTATCGACATAACTTGTACAACTGCCTCCAAAATCTATGGCGAAGGGACACACACCGTTAAGGAATATACTGAAGAATTCCAAGTTTTGGTAGCCTGGAATAACCTCAAGGAGAGTGACTATCAACTTGTTGCTCGATACATATGGATTACGAACCAATATCCAAGACGAATTATACATGTGTGATTATCGCAGTGTGGATATCATACAAGATAGAGCTATTCGAGCTGAGGCCAAATTAGGTAGGAACATCATGCGTCACCCCACAACAATTACCTCTATTGCCCCCATCATTACACCGAACACATCTATCGGACTAACTAGAGTCGTCACTCAGTCAATCGTGAAGACAATTACCTCTGGGTCTCGCGCCACTTCTGGAACGACAACTAACCAATCCCGACCTGCTTATGTTGGGTTTGGAATCCTTGGTCCTCGACCTACTGTAGGACCTGACACTTGTTTCAGGTGTTTGCAAAAAGGTCATCAGGTAGCAGAATGCCCCAACCAACGCATAGCTAGTGCACACCTAGGGTCCGTTTGGTTACGGGTTATCTCAGGGTAACTTGGTGAACCCCCCCCCCCATGCAAGGTTGGAAATCTATCACAAATCAAGGTGACAACACATCACATTCCTTATTCCAACCCTCTCACAACCCTCATAATCATCCAAATAGCTACTATTCACATTAGGATACATCAACCCACTCCATCCCAGTAACCAAACATGCCCCTAGTGTACGGTGGACCAAATAATGACAATCCATATTTGAAGAGATTAAACCAGAGATGTTGGCTGGGTACATGGATGCAAAAAAGGTCTAAACGACCTTTTAAACGCATGCGGTGCTTGACGACATCATTTAATAAAAAATGGGTCCCTAAACGGGCAGACTACATAAACGACCTTAAATGGCCTTTTAAACGGCCTTTTAGTCTTAAATGACCTTTTCAAGACATGGATTTACTTTCTTCAAGGATCACCATTATCCATGGCTTTTATGTTGTTTTTTTGATATTTGGCTGTGAATTCTAATTGTTTATGTTATCTATTTTGAAATTTGGATGGAACATTTCTTGAATTTGACAATATTTGAATTATATTGTGAATGTATAATTTTTTCTTATTTATTATACTTTTTTAATTATATATATAATAATTTTTTATTAATTAAAAAAATGCAAAACTGCATAACCTGTTTAATTTCCGTTTGAACTCTCGCATACTGTTTAATCAGTAATCAGTGACCCTACCGACTGAATTCCACATACCGCTTTTTGCAACGTTGACTGGGTACACAAATAAAAATGTGTGAATGTTGAGGTGGATGCCGAGACCACTGGACCTTTTCTCCTAATTGAACATGTTGGAAGAAGAGAATGAATTGATTATTCCAGAGAACCCTAGGCTCTCTTATATAGAGAAGGCCTATGGGTAAATTAGATAAGATGGATACAAAAAAATAAAAATAGCAGAAAGGGTACATAGAACATAGAAATATCTCTACATTCCCCCTCAAGATGGAACATAGATGTCAATCATGCTCAACTTGGAAGTGCACTTCTGGAATGGCCCTCTGAGCAATGGCTTGGTAAAGATGTCGGCAGTATGTTCTTCTGAACTGACATGGGAAGTAAAAACCAAACCCTTTTGAGTCATATCTCTAGTATAGCGATAATCTACTTCAATATGCTTTGTCCTTTCATGGAATGCATGATTATTAGCAATGAATAGCGCTGCTTGATTATCACATTGTAACTGCATGGGTAGATGTACATCTATATGCAAATCTTCTAACACAGCTCGAACCCACATCATCTCTGTACTTGCTTGTGTCATGGTCCTATACTCAGATTCTGCACTAGATCTAGCGACCACTATTTGTTTCTTACTTTTTCAAGAAACTAAAGAACTACCAACAAACACCGCAAAACTTAAAGTAGACTTTCGATCCTTAGGGCATCCTGCATAGTCTGCATCAGCATATGCAGAAACAGAAAGGATTGTTTCTTTTCTGAATAGTAGTCTTATACCTGGAGAAGAAGACTTTAGATATCTCAATCTCATGTATATGACATCCATATGTACTTGTCGGGGCTGTTCCACAAAATGACTCACCCGACTTACTGCAAAAGAGATATCAAGTCTACTGATAGTAATATAGAGAAGCTTTCCCACCATCTCTCTATATCTTCTCTTGTCAACCTCATCTGTATCATCATCATATAACTTCATGCTGTGCTCCATAGGAGTAGTCGAGAGTCGACACCCGATCATGCCCGTCTCAATAAGCATGTATGTAATGTACTTCCTTTGGGTCATCACAAGACCCTGTGTATTCCTAACAAACTCCAACTTTAGAAAATATCGTAAGGTGCCAAGATCCTTAGTAACTGTAGAGATAGTTCTTAGTGTTATTATCTCTTTATGTATCTTGTCGTTATTTCTTTATCTTTTATAGACCTCTTTGTAATTTACCTTTAAGGTCTCTCCCTATATAAGAGAGCCTAGGGTTTTCCTGAATGATTATCGAAGTCTTTTTTCCCAACATGGTATCGGAGCCGCCTTAGGGATCTCCACACCCGCCGTCTCCTTCCCCACCCGCCGCCCTCTCCTTTCTCGGCGCCGACCTCCGGCTTCCTCCCTTCCCACCGCCCCTTCTGCAGCGGCTTCCCCACCCACCATCTCTCTCTCTCTCTCACGCTGCCAAAGCTCCAGGTGGCCCCCAGCCCGAGGCCCCAGGTGGCATCCCAGCCCGTCGCAGAAGACCTCCGGTGGCATCCAGCCCGCCGCAGCACTCCCAGGCGGTACCCCCCCCACCGCCGCATACCACCAGGCGACATCCTTGCCGTTGTAAGGGCTGTAGGCCTCATCTAAGGCGTGCCCTAGTACACCTCGTCTCTTCGGTCGATATATGGATTTGAGTGCGTAACGTCTACATACGCACTCAAATCCGATACAGTTGGTGTAGACACTCATTGGCTTGTCTACATACCCTTGTTCTTCTCCAGCGGCAGTATGTCATAATCGAAGGTCGATATGCCCTCCACCGGCACATTCAAAGGTCCTGCGCCAATAGTGAAGATGGACAGGTCTAACTATGAGCTCTGGGCTATGCAGTTCATGAGCCTCATGAAGTCGAATGGTAAGAAGCACATTCTTACCGAGGATGAGCCCGTAGAGAAGACAGGGATATATGCCTCATGGGAGGCTGATGACTCCTACGCAAACGTCTGGTTGTCTGGTACATTGACGATGGAGATTTCTAATGACGTCCTCCATCAACCCACTGCTAAGGCGATGTGGGACATTCTTGCCGCTACATATTCGCAGGTGGGAAATGAGACAAAGATGTTGCAGCTTCAGCATGATATTTTCACAATGAAGCAGAACGACAGACCTCTCCATTCCCTATACACATCCCTAAGAGGGATGTTTGAGAAGTTATACAGTATCATTCCATTCACTGCTACTCCTGAACAGCAGAAGACGTTTCAGAACGCCACCATGGTGGGTGTTCTACTTGCAGCTCTTGATCCTGAATATGATGCCGCCCGGTCTCAGATCCTAGCTGATTCAAATATTCCTCCAATGGAGGATGTTTACAGAAGGCTCAGTCGCATTCCAGTTTCCTCCAGCTCTTCTACTCCACCCCCATCAGCGATGGCAGTCTCGCGTGGAAGAGGTGGCCCGCCTTCTGGTCGTGGTCGTGGACGTGGCCGTGGACCCCAGGGAAGGGGTGGTCGCTTCAGTCAGACATGCTCCTGTTGTCACCGCACAGGACACTCGGAGGAGACATGCTATTCTAAGCATGGGTTCCCAGCATCGGCACGTGTTGTTGAGCATTCTCAGTCTCCATTACCATCTACTGCAGATAATCGATTTGACGAACTTGTGGCACGTCTCCGTGATATTATGCCACATTCATCTGGTGATTCATCTGGTGGTCCTTCAGATGTTGCTGCTACAGCCTCCGCCAGTTCATCTGCCGCTGCTAGTACGTCAGGTAGATCTACTGCATTCACACCATCTCATGATATATCTGACTGGGTTATAGATTCGGGAGCCACACATCATCTCTGCCGAGATAGAGATAGATTACAGGCCTACAAGGACATTCCTGGCCGTTCAGTGCTGATTGCAGATGGTACCCATTCACCCCTTGTTGGACCGGGGGAGGTCTTCCTATCCTCCACTATGCAGCTACAGAACGTCCTACATGCTCCTGAGTTCTCAATGAATCTGTTATCTATTAGTCAGATTACGAAGGATTTGCATTGTCGTGCCATATTTGACCCGTCCTCTCATTTTTCAGGACATACTCACGGGCAGGGTGATTGGCTATGGCTCTGAGCAGAATGATCTATATCAGCTAGTTCGGGATTCCTATGCTGGCGTCTCCTCTCATTCTGCCGAACCAGTCTCTCCGTACATCTGGCATCTCCGGTTTGGTCACCTTCCGCTCCAGAAAATACGCCATTTTCTGCCCCAGATCTTTCTTAGTTCGTCTTTCCGCTGTGAAGCATGTCAGTTAGGAAAGCATCATAGGTCGAGCTTTCCAAGTCGTCAGAGTCGGAGCAGTAGCTCCCCATTCGAGTTGTTACATATAGATATATGGGGTCCGAGTCGTGTCCTGATCATCAGGGGCACATATTTTATCTTGTGGTAGTGGATGATTTTTCTCGTGTGTCATGGGTCTTTCTTTTGAAGAATAAATCTGAAGCAGGAGATGTGATCGGGAATTTAATTAATGAAGTGCACAATGTTTTCTCTTCTTCAGTCAAATATGTTCGGACGGATAATGCCCTAGAATTTTGTACACGCTCACTTTCTCAATTTCTTTCACTAAAGGGTATTATTCACCAAACCACTTGTGCATATACATCACAACAAAATGGTGTGGCAGAAAGAAAGCATCGGCATCTCTTGGATATTACTCGAACCCTGTTGATTTAGAGTTGTGCCCCTATTTCCTTCTGGGAGGACGTTGTTCTTACTGAATGTTATCTGGTCAATCGAATGCCATCCTCAGTTCTTGGTGAGAAGATACCTATCTCTCTTATTTTTCCAGACAAGGAGTTATTCTCACTGACTCCACGCGTCTTTAGTACTGTGGCTTTCGTTCATCTTCTATCTCCCGGACTTGACAAACTCTCTCCTAGAGCAGTCAAGTGTGTATTTGTTAGTTATTTCAGGACTCAGAAGGGCTACCGCTGTTATGATCCTACGAATAAGAAGTACTTCGTGAGTGCTGATGTCACTTTCTTTGAGTCTGTCATGTATTTCTCTCCTGCAGGTGACAGACTGGTACCATCCACTACCACTGATGATGTCTATGTTCCTCCACCACCTACATGGAGTTCACCTGAGTCTTCCCCTGTGCCTGTCTCCACGCCAGCACCCCCACCACCACCTCCTCCTCCACCCATTCCACGGCCTATCGTTTCACCGCTACCAAAATTCTATACGCATCGGTCAGGTCCTGCTCAAACTACACATCAGCCACTCATCACGCCTCAGGTATGTTCAGATGGCATTACTACTGACGGGTCAGGTTTGGTACATGTGCAGGATTCTTCAGTACAGGACGACACTAGCCCATCCAGTACAGCAAATGATGATCTTGATGTTCCGATTGCTATTCGGAAGCAGAGGCGGCAATGTGCCTCTTATCCATTTGCTTCACAGGTTTCTTTTCACCGTCTCACTGGTGATTTTCAGAGATTTGCCTCATTCTTGTCTTCCGTGGATATACCACGGACCTACCAGGAAGCTTTGAAGAAAGAATGCTGGAGATTAGCTATGGAAGAAGAGATGAGGGCCTTGCAGTCCCGTGGCACATGGTCTTTGGTCCCTGCATCTCCTGATGCATCCGTTGTGAGCTGTAAGTGGGTCTTTACAGTTAAATATCATGCAGATGGCACGTTGGATCGGTACAAAGCACGCTTTGTCGCCCGTGGGTTTACACAAACCTATGGCGTGGATTACATGGATACGTTCTCTCCAGTGGCGAGACACTCTACCCTTCGTATTCTCTTATCTGTTGCTGTGGTTCGTGAATGGAGTATATCTCAACTAGATGTCAAGAATGCCTTTCTGTACGGGGACTTACAGGAGGAAGTCTACATGCAACAGCCACCTGGGTTTACTGCTGAGGGGGAGAAGCAGATGGTCTGTAGACTTCACAAGGCGATATATGGCCTCAAACAGAGTCCGAGAGCATGGTTCCAGAAACTGTCCAACCTAATTGAGCAACAGGGATTCAAGAGGTCAAATGCCGATCACTCGTTGTTTGTCCAGAAGTCATCGGCAGGTACGGTTGTCATTATGGTCTATGTGGATGATATTCTTATTACAGGAGATGATGTTCAGGGCATAGAAAGGGCGAAGGCATTCCTAGTTCGTCAGTTTGTTACAAAGGATCTTGGAACCCTAAGATATTTTCTATGGTTGGAATTTGCAAGGAATGCACAAGGCTTGGTGATGACCCAACGGAAGTACATTACTGACTTCCTGATTGAGATTGGCATGGATAGATGCAAACCATCAAGTATTCCCATGGACCCTAGCATGAAGTTGTATGATGGTGATACTGATGAAGTAGATAAGAGGAGATATAAAGAAATGGTGGGAAAACTCCTCTACATTACCATAACTCGTCCAGACATTGCATTTGCAGTTAGCAGGGTGAGTCAATTCGTGGAGCAACCAAGACAGGTTCACATGGATGCTATACACATGATATTGAGGTATCTGAAGTCTTCTCCAGGGTCAGGGCTGCTATTCAGAAAGGGTACCGACTTATCCTTCTCAGCGTGTGCAGACGCAGATTATGCAGGATGCCCTAAGGATCGAAAATCAACCTCTGGGTTCGCAGTGTTTGTTGGGGGCTCTCTGGTTTCTTGGAAAAGCAAGAAATAAACTGTTGTGGCAAGGTCCAGTGCTGAATCCGAATATAGGGCCATGGCTCAAACCAGCACGGAAATGATGTGGGTTCGGTCCGTACTAGAAGATCTACATGTAGCTGTGCCCCTACCTATGAAGCTTCAGTGTGACAATCAAGCAGCATTATTCATTGCCAACAATCCAGCTTTCCATGAAAGGACCAAGCATATTGAAGTTGACTGCCATTACACTAGAGACTTGATCCAGAGAGGATTGATATCTACTGCACATGTGAGCTCAGGAGATCAGACTGCAGATGTATTCACCAAGCCACTGCTAAGAGGACCTTTTCATAGATGTTCATCCAAGCTGAGCATGATAGACATCTATGCTCCACCTTGAGGGGGAGTGTAGAGATAGTTCTTAGTATTATTATCTCTTTATGTATCTTGTCGTTATTTCTTTATCTTTTATAGACCTCTTTGTAATTTACCCTTAAGGTCTCTCCCTATATAAGAGAGCCTAGGGTTTTCCTGAATGATTATCGAAGTCTTTTTTCCCAACAGTAACAAACTGATGGTCCAGAAATGCTTTTGCCATCTTTATCCCCTGCATATCATGATTATCATCTTCCGTAACAAGTATATCATCAACATAAACTATGATAACAATAGTACCTTTGGGAGTCTTCTGTACAAACAACGAATGATCTGCAATTGATCTTTTGAATCCTTGCCTTTCAATTATGTCAGAAAGCTTCTGAAGCCATGTTCGCAGGCTTTGCTTAAGGCCATATATTGCCTTGCGAAGTCTACACACCATCCGACTCTCCCCCTCAGCAGCAAACCTCGGAGGCTGCTGCATGTAGACTTCTTCCTGTAGATCCCCATACAAAAAGGCATTCTTAACATCAAGCTGAAACATGGACTAATCACGTACCACAACAACAGAAAGGAGGACACGTAGAGTCGAGTGACACGCGACTGGAGAGAATGTGTCCATATAATCCACGCCGTATGTTTAAGTGAACCCTCGCACCACCAGCCTTGCCTTGTAACTGTCAATCTACATCTGCATGATATTTGATAGTAAATACCTATTTACAACTGACAAAAGATGCTCCTGGGGGAGCAGAGACCAAGCTCCAGGTACCCCACGACTGTAGAGCAGCCATTTCCTCCTCCATGGCTGAAGACCGACAGCTATCCTTCAAGGCATCCTGATAGTTCCGTGGTATATCCATGGTAGATAGGGCAATAGCACACTATAAGAAGGTGTAGAATAGGCGACGATCATAGACCGACCCCTCTGAGTAGAGAACCGTCCCCTTTGATCAAAGGAGACGGTCGTCGGTCCATCCCCTTTGGTTGCGTCTCATTTGATCAGAGGGGACGGTGTTAGTGAACGTCCCCTATTTTCCACCAAAGGGGACGGTCATGCCCGTCCCTTTTGTGCAAATCAAAGGGGATAGTCATGTGCGTACCATATGGCGACCATTAGAGGGGACGATCGCGACCGTCCCCTATGTTCGGATCAAAGGGGACGGTCATGACCCTTATTTTTACAAAACTATGGAGCTACTACTAGGAATATCATGCTATACATTTTAAGAGGAATGAGTTATAAGCATCAGATTGATCATAAACTTAATATCTAAGACATTTGTTAAAGCCACACTAAATAATGTGTTCTACCAACACTATATCTCTTTGTCAACACAATTCATGATGTTTGCTTTTTATCCTTCTTTAAGATCTAAATCAATTAGACAAACAGTTAAAACTCATTCCCGACCAATACCGAGGCACGTATATATAAATATCAATAGTGTTATGAACGATGTTCTTATATCACATCTCTCTCGGATAGAATAACACCTCATTTGATGCAAACAAAATATTTGCAACGGTGAATGATAAATTTTGATGGTGGAAATATCGGTGGAGAGGAATTTAGAGGAGGGGAGAGGAGAATAACACGCCGGATGCGCGAGGTTTTGGGATGAGAATCGTGAAGACCACGTTGGGAGAGAAAATAACAAGAGAGAGATAAAGAGGGATAATGAGATAAACTCAACTTTTCATATATTCTGAACTGTCTTTACAATAGGATACAAACCTCTTTATATAGTAGAGGTGGAATTACAAAAATATAAAGTGAATCGAAAATAAAATCTGACTCGATCTTAATTGATTTAAATCGAGATTCAAATCTACATTATCCTAATTTGATTCTAATTCAAAATTCGGAATTCAAATTTAAAATTAACTGACTAATGTCGAGATCATACGCGATCTCTTTATTTAAATAAAAATTGCAACGACTCAAAACGTAAATAAAATTAACAGATAAAATTCTAACCCTATATGTTAATTTTGTGCTGCATCAATTCTCCTCCGCTTGAAAAATTCGTCTCCTGACGAATTGCTTGATCTTCGATTTGTCGTTGGAGAATTCGATCTTAAACCATAGTTCCAAACTCCCCAATTTGATCCTTTTCCATGTTACGTTTGTAATTTCTTTTCACTGAGGGGCGTCGCTGCAAATTTTCTACCCTTATTTTAGGGGATCCGACAAGAGAGCTTCCCAACACCTTTTAGGATTCTGCTCTCTTCGTCCCAAAGACGATAGTGGCGGCGCCATTGGAGTATCTTGCGGCTAGGGCGTGCAGTGATTTCGGCAATGGGAATGGTGGTGCAGATGGTTCCAGCATGATGGTAATTGAAGGTGTAGGAGGTGGTGACAGTGAAGCTCGGAGTCCGCGTAGTTGCGGTGACGACGAGGGAGGTTCCGACAAAAGGACCTCGTGACTGTGTGGTATCGCTTCCAACGGTAGTAATAGCAGCTGTGCAAGCCGCACGCATGGTGGTGACGGTCGTGCGCAATGTGGTGGGGGCTTCCTTGACGAAAGAGGTGGAAGCGACGAAGGTGCCCAGTTTTTCGAAGGATCCAATGGAGTGGGCGACGCCAAGAACTGTGGCCATGTTTTCGAAACTGGGAGCCAACTTGTTGAACGTTTTGACGCTGGAAAGTGGCATGGTACGCGGGTAGTGGCGAGGCAGGCCGTTGAGGTTCCGGTGGGGTCTTCAGGGTCACGGCCTCGACCATGGGCAGGTCTACAGTCTCCTGGACAACGGCATTGGATGAGAGCAGATCGATGACTTCAAACTTTTCGTCCGAGGGTTCATAAAATATTGGCCCCAAATCTTCCATTTTTTCATTTTTTGATTTCTGGACAGCAACTTCGACCTCTAAAATCTCGACGATTTCATATTCTTCTCCTGTAAGATCTTCATCAAATATGGGTCCCAAGTCTTCCTTTTCATCTTGTATTACTATTGTATCAAATAAATCTTCGGTAGAATGAAAATACCTTCATTTTTTTTGGCTAAAATCGATTTGAACTGCAGGTACAACGTGCTGATTTTTGTTGTCGACGGGCGAATCTTCATCGATTTGCACGTCCAACCATGCTTGGACTTTGAGACTTGATAGGAGGCGATGCTTGAACTTTCTCAAACGCGAGCGTGAATGCGTGCCGTGGGAGAGACAACTTAAATCGTATTGCATCTTCCAATATGCGATTGGATCGTCGAATCGTAAGAACGATTCGGTTGCGATGCTCTGATACCACTTGATGCAAACAAAATATTTGCAACGGTGAATGATAAATTTTGATGGTGGAAATATCGGTGGAGAGGAATTTAGAGGAGGGCAGAGGAGAATAACACGCCGGATGCGCGGGGTTTTGGGATGAGAATCGTGAAGACCACGTTGAGAGAGAACATAACAAGAGAGAGATAAAGAGGGACAATGAGATAAACTCAACTTTTCATATATTCTGAACTGTCTTTACAATAGGCTACAAACCTCTTTATATAGTAGAGGTGGAATTACAAAAATAGAAAATAGAAAGTGAATCGAAAATAAAATCTGACTCGATCTTAATTGATCTAAATCGATATTCAAATCTACATTATCCTAATTTGATTCTAATTCAAAATTCGGAATTCAAATTTAAAATTAACTGACTAATTTCGAGATCACACGCGATCTCTTTATTTAAATAAAAATTGCAACGACTCAAAACGTAAATAAAATTAACAGATAAAATTCTAGCCCTATATGTTAATTTTGTGCTGCATCATCATTCCATTGTAGCTCTTTTTTATGAGTTCCAAATGTATGGTTGCAAAGATAGTTATCATCTAAATTTTGTTGCAAAGAATGGTGCAACATTTATGAAATTGTTTGACAGTGTCTTTTTTTGGCTAACATATCACACGTAGATTTAGATATCAAAAATTCAAATGAAAACATATTGAAATATTACCTTGTGATAAAAGTTTTTGGTCTTTTCATCTGCCACTTCCAGGAGTTGACAAATATGGCATTTAAGATTCATATAAAGACCTATCCAAAGCAATATGTGACTTGTTAAGTGTAATCCACTCATATTCCTTGCAATCATAAGATGATCCTACATTGTAAAAAAAGTATAATCAATAAACTACATCCATTTTTCAAGAAAAAATGAATTAAATTTATATAATTCAAAGTAGGTATAATTACTTTTCCATCATCCTATAAAATCCCCATTTTAATCTCTTTCCATCCTCTCAATTTTTTCCATCAATAATGTTGCTTCATTTGTATTTCTTGTGTGTTGATACTATTGTAAAACATGACAAGTGCATACGAATTTATATAAACTTTAAAAAAAGTCTCATGGAAATCCGATGAAACAAAGAATGTACCTTCATAGTAGAGGTACTTTATAACAAATATTCATAGTTAATGAGAAAAATGGACATACATACATACATACATACACACACACATACATACATACATACATATATATATATATATCAATTTTTAGACAATGCATATCTATGTTTGTTGTAAACATACAATGCTTCCCAAGGATGGTCGATGATGTCGTTCTTCTCTATATATGGCCAAAATCACCTCTTGTCATATGCACATCTCCTCTAGTGAAGATCATGGATAGCTTCAAACAAGCATAGGGTAACACATAGTACAACGATTAAAAATCATGTGAATAGTGCATCTTGGTGACATTATACTACATTATTTGTATTTTACATCAGTAATATAAAAATGTACAATCGAAGGCAGGGCAGGAAACACGGTGGAGAAGGGCATCATGATATCAAAGAGAGAACCACGATAGTGAGGAGGAAACATGGAGCGGGACACGAGCACCACGATGGAGCACCATGACATCACATCGGTGATGCACCACCCATATCGACGATAGAGAGGAGAGGAGGAGAAGGGAGAATGGAGGAAACTAGTGAAAATGATCGGTTGGGGCCAGTTTTCTCGAAGACACCATCAGGGTCGGTTGTTTTGATCGTCCCTGATGGTGTCTGTTATGTCAAAATATCTTCTCCAATAGAGAGGGGACGGTCATGATGTAACCAAAGGGGACGATCATAATTACCGTCTCCTCTGGTCTTCCTCGACTTTTGGGTAATGGGACGGTGCCAGAAGTATAGAGGTGACAGTCAAAACCATCCCCTATAGGTGCTTTTCACCCACAAATGCATGTAGTAAACAAATAGGGCAAAGGGGGCGGTCGTGACAACCGTCCCCTTTGGTATGGGCGATTTAACCCTAAAAAACATCCAATGATAACTCAAGAAAAGGGGATGGTTGTAATGGCCGTCCCCTCTGGACATTCTCGACTTCATGGTTATGGGACAATGCCAGAAGTATAGAGGGGTCGGTCAAAACCGTCCTATATAAGTACTTTCACTCACAAAAACATACAATGATCAACTTAAGCAAAGGGGACGCTTTTAACGACCATCTCCTTTTGTCTCTTTTAAACATAGGATACAGTCAACACGACCTTCCCTTCTACGATTACATAAGGGACGGTCAAAACTGTCCCCTCTGAGTTACATTTTGTGACGTCAACAGTAAATCAGATGGGTCGGTTATAACCGTCCCCAAAGGTCCATGCACAAAAAAATTTCAACCAGAAGCTATAAATGGAGGGACGGTTTGACAATCGTCCCTAATATGCGCTCAGAAGGGAAGATCAATTTAGATTGTCCCCTATGTTTCTCATACGGGACGTTTGTGGCGCAACCGTCCCCTCTGATCACAGATGAGACAGTTGTGATTTGACCGTCTCCATTTATCGTCTCGAAAGGTCCAACAATTTGTAGTGGCAAACCTTTGAAACTCCCCTGTAAGGTGGTGAAAGAAAACATGTGAAGCAAGCAGATATGAAGCGTAGGTATGCTTTTTCTTCTGTAAGGCAATAGGTACATTCAGATCACCGGAAATAGTACTAGCCGGTATGTTAAGCTCCTACAAAGATCCTTACACTGACACATCTTCAGACCCATCGTTAGTAAAAATATCTAGACAAATCTAAGGTGTGCTGGATGATTAGCGAGTACCATGAGCAGGGACATGCCGACGGGTATAGAATTTCGATAAAGTTGAAACTGGTGGTTGTGGTAATGGTGTTGGTGGTGGTGAAATAACAGGAACTGGAACGGTAGAGGTCGAACTTAGAGGAGGAGGTGACTTATAAACCTCATCATCAGATGTAGATGAAGCCAACCTGTCACCTGTAGGAGCGGAATACATCACAGACTCAAAAAAGATGACATCTGCACTGACGTAATATTTCCTGCTGAAAGGATCATAGCATCGGTAACCCTTCTGAGTCTGAGGGTACCCAACAAACACACATTTGACAGCCCTAGGTGAGAGCTTGTCAAGTCCCGGAGTCAGCTGGTGGACGAAAGCAACAGAGCCAAAGGCACGAAGAGTGAGCGAGAACAACTCCTTGTCAGGAAAAACAATGGAAAGATGAACTTTCTCACCTAAGACAGAAAATGGCATACCATTCACCAGATAACATGCCGTAAGGACGGCATCACCCCAAAAGGAATGTGGAACACGACTCTGAATAAGTAGAGTTCGAGTGATATCAAGAAGATGACGATGATTTCTCTTTGCAACACCATTCTCTTGAGACGTGTAAGCACATGTTGTTTGATGGATAATGCTTCGAGACGAAAGGAAATGTGAAAGAGCACGAGTACAGAATTTCAAAGCATTATCCGTTCTCAAAAATTTTACAGTATAAGAAAAAACATTCCGCACTTCATTTATAAGATTTTTGATCACATCCCACGCTTCAGATTGATGTTTTTTTGGAGCAACAAATAATTTAATATTGAATTTAAAACACACAGTGGGCAAACTATGTCATTCTTCAATGAAAACACCCACGACAATCGAGAAAAGTCATCAACTAGGTAAAACATATATCCCTGGTGATCAGGGTCACGACTCGGACCCCAAATGTCAATATGAAGTAATTCAAAAGGGGAGCCACTGTTCCGACATTGACGACTAGGGAAAGCAGATCCGTGATGCTTCCCCAACTGACATGCTTCACACTGAAAAGAAGAATCAAGTGAAATCTGCAGCAAGATACGTCACATCTTCTGAAGAGGGAGGTGACCAAAGCGTAGGTGTCATGTAAAGGGAGAGATTGGTCTACTTGACTGAGAGGAGATGTCATCATAGGGAGTTCGGACCAGGCGATAAAGACCATCCTACTCACGGCCACAACCAATAACCCTGCTCGTAAGAATGTCCTGAAAAACATGGGTCAAATATAGCGCGACAGTACAAATCCTTTGTAATCTGACTGATAGATAATAAATTCATCGAAAAATCTGGAGCATGCAATATATTCTGTAGGTGCATAGAAGGCGTCAAATTGATCTCCCCCTGTCCGATGATGGGGGAATGGGTTTCATCTGCTATCACTACAGTCCTCCCTGGTGGAACCACTCTATAGGATGTAAGTTTATCTTTGTATCCGCAAAGATTATGTGTCGCGTCGGAGTCCATGATCCATCTGAAACGTTAGAGCCATGACAATAAGTAAAAGCACTACCTGAGATGCTAGTAGTGGCTGATGAACTGGCAGAGGTTGAAGCAGTTATATCAGATTTCCTCCCGAAGAGGTTGTAGAGACGGAAGGCATGATATCTCGTAATTTGACAACAAGTTCCTCAAACCTCTGGTCAAAAGCAGGTGCCTGTGTAGATGCAGCATGCTCGGCTATACGTGTTGATGCCGGAAAATCATGCTTAGAGTAGCATGTATCTTCCGTGTGACCTGGGTGATGACAGAATGTGCATGATTGACGGATGCGGCAACCTCTACCATGAGGTCTACAGCTACGAAATGAAGAAAGGCTCCTCTGCCTCGGGAGGCCGCCATCGCCGAAGGAGGCTGAGTAGTAGAAGTAGACAGGACTGTAATCCAGCTAAGCCTGCGGTATACTTCCTCCATTGGAGGAATAGTAGCATCCGCAAGAATCTGCGAGCGAGCAACATAATATTCAGGGTCAAGTGATGCAAGTAAGACCCCCCACCATGGTAGCGTTTTGAAAAGTCTTCTGCTGCTCGGGTGTCGTCGTAAATGATGCTATAAAGCTTTTCAAACATCCCCCGCAAAGATATATACAACGAATGAAGAGGCTGTCCGTTCTGCTTGACAGTAAATATATCATGCTAGAGTCGAAGGATATTGGTCTTGTTCAACACCTGCAAGTATGTTACGGCAAGGATATCCCACATCGCCTTAACCGTGGGCTGATGGAGTACATCATTAGCAATCTCCATCGTCAGTGTACCTGAAAGCCAGAATTTGGCGTACGAATCATCGACCTCCCATGAGGCATAAATCCCGGTTTTCCCTGTCGGCTCTTCTTCGGTATGAATGTGCTTCTTACCATTTGACTTCATGAGACTCATGAACCACATCGCCCAGAGCTCATAGTTCGTCCCATCCATCTTGACAATGGGCGTTGGACCTTTGAAAGTGCCTATGGAAGGCATGTTGACCGGGTTTTCAGACATCTTGCCGGAGATATAGAACTAGGGTTTTGTAGACCAAGAAATGAATGTCTACACCAACATGCGAGGATTTGAGTGCATATGTAGACTTATGCACTCAAACCCATAGGCCAAGAGACAGAGAGAGAGAGAGATAGGGGGACGGGGCGGCGATGAGAGAGGGGATGGGGGGGGGGCGGCGTCGAGAAGGGGGGGGGGCGAGAGAGAGGGAAAATGGGAGGGCAGTGGTGAGGAAGAGAGGGGGGCAGCAATGAGAGAGGAGAGAGGTGGTGGGCAGTTAGGGTTTGGGGTAGGGTTTACGTTGGTTCTGATACCATGTTGGAAGAAGAGAATGAATTGTTTATTCCAGAGAACCCTAGGCTCTCTTATATAGAGAAGGCCTATGGATAAATTACATAAGATGTATACAAGAAAATAAAAATAGTAGAAAAGGTACATAGAACATAGAAATATCTCTACAGAACACACTGAGTTTGGAATAGAAAACAACACACGAGTAGGAGTTGTGCTCCAACTCATGATAGCACCTAAGGTTGAGGTTGGTGATGTGTGGTTAAGGAAGAGCATCTTCCACACCACATATACCTCCAGTGCTCATCACTGTTCTTTGATCATCGATGGAGGGAACATGAAAAACTTTGTAGCCCAATAAATGGTGGACAAGTTGGAATTGCAAATCCAACCCTTAAACCACTATAGTGTGACGTGGTTTAAGGGAGGGACCCAAATTCCTGTTCAATGTCAATGCCTTGTCAAATTTTCCATTGGACCATCTTATAAGGATAAGGTTTGGTGTCGCATTGCTCTCATGGATGTATGTAACATTTTAGTGGAACGTCCTTGGCAGTTCATCGAGATATTGAATACAAGGGAAGGAAGAATACATTACTTTTATGATAAAATAAACACGAACTACCCTTTGACCTCAGCGTTACGCACCCAAGGAAGGAAATATCGATATCGATATCGTTTCGATACAATGTCGATACCGATATATCGCCGATATATCGGCGCATATCGCCGAAACCCGGTATCCATTAGGCATTTTCTCCTGTCGATACCCGATATCGTCCATATCGGCGATATATCGGTGACCTGTCGATACCGATATATCGCCGATATATCGACGATATATCGCGATATGGCGATCCCTGTACGCACCTGGTCCAAGGCAAAAGGCATCCGTTCCACCAAGTAGTCCACAAATTGACAACCAATACCCTTTGATTACTAGGACACCCCAACCCGCGCATGAGGCACTCATGTTTCTTAAAGCATCTTCCTTTCGATGCCAGCTTCACGAATCATTAGTCGTCTTTGTCCTTATTGGAAAAGAGGTTTAAAACAACCATGGACTTTGATAAAATGAATCCTGAATTTACCTCAATTCTAGCAGAATACGCGGATATGATGCCATACGACTTACCCGAAGGACTGCCACCTCTAAGAGACATTCAACACCACATTGATCTTATCCCTGGGGCTAGCTTACCCAACTTGCCCCATTATCAAATGAGCTCAGATGAACACCAATAAATGCAACATCATGTCATGGAACTCCTGAATAATGGATATGTGCGAGACTGCCTGTTTTTCTCCCTGCCCACTTGACATCTAAGAAGGATGTGACCTGGAGAATGTGCGTGGATAGTCAGGCCGCCGACAAGATCACCGTCAAATATTGATTCTCAATCCCGTGACTTGATGATATGCTGGATATGTTGACAAGGGCATCTATTTTCTCAAAAATAGGTCTTCGAAGCAGCGACCCCAAATAAGAATTAGACATGAGGATGAGTGGAAGACCACTTTCAAGACTCGTGAAGGTCTGTACGAATGGTTGGTAATGCCTTTTGTCCTGATCGATGCACCTAATACCTTCATGTGTGTAATGAATCATGTCTTGAGACCCCTCATTGGGCAATTTGTGGTCGTCTACGTTGACAACATCTTGGTCTACATCGCCAAACAGGGGGAACACCTAAGGCATTTACGACAAGTGCTCACCATCTTGAGGGAGCACTGGGTTTTTGTTAACCTTAAGAAGTGTGAATTCCTCCCCTACTCTGTCAACTTTTTGGGCTACATTGTTTTCGTTGAGGGGATCAAAGTTGATCCGATTAAGGTTGAATCCATTAGGAGTTGGCCTACATCCAAGACCCTCACCGAGATTCACAATTTCTTAGGACTATCGTCGATTTGTACGGAACTTTAGTAGTCGAATCACTCCCTTTTCTAATTGTCTACGTAATAGCAAATTTACATGGACACCGGAAGCTGAAAGTAGCTCTCAGAATCTCAAGGGATACCTGATGCATGCTCCCGTACTTGTCCTACCCGATTTCAAGAAGGTGTTCGAAGTTGATTACGATGCCTCTTATGTTGGTATCGGTGTCATCCTCACTCAAGAAGGACAACTAATTGCATATTTCAGTGAAAAGTTGAATGATGTGCGCTCACGTTATTCCACATATGATGTGGAGTTTTATGCAATTATCCAAGCCCCAAGCGTTGGCGCCGATATCTCATCCAACAAGAGTCCATACTCAACTCAGATCACGAAGCCTTGTGCTATTTGCAATCACAAGACTTTCAATAATAGACATGCGAAATGTGCAAGTTTTTTTGCATTAACACATATTTCACCTGAAAGATAAGGCTGGCACCTTAAATCGAGTGGCTGATGCTCTGAGTTGTCGAGCTCATATGCTAGCAAAAGTTTTCGTGGAGACCATAGGATTTGAGCACATCAAGGAGTTATATGATTATATCGTGAAGACCGAGACTTTAGGAAAGTGTATCATGGTTGTCTAAGTCATCTGACAAACTCATATCTCCTCCACGACGGATACCTGTTTCGAGGATCACAATTGTGCATCCCAACCACTTTACTTCGAGAGAACTTAATTCTAGAACTACATGGAGGAGGTCTCAGAGGACACTTTGGTATTGACAAGACCTGATCCCTCCTCCAAGAAAGGTTCTACTAGTCCAGAATGAAAAGGGATGCGATCCAAGTGATCCAACGATGCCAAACATGTCAACGTTTCAAAGGTTAGAAATAAAACCTAGGCATCTATATCCCTTTATCCATTCCCATACGTCCTTGGGAAGATATCACGATGGATTTTATAGTAGGACTTCTCAAACCGTTAGAAAGGTTGATTCTGTGTTTGTTGTGGTTGATTGTTTTTCTAAAGTGGAACATTTCATTTCATGTAAAAAGACATCTGATGCATCACTTGTAGCAGATCTTTTCTTTAAAGAAGTTGTCCATTTGCATGGCATCCCACATTCATTACATCTGATAGGGACACTAGGTTTTAGGTCATTTTTGGAGAACACTATGGTCTAAGTTGGGCACTCATCTACAATATAGTACTGCATACCATCCTCAAACTGATGACCAAACAGAAGTAGTAAATAGATCTTTGGGAATCTTACTTCGATGTCTCGCAGGAAAATGACCTTCTCAATGGGGCTTGGTCCTTCCTCATGCCGCGTTTGCATACAACAATTCATCTTATCGATCTGTCAGAAAATCTCATTTTGAACGCGTCTACGGTTTTTCTATTCCTTACATCATTGATAGAGTTCCTCTGGCTCGACCTGGGCAGGCAAATGCTAATGCAAACGAATTGGCTGAACATATCTACTGACTCCACCAAGAAATCTGTACCAAGCTGCTAAATACCTTCACCAAATATCAAATCCAATCTAATACCCACAAGGGAAGTTGAGTTCAAGGAAGGAAATTTGGTTATGGCTCATTTTCAAAAAGAATATTTTCCGAGAGATATCCCACATCAAATTAAGCCAAAAAAATGATCCATTCAAAATCATCAAAAAAATTGCTCCAAATGCCTGTCCTGGACCTGCCATCAGAAATCAACACTTCATCTATATTTAATGTGTTTGATCTGTACTCGTATGTTGACCAAGATGCAACTATACCAGAGCATTCGTCAGAGGAACCATCACCAATAACTTCCGTAGCAGTAGTAACTCCAGACATCATTGAAGATGTTCTCAACATCCGTGAATTAGCAACACATCGCGGAGTGATCTGACGCTTTCTAGTTTGGTGGAAAGGATGTTGCATGGAAGACAACTCATGGATCGACGAAGAAGAGTTGAAAAGACTCCGCCTAGATCTTTTGCAAAGCTACTGCAACGCCATCTTGCCGGGGCAGGATTCTTCTCAATAGATGGGAATTGATGCAACTTAGGATTAGTTAAAGGCCGCTTCAACGATAAACGTCCAAATGCAAGGGTGCTATTGTAGTGTGTTAAGCTTTAGAGGGAATGTGTGTGAAATTTCTATTTTTTATTGTTTTCTTTGAGTATAGGAACGGTGCATCACCACGTATGGTACAACCCCATATAAGTGTCCCATCCCTGTTTCTCTTGTAGGGGAGCCTACTATATTGTAAAAGAAGGGAGAGAGACAAGGATGGGGACAACAGAAGAACCCAAGAAACCTATACAGGCATATCTCCTCTCCTCCTTCCATTCTCTTCCTCTCCCCGTCTCTCTCTCTCTCTCTCTCAGTAACCTTCCCTTCTTTTCTTCCCCAAATCCAACCCCCTCTCCTTTCCCTTCATTTCTTCCTCTCCTCTCCTAGCTCTTTTTCTTCCCCAGCTCCAGCATCTTCTTTTCTTCCCAATAGTTCCTCCATTTCCACCCTCCCCATCTCCAACATCCCTCCCCTACCGCCGGCTGTTGGGTGTCATCTCCCATCTCTTCTTGTGGTTATTCTGTTGTTATTTAGTACCTGGTGTTGTCATCTTTTGTCTATTTTATTCTATTGTGAGTATGAATTGATGTTCTGGTCAGAATCTGTTACCTTTTTCCCTAAAAGATTGATTTTTCTTATCCATTACGCGGTTCACTATTTTATTTAATTACTTTGTCATTGTCAGCTTTTGTTATATTTTATTGTATTGTTAAATGTGGGAGACAAGCTCTAGACCGTTCTGATTTCTTCCTTTCTTGGGAGGTCAAGTATCCCTGAAAAGGATCAGTTAGGACTTCTGTTTGGGTATTTGCTCGGGCCTGAGATTAATAATCACTGAGCATATTTCTCATAATCGTTGAATTTAGTTGATTAAAAGCATTGGATATGTACATGCATCCTTTAAATTAGCAATCTAACATAATTTTTAGATTGCATAAATTATAATCCAAATGAACATTCTCTTCATCTTCATTTGTTACTTCATATTTAAATTCCTCCTTTTCTCTGTTTACCGATGCCACAGTTGAGCTCAAACTCAATACTCTCATGTGACTTGCACCTTTCTTGGTTGCAAAATATTCTTAGAACTCCATGCATATGCAGTCTAACCACAAGTCAATTTTGCACAAGGAAAAACTTCCATATCCCAAACTTGCACATCGACAAATCATTTGTTCGAGTGAGCTCGATCTTTTAAGAGAGGTAGGTTCCTTGATTGCTCTGGTGGATGTTTTTTAAGATTAGAATTAAACACATGCACAAATTAATTGTATTTTATAATAATATATTCTAACACATGTAGAAGCTTAGAATCTTATTAAGTGTATCTTGTAATTGGAATTTATCACCCCCAGAAAAAAAACAATCAATTAGCTGTATGAGAAATTGAGTAAAAAGAAAATTTGAGATGAAATTTAAGATTGAAATAATACAACAACAAAGCCTTTTTCCCACATTAAGTAGGGTTGACTACATGAATTCTTTGCCTATATTCATATTTATCTTGGGTCATTCTCGAGCTTAGATCAAAAAAACTAAGATCACTTCGGATTTAGTCTCATTCCAACATTTCGTGGGCCTTCCCGTCCCTCTCATAGCTGATTTGACATTACAAAATTCGCATCTTCTAACTGGTACATCCGTCGACCTCCTTTGTAAATGACCAAACCATCTTAAGCAGTTTTCTCTCATCTTATCCTATATCGGAGCTACACCAACTTCCATTCTAATTACATCACTATGAATCCGATCTTTATGTGTATGACCACACATCCACCTTAGCATTTTCATTTTTGCTACTGTCATTCTCTGCACATGTTTATGGTTTACAAGCTAACATTCAGATCCATAGAGTATAACATGTCTTATGATCGCTTCGTAAGACTTATCTTTATTTTTCAAGGAATTTTCTTATCAAATAGGACAGTAGAGGTTCCTCTCCATTTTAGCCAAACTTGTATTTATTCTATGAGTGACATCTCTATCGATTTCCCCATCATGTTTCAAAATTGATCCCAAGTTTTTAAAAGAATTTTTCTTTTGAATGTTATCGTCACAAATATTAACTTCGATTCATTCACCACTGCTTTTATCAATTGTGCACTCCATATTTTATTTTCCTCTTTTTTGACTCAGAAAAAAAGTGCACTTCATATATTCGGTCTTAGCCCTACTTATATGAAATCTTTTAGTCTCTAAGGTATGTCTCCAAATCTCAAGCTTCTTATTTATTCCATCTCTAGACTTATCAATCAACACAATATCATCGGAGAATACCATACACCAAGATATTTCATCTTGAATATGATTAGTCATCTTGTCCATAATCAAAGTAAAAAGGTATGGACTTAAAGTTGAACTTTGGTGCAGACCAATACTGATGTCAAATAGCCAATCTTTCTAGACTGGATCCTAACACAAGATGAGGCCCCATCGTACATATCCTTTCGTACATATCCTTTATAAGGTTAATGTATAATGCATTCGTCTTTTCTTTCAAAAAAACCATCAATTCACTTGCTGTATGAGAAGTTGAGTAAATGAAAATTTGAGGTGAATAATACAACAACAACAAAGCCTTTTTCACATTTAGATATATCTTAGTTCATTCTCGGTCTTAGATAGTCTCATTCTAACACTTCTCAGGCCTTCCTCGCCCTCTCTTATCCGACCAAACATTACAAATCTCGCATCTTTAACTGCTGCAACAGTCGACCTCCTTTGTAAATGGTCAAACCATCTTAATCGGTTTTCTCTAATTTTACCCACTATCGAAGCTAAGTTAGCTTTCTTTTTGATCGTATCATTTCGAATCTGAGCTTTATATGTATGGTCACACATCCACCTTAACATTTTCATTTCTACTACTGTCATTCGCTGCACTTGTCTGTGGTTCACATGCCAAGTGCCAACATTCAGACCCATAGAGCATAGCACGTCTCACGATTGTTTGTAGAACTTTCCTTTGATTATAATATTGATGTATATGACATGTTCTTGTCTCTTCTCTAAAACTCTCCACAATATCTCACACGAGACAGAATCACAAGCCTTCTCTAAATCAATTAAAGTCAAATGGAGGCTTTTCTTTTTAGCTCTATAAATCCCCATTATCTACTCAACAAGTGGATAGCTTCAACGATTGAGTGACTTTTCATGAGTTTGAATTGATTTTCTTTTACTTTTACTTTGAAAACTTGCCTCAACCTTCTTTCGATCACAAGTTCCCTAATTTTCATAGTATGTCTCATCAATTTGATACCTCTGTAATTCGAACAATTTTGAACGCCTCCTTTATTCTTATAAAGAGACACCACTATGCTTCTCATCCATTCTTCCGACATTTTCTTACTTTGCCAACATCATTGAATAAAATTGTGAGCCAAGTTAAACCATTTTCACCTAGAACTCTCCATACTTATGTAGGAATGTCATCATGTACTACACCTTTCCTAAACTTCATAACCTTCAAAACCTCCTCTACTTTCTTCATTTGTATTCGTTTATAGCCTGCACGATTCAGGTAACTTTCACTACTAGCTAGATCTCCCGAAATGATTTCTCCTTCCCCGATGAAAAGATTATGAAAATACTGCTTTCATCTTGTCTCTATATCTTTTTGAGTAATAAGCACATATCTTTCCTCATCCTTAATGCATCTCACTTGATAAAGATCTTTGTTCATTCTCTTGCTTTGACCAATCTGAATATATCCTTCTGGCCCTCCTTAGAGTCAATGTTTTTGTAAAAAAGTTTCATAAGCTTTTGACTCAGCTTTACTTCTTTGTTATTTTGTAGTTTATGACAGTTTGCTCTGTTCTATCCTTGTACATAGCTTTAAAGTGAGCTCTTTTAATTTTAAGCTTCTCTTGCACTTCATCCCACCACCAAGCCTCCTTGTGTCCTATAACTCCTCCAATTGACTTGTCTAGCATCTCTTTGGCTACTCTTCTGATACAAGATGCTACTGCCTCCCACATTTCATTTGTACTTCCGTTACAATTCTAAGACAAGTCTTCTAAATCCTTCGCACTGAAGCATGATTGCATTAATTGAAAATTCCACCATTTAGTTCTAATAATCTTGGGAACCACCCCTTCTTTATCAACCATTTTATTTACACATCCATAATTAACAATCGATGTTGAGTTGTCAAACTCTCTCATGGGATTACTTTGGAGTCTTTGCACCACAATTGATCTCTTCTCCTCAACACAAAGTAATCTATCCGTGTTCTAGTCAGGCCATTCTTTAAAGTAATAAAATGCTCCTCACTCTTCTCAAAAGGAGTGTTTGATGTGAAAAGATCATAAGCCGTTACAAAATTCAGAATGTCTTTTCCCTCTTCATTTCTATCCCATAAGTCATGACCTTCGTGAACTCTAGCATACCCTGAAGTATCATTTTCCACATGTCCATTAGGATCTCCACCTAGGCAAATCATCTCTCTTTACGGCATTCCTTTCATAATATATCCAAATCTTATCAAAAAACTTGTTTAATGTTTTCCTCTAAACCTATTTGCAGTGCATAAACTGAGATGATATTCATAATTTCTTCTTTGAGCACCAATTTTAGCAAAATAATACGATCCCCGGATCTTTGTACATCAATGGTCTAGTGGTAGTGCAGTGCGAAAATTCCAAATGTTTGTTTAAATCTATATTGAAAAGATTCGACTATTAACAAATGGCGAAGCCTTCTTCCACTTTAAGTAGGGTCAGCTACATGGATTCTTGCTCAAATCCACGTTGAAAAATCCAACTATTTTTTACATTGGTTGTCGGCTACCTAACGCAAACCCTACTAGAAGGGATTTGAACCCTGATTTGGGTGGTTGGTAAACTGCACTATGAAAAAGATCTGACTATCTTGAGAAAAAAATCCTAAATGATTTTCTTAAATTCCTATTTTGGGTTCTATTATTTTTGTCCAGAAGTTCTTGGCAAAACTGATTCCACATGGCATTTGTATTTGCAGGAATACCATGACAATATAGGAGACCTGGATGGACCTGAAGAAAAGGAGCGTGCACAGGCCAAGATCGTAAGATTCATATCTGCATTGGAAGCCTGAACGATACGGGGGCTATACTTTAAATGACCCCCAGAGTTTTCGTAGGGAATCAGACATTCTACATGCATTACTGATTCGTGGATGCTTTAATTTATTCACCAGCCCCCCATTTTATTTTTGTACATATGGTAGTCATGTCAGTGGTAAGTTAATGGATACTGTAACAGAGAGGAGAGTTCCGATTTACTGCGAGATGGGAATGTGGATGTTCAGGGGCTGCCCTTTCCGTCACTATATGCTTTCTCCTGAAGTTTAGTTTGACGTTGTAAGGTGCTAATTACGTATTCTTTGTCGTGCTTTCTGCTCAACAAATGTACACAACCTGTTCCTTGGGATCCGGGGTTGAGGCACCTCATTTGGCACCCAATCGTTATCTTCTCTGCATGTGGGTGAGCATCAGGGAGGGGTGAGTTGCTCGGCCAAGCTGGAGGATGATAAGATTAAATGTACGTTTTGACACAATAAACCTATAATAAAAAAGCATCGGTATCAATTCGCAGGCCCCATCCTCATGCCTATGAAGTAGGGATGCAAATGGATACGGATATATCCGTATACGATCCGTCATCGTATCTGTTTTATACAGATTTTGACATTCGTATCTGTATCCGTTTTAAAATCGATACGGATATGGATGTTGTTTTAATATCCGCAAACATCCGTATCCGTATATCCGTTTTTGTATATAAATATAGTCATAGATTTATTTTTAACCATATATAACATAATTCTCTATCTCCTTTTACTGTATTTATATAATTTTTATGATATAAACACATTTAGAAAATTAATATCATGTATTTTTCATCCAATTCTTATATATTTAAGTCGATTTTATAGAGTATTTCTAACATTACTCGTGTGTGATCAGTATCCGTTTTACATCTGTATCCGTTTTTTAAGGATATGGTAAGATAATTTTAGTATTCGTCAATATGCGTATCTGCATCCGTATTTGTATTAAAAAACGGATAAAAATATGGTAATACCTATATCTGTGTCTGGATCCAACCGTATGCATCCCTACTATGAAGGGCTGCATCAACATGCTATTTAGTTGCTTCCACACTCGATCGGTTCTCCATTTGGCCGGGAGGGGAAGGATACCCATTTCTCTCCCTCGTACTGCCTTGTGTGGAAATAGTCCTTTGTCTCTCTATTTGAAAACTTCATGACAAAGTTACAATTCCAAAAAGGAAGAATGTAATGGCTCTAGGAAGAGACGGACAATTTTATAAATATAAATAAATAAATATATATATTATCATACTAAGAAAATATTAGTATACGATGAATTTAAGTATTTGTAAATAAATATAGATAAGCTCTAAACTATACTTCATTGTTGTAGACATCAAAATTTATAGGAATAGACATTATCATACTAAGAAAATATTAATATATGATATATACTACACGAGTTAATACAATTATTAATCTCATTTGATTTTTTTTCCTATATATACACATATTGTAATGGAAACATCGAAATCATTTTTGATATATATATATATATATATATATATATATATATGAAAAAATGGGGCTGCCCCCTGGGGGCAGCCAACATGGCTGCCCCCGCCCCATTTTTCGGCGTTTTTTTATTTTTTTTGAATAATAAAACCATGTATATTCATCCATATATCCCTCCTATATGTCATTCGAATTTCGTCAGAAACAGAGACTCCTACGGCCTCCATCTCGATGGTATCGATTTAAAAAAATTCTGTTACCGTTAAAAAATTACTGTCCGGATGGAGGCCGTAGGAGTCTCTGTTTCTGATGAAATTCGAATGGTATATAGGAGGGATATAGGGATGAATGTACACGGTGTTATTTTTCAAAAAAAATAAAAAAATTTGCCCAAATAAGGCGGGGGCAGCCATGTTGGCTGCCCCTAGGGGGCAGCCACATATGAGCCATATATATATATATATATATATATATATATATATATATATATATATATATGAGGAAAGGGAGCCTACTTTGTGAAGTAGGTAACCTTACCTACTTCACATCCAAATTTTGATTTTTTTATTTTTTTTGAAAAATACCACTGTACATTTTCATAATTATATCTCTCTAATATGTCATTCAAATTTTATCAGAAACGAAGATTCCTACGGCCCTCATCCAGAACATGTAAAATACAGCAAATCTGTGACCGTTAAAAATGACTGTCTGGATGGAGGCCGTAGCAATCTCTGTTTCTGATGAAATTTGAATGATATATTAGAGGGATATAATTATGAAAACTCATGGTGGCATTTTTGAAAAAAAATAAAAAAATTTGCAAAAAATGAAATGTGAAGTAGGTAAGTTACCTACTTCACAAAGTAGGCTTCCTTTCCTCTATATATATTATATAATATTGAAATATAGAGATATTACACATTAACATTTTTGAAATTATATTCCACTTCCCATTCTCATCTTTCTATTGTAAGTATTTTATTTATTTTTTAATATATTTTGGTATAAAACCTACAAAATTAATATCAATGTAGATAATAGCTAACATAAAATTTGAACTCAAGAAAAAAATATCAAATAAAGATGAAATGTAATTGTTTAGAATTTCTTTTCCAATCACCAATCACGTTAACTAATACAGTTCATGTTAAATTTTCTAATATACACAAATACAACAATAGAAATAAAAGACTGGTATGAAATAAAATGATAATGTCTCGCTTTTTTTTCAAATAGATGATATATGTGAAAGATATATTGTTCTTTTAAATAAAAGAAGAATTACACAGAACATTTGTATTTTACTTGCAATAATAAAAAAATATTGATAAAGATTATGCTAAAAACTTATAACAATATAAGTAACACATGCACGCGTTGTAATAGATATATTAAAATCTTGTTGTTTGCCTCGCATATTTGATAAAATACTACAAGCGTTAACTGTTATAATGATAGTTGTGTCCAAATATAAAATTTCACACAATAACAAGTATGAAAATAGATATATAATACATATTTAATTATAATGCACATCAAATATTTGCAAGTTAACTCAAACGTCTATAGTTTTAATATTATGTTTAAAAATACTAAGAACATACTGAAATGGAGGTTGTTGAAAATAAGTAGGAACCTCTGTTGTTAGGACCACGATAGAAGTGCAAAGGGAACGATTAAAACCGTCCCCTCTGAGTACTTAGCAGCGAACCATCCCGTTCGCTTGCAAAAATTCTCAAGCCTATTCTGTTGGGATGACGAAAAACATACACAGGGGATTAGGGGTGTAAACGGACCGAACCTGAGCGAACCTATATTTTTTAGGTTCGGTTCGTTTATTTAATCGAACCTAAACTTGTGTTCAGGTTCGGTTCGTTTATTTTCGAACCGAATCCGAATCGAACCTCTTTTTAAACGAATCGAACCTAAGCGAATATCGAACTTAATAATTCTCTAGTAAGTGGGAGTGAAGAGAAGAGAAATGGAAATATATGTGTCGGCAATTACAATAAATATTCATTTAGTTTTTTCTTTATCTTACTCATCTTCATCTTTAAAAAATAGACTAATAAGGATTCATCTCTTTGAAAAAATATAATTATAATATATTTTTATATATGTTCGGATGGGGATAAGGAATAAGAATAATGTGGAGATATCTGACATGTAATGTTTACACTTGTTCTGTTGATTTGAAGATAAAGAAGGAAAAAGTACTAGACGCATAGATGATGAATGTTGTAACCACGATGCGACTATTTTTTTTGGATAGTTTTTACTGAGATAAAAACTATTTATCACGTAAATATTTAGTTATCTCTAGACAAATGTCATTTATCCTTAGACAAAATCCACTTATCTTAAAATAAGGTCCACTTCTATTAATAATGATTTGTAAATATGTATATGTGTATGTTTATCGAGCTTTTAACGAATCGAACCTGAGCGAACCTGTGATTTTTAGGTTCGGTTCGTTTACTTAATCGAACCTAAACTTGTGTTCAGATTCGGTTCGTTTATTTCCGAACCGAATCTGAATCGAACTTTTAGCGAGCCGAACCTGAGCGAATATCGAACTTGAGAATTTTCTGACACCCCTACAGGGGACTATCAAAACCATCTTCTCTAGGTGCTTCCACCCGCTAAAATTATCCAGCGATCAACACACTGAAATGGGTCGATCGTCGTTACCGTTTCCTCTGATGTCTCTAGTACATGGGAATGCTTTATACTGGAGGGGATAATCATTGATGTCGACCATCCCCTTCAAACGAAAGGGACAACCGTCCCTATGGTGGCATAAGGGATTGGCGTCCCTTGATCATCTACTGTTATCGTCTCTTCTGGGACATTTTCTTATAACGGTGTTACCTTATTCTTATCTGTTTTAAATATCTACATAGACAGTTACACAATTACAAAGAAAAGAAGGGATACCATCTCCTTAAAAATGAATATAGACCAGTGGCGGACCCAGGATTATAGATCAGGGAGGGCACCTATAAAAAATAATAATATAAGATTGCAATATTAAAAAATATTTGAAAAATATAATATTCAAAAAAGTGTTGGACCCAAGATTAAGATGAGAAAATCAGAATTGTTTTTAAAAAAATCGATTCCTAAGTGGAAGATGAAATATTTAAATTAATGATATTATAAAAATACCTACATGAAAATGAAACAAAGAGAGGATCTTCTGTTGTTACAACATTGCTATAATACTCAGGGTCGTCAGATGGACATCGTGACTGATGTGGGTTGCATGATCAGTGCATACTTTGATGTCCATCTGACGGCTTATGCATGTTACATCACGTGCTGTAACAACAAAGGATCCACTCTATAATGAAACATGCCTTGCAAAAAAAACAAAATAAAATATGTTGGACAGTCATAGACACACTGTAATAGTCACACATAATATATAAGCTACTACTACATATTTCTTGATTGCTTTAAAAGTCCGCTTTCATTCGTTACTCATGTAAGAATCCAAGCTCCTATCCGTATTTTCAACAAAAAAATGGAAATACATATAACATACATAGCAGATAATGTGATTAAAATCCCAAAATAATTGTGAAATAGACAGTAGCTATCTAAATGTTATAAAATACTTGTAATTAGATGTTTGAGTAATAAAGACATAATAGTGATAACCCGAGCGTGAGGGGGAGAAGAGTAACTGGTTCTCATCTGTGAGGGGGAGGTATGATGCAATTGGTTCGCAAGGGAGCCGGAGGTTTCATGCGTTTGAAAGATTGTGTAGCTTCGATGTTTACATGAAAGAACCATGAACACAACTGCATCCGAGAGGAGGCAAGGCCACCTCAAGGGAGTTGGGCTTATTGTGCTGGGGTGCAACGGATCCAAGACTCCGAGCCGGGGGTGCGACAAGTCCATGGGGGAGGGAAGGTGTGACAGATCCACAAAGGTGCCAGGGCTTGTCCGAGATGAAGGCGCGAGGGCATGAAGTCCGAGAGGAAAGTGGGGGTGCTGCAACAACATGTCCGTAGGAGAGCCGGGAGCGGGTGCATCTGAGATTGAGGCATAGGTGCAGTGGTCCATGAGGAAGAGGCACACAGGGAGGGGGCACACTGATGAACCGCAAAATCGCCCTTTAAGAGTGCTGAATTAGCACTTGGGATTGTCGTAGCAGTCGGGCCAATTCGGGTCATCAAAAGACCATCTCATTTAAATATGTATATAATGGATCAAAATGCGATGGTCGTGATTTTTTTACTTGGTAAGATACCAAGGTCGAACTCAGGGACACGAGCCTCTCTCGTATTAATCGGATTTTAGTCTATTTAGCTAAGTGTTGAGTTGAAGAAGAATATAGGTTAAATTATGAATGCAGACACAAGTTAATGCATTAAAGAACTAAACATGCATTTTTTTAAATTTTATTTTTATGATGCAAATAAATGCCATGTAATGCAATAAAAATATGCCCTAGGTAAAAATGATGAGCAAAATTAAACAAGGGTTAATTTCAAGTTTAATTAAAGAGGCAGATGTGATGAACAATTTTAAGTAAGGCATCAGTTCAAGCTTGAATAGACACAAGGCTACTACATAATACATAAAAAATCATTGTGTCCAAAACAACAATTAAGCATGCCATTAGATAGTGCATCAAACCAGCTTTAAAACGAAACTGAAATCAAATTAATTGGACATACGTAGCTCAAGATATGCATAAAAGAAAGCAAGGGCATGATTGAAAGAAAACATGAAATAAAATTACATACAGGTCCCTGGGAGGACTAAAATGAAATTACATAAAAGAATAGGACTTCCCTGTAATTTGCCCACACGCACAAGGGCTTTCTTGCAAATATGGCAACCTGCAGGGGTGTGGTTGCAAAATAACCACAGTGCACGTGGACGACAGGTGATAACTGGACCTGAATGCAAAATGGAGAAGTTCGGAGGGCGTCTCTGCAAATTGCCCAGACGTGCACGTGCCAGGCATGCGCCATCTAAGCTCGGAGGTTGGCTCGGGCTCGGCAGAGCTTCGATTTTGCTTCGGCTTGGCTCGGCATAGGCTCGGAGGAGGTACGGGGTATCCAAGCCTGGAGGCTCTGACGCTAGGCTCGGGGAGGCTCTAGGTCCAACACGTGGCCGGCTGGAGTCCATCCGATCATGACAATCGGGCGGCTGCTGTAAGTTCCTGGAGTGTTGACGTGGCGGCAGAGGAGCCGTTGGATCTTGGGGATCCAACGGTACCTGGAAGGGGCTCTGATCGGCGACGTGGGCTCATCTGAGCCGTCAGATGAAGATCATCCGACGACAGCTGTTCCTTCGTCATCCTCAGCAGCTGGCGGCGGATTCAGAGCTCCGGCGAAGGCACTCTTCCTCCGTCGCTCGTTCTCGTGCATGGCAGCCCTCCCCGGAGCTCTTTGGATGGATGTTGAGGAAGATGGGAGCTCGGGGAAGGTCCAGGCGTCTCTGAAGCCATGCATCGGATCTCGGATGAGCGCTGCGAGGTTGATGAAGTCGGCTCTGGCAGAGCTCCGACTAATGCGAGCTTCGAGGACCTGTAAAGTTAGCGACATAGCCGAAGCGTATATAGGAGTGTGTGTGAGTGAAATGGGAGCTCGGAGGGGTCGGAGAAGGCGTGAGCTCAATGCTCCTCCGCCGTGGGTGGCAGAGGAGATGGATCGTAGGGCGACGAGGTTTGGAAGAGCGAGGAGATGAACAGAGGGTGCTGCGGAAATGGGGGGTTCGTGGCGGAGCTAGAGATGTGGTTAATGGAATGTGAAGACGGGCGGAGAGGCCTAATTAAATCGAAGAAATCGAATAAAAAGACAAAGGAGGAAAGGAGACTTACCTCCTCAGATATGGCGGACGGGAGCTTGGGCTGGACCTCGCGGTGGATGCCCGGGTCTTCGCTGGACCCTGTCAGCTAATCAGGGCAGCTCAAGCGGGCATGGAGGGCTCCGCAACACCGCCGCTAACGGGGGAGGGTCGACACCGGAGGACTCGTCATCTTCGCTCGATCCTCCGCCTCCCCCTGTCACAGGGAGACGGAGGAGGGCTGGGCGATTCCTCACATAAAGGTGGACGAGGCTGATCGAGGGGGAGGGCGGAGTATTTAAGGCTCGAAGACGGCGGTTCCGGTGGTGGAGACGTGGTTTTCAAGGAGAGAATGGAGCGAGTGGGAGGATGACGGTGGTTAATGGAGGCATCAACGAAGATCGTGGATGATAGGGCTCGGTCATGGGACAGTTGGTGATGGGAGATGGTGGCTGGTGAGGGCGAGAAAATGGAAAGGGGGAGAGGTGTGCGTGAGCTGGAGAACGTGGGGAAGAGGAAGTTGCGAGGTTGACGACGACCGATAGCCGTTGGATCTGGAGATCCAACGGCTGTCGATGAGGCGCGAAGGGACGGTCTCGATTAGAGCTGGAGGCGATGTGATCAAAGGCAGATGGGCTGCCACGTGTTGAGCTCTGGCCGCGGCGCTGGCGAGAGGATTGGATGTGAAAAAGATGTTGATCGAAAGGCTGAGGATTAAGCGATCATGGACGGAAGAGATCAAGACATCATGGCATGATCGGACGGTACGCAACGCACCACGTGGCAAACTGTGGGCTTGGCGCTAACGTGCGGTGAAGATGGAGCCCTGATGATCATCCGATGGCTGGGAAGAAAGGGAGGACGTGGACACAGCTGGACCGTTGGATTCAAAGCAAAATCCAACGACCAGGGATGGTGGCGGATGAGACAAAAAGAAGCGGGCCACGTGGCGCCCCCAGAATGGGCCACGTGGCCCAATCAGATTATTCTAACCTTCCAGTTGATGTTTGAAGGCCTAGATGGCCGAATTTGAGAAAACTCAAAACATGAAAGTTGTAGATCTTGACGAGATCTACAAGTTTCATGTTGACCAAAACTGGAGATGAGACTAAACAAAGACCCAAAATATTTTTGAGGGTATTTTTTAAGTCTAAAAATACCATGAATTTTTGTTTTGTCGTTTTTTTGTGATTTTTAATTTATTTAAGACTCTGTTAATTACAAGACTTTAACTGGGTTTTATTGACAATTTTAAGCAAGGGGGTAATAATGGGAAATTATGATGATGAAATCGAGTTTCATCACCCCCTATACTTAAACCATGCTCGTCCTCGAGCATCAAAGAGAATGAGTAAGCTGGATTAACCCCCTTGTGCATGTGAGTACAAGATCCAATCTGTTCAAGTTGACTAAATTTTAGAGGTCCAAAATTCTCGAGTTCAACCCAGCCTTAACCAAGAGGTACCCAATTCCTCTATTTCTCTAGACTCTCTCTGATGTACATATAAACTAAAGGATATGAAGTTTAGTGTTGACTGCAATTTCGAGAGTACAGTCAAATTGTCACCCAAAGTCTTGGTCCAAGAAATTCTCCTAAGGACCCAATCCTCAACACTAGGGAATAAATCCAATCTTGCATTCGATCCACCGCCTCTTTAGTTGTCAGACTTAGAAAATGTCGATGGAAGGCCAGTAATGGAGGAGGGCATGGGATTGTGTCATTTCTTCTCTCTCTCTCTCTCTCTCTCTTATTGGAACAAGGATTCTCTCTAGTGCCTTTTACGCAACACATTTTTTTGGTGTTGATCAGTGCGTCCGTCAAGAGAAGTTGGAGCCGTCTGCAATTGTTTTTTTGGGAGTACACCGAGATGTGTCTCTTTTGAGTGCCTATCGGACCTTCGACACCCAGATTTGTAGCATTTACGATGCAGAGCCCTTTTTTGGTGCTAGCCCTACTCCTGGTCCTAATAGCGATGGTCCAAGTGGACACTTTGAAAAGTTTGGGAGCGTTCGCCTTTGGTGGAAGCTCTTTGATATTTGACTTTGTGGAATGAGAGCTTTTCTTTGAATTTCATTGACTTGTATAATTTTTAGCTAGCTCCATTGCTTTTACCAAGAGTTGGCGCACACTGATCAATAATTTTTTATTTATTTCACACCCAGGCACTTAGGTCAATATCAAGAGATTAGTATAAGAATCAAGTTCTCATACTGGCTAAAGTTGCTGACACTCAGGTTTCATGAAGCCTTCATAGATTTTATCCCATCCTCGAGCATCATTAGATCAAATCCAAATTCGAATCTCTCATCCCAATCCCTCAGGTGAAAAGTCAACTCATCTTATAAAAAACAACAGTCGTGCATGTGATGTGCTGATCATATTCTTTTTGTCTGAGACTAAGCATGGAATATAGCATGCAAATCTAGAAACCTATGGGAATGTGTATGATTAAGTCTATGACCCTGATGGCTAAGGCTGGTTAACCTAAAAATCTCAAAGACCTCGTAAAACTAAGTCTCCTTGAACATTTCAGATCCTGGGTGGAAGTGTAAGTGTAGAGGATTAATCCAACTCCTTCATTCAAAAAAATATTTTTTTTAATTTTTGATTTTTATGGGTTTTAATTCTAAGGTTAGAACACTGGTTAGACTCAACTTTCCTTGAAAAGAAAAATATTTTCACAACCATGTCACACAAATAAAAATTTTCATAACATTTTTCAAAAAGATTTTTCAAAACATGAAAAACTCATTTTTCAAATCATTTTCAAAAATATTTTTATCAAAAATAATGTAACATAGTATAGAAAAGCTGTGAAATCATTTGAGTCCTCTTAGTCCAAAGAATTTTACTTTAGCTAAAAAGTTTTAAATTTTTCAAATTTTCAGATTATAGCCAAAGTAAGTATACTTGTATATACGGTATACCCCCCTATCCTTAAACTTTGCTATGCCCTCATAGCACTAGATGATACAAGTCCATAGGTCCATTTAAGTGTAGAGAAATATACGGGAGCTAAGAGGGGCTCCCCCTATGCTTAGGTTAGAAATAACCTAAGTATAAAGGCAATGAAAGATGAGTAGAGAAATCACAGGGACTCGGGTTCCCCCTATACTTATGCTGATATTAGCCTAAGTATAAAGATGAAATTTGATGTTGGGAGGAACCCAAGGTGAACGAAGAAGAGGAATGGATTTACAAGTAAGCGATATGAATCTGCGGAGATAAATGGAGTGACTAAGGTTTTGGGGTGTGTATCGAAGCAATCATGGCTCAATCAAGCAAGCAAGACCCTCAGGTTCACCAACACACACATGAAACCAACTGAGGTTGGTTTATTATCTTGTCGGTTTTATTGATGATAAAACATTAGATATTTTTACACAGAGAAAGATGTGTAATGAAAATCAATGCGTACGCGAGGGCGTTGCTCTCCCAAAACCAAAGTTTTACTCCATTTTATGTTGACTTGCAATAACAATCCCAATTTTTATTTAAGATTATCACTGAATTATGGTTAGCACAAAATCAAGAAATCATCGTCTACCGTTCATTCCTATTTTCCATTCATCCTAGGTGATCAAGTTAGGAAGAGAAAGCCGGGAAAAACATGTATTCGATAAAAACCGTGATCTAGGCTAAGCGAGAAATCATGCAGTGATTTGGCGATAAATCTGTGAAAAACTTGGGCCGTTTTGAAAATCGAAATCAATATGTATGCAACGATAAAAGCCGCACCTAATCATGCATCTATTAGCGGTAAATGATATCCATTAATTTTAGCTAAGTGAGTCGAGATTATGCGCGTCTAAATTTAAAGTGTGTCCTACCTACGAGCAAGCACGTAAAAGATAAAAATGAGAAACCGCTCAAAGAGCCGCGTGCCTGGTCCTAAGTCGACACTCAAGTGGGGACGATCCCCACACAACTACGATCGTTCGATTACATTCGCGAGTCTTCGATCGAAGACCGCTGTAAAAGACGAGTTATTACATGGAAATAAAAATGCAAGACACATTTTTTCTTTCTTCTCTACGTACTCCAAGCGTGCTTCTACAGCTCCTCTCAGCAGGTAGCATCCTGCTCCTCGCCTCCTTGAATCATCAAGGGCCCTGCCACAAAAATAATGGTTAGAGATCCATAGAGAACAAAATTTTACGATGCACAGTATGTGAACATTTGACCTATAAAAAGGAACACTAAATTAAACAAACAAAAATCCAAAAAATATAAGAAATGAGCAGTGTCTCCGGCAATGGAGCCATTTGATGAGTCGCTAAATATGATGTATAATTCGGCCACGTCATAGTAGGCGTACTTAGCGATTCAGTCAGAATCGAGAAAAGAATCTCCGTGAAGAGTGTCTCGGCTTAATTTATATCCCGGGCAAGTCCGGGGTCGAGCACAGGGAGGCAAAGGAACAACTTGAGGTTTAATTTTAAAATTAAGTTTTAGATTTCCAATGCGGTTTTTTTATATTTTTTAATGCAAATAGGATGCCAAAATGTACAATGCAAGTGAACTAATATACTAAGAAAGTATACAACTTAGCCAAATTAAGTTTAATGCAAATCAGTTCAATTCAGCCAAATTATATTTTTCCTAAAATATTAATCCAGAGATGAACACAAAACACATTTTTTTGGAATGTTAGGGGTTAAAATGCAACAAGGAAAAATGCACACTTTTTATGGGATTTTTCGCAATTTCTCATACAAACAGTAAGCAAAAATCATGAAAATTTTACTGGAATTAAAACATGATGCAAAGAAGCTAAAAACTAATATTTTTGGAATTTTTTGACAATATATGAATTTTTTATGGATTTTTAGTGAAATCAGAGTGACAATGAGTAAATAATTCCTAATTAATCCACAATGTCAAATTAATCCGAGTGCGAATTATCTCAGAAAGATATTTAGATGATCAATCCAGTAGAGTTGAAATTTCGCAAAAAAGATATACATGGATTTAATTAAAAATCAAATACTAAATTAACTCTACAATTTATTTCAGGCACAAGACATCTCCATTTTGTATGAAATTTGGATAGTACGTTACACTCTTCAAGGCATCACATATAATTTTTATGGAATTTTTAGAGCAACTATGTGTGAGATATAAATTTAAGTGCTCAAAAAGGGTAAAATATGCAGAATTTCAATCTCACAATTTTAATTAATTACCCAAATACAACAAAAATATAAATAAATATTCAGAACGTATAAAATTAGTTGCTCAACACAATGCCATTTTTCATTGAATAAAAAGATGCAATATTGAAGTCAAAATTAAGGTGCGAACACAGGGGTGTCCTTGCAAATTAGAAACAACTAAAACACACATCAATATATACAGGGACTGGTATGCAATTACAGAAACTATAAATAAAGAAAATGCAATTTTTACATTAAAATAATTTAAAGGGAAAAACACCTTCTTCTTCCTTGAGACCGTGGAGATAAACCCAAAGTGGAGGGAGGGTCGGTGACGGCGGCAGTCGCGGATGGCGGAGTCGTCGGCAGCCGCGGGGAGGTGACGGCGCGCGCGGCCGCACAGGCGGCGCGAGGAGCTGCTTGAGGGAGCGCGCGTAGGTGTGGGTGAGAGAGGGGCGGTGGGGAGCTCGCCGCACCACGGGAGCTTGCTGCCGGCGGTGGGTGTGGTCGCGCAGCCGCCGGCGCGAGTCGAATAAAAAGACAAAGGAGGAAAGGAGACTTACCTGCTCAGATATGGCGGATGGGAGCTTGGGCTGGGCCTCGCGGTGGACGCCCGGGTCTTCGCTGGACCCTGTCAGCTAATCATGGCAGCTCAAGCAGGCCTGGAGGGCTTCGCAACACCGCTGCTAACAGCGGAGGGTCGACACCGGAGGACTCGTCGTCTTCGCTCGATCCTCCGCTCCCCCTGTCACCGGGAGACGGGGGAGGTCTGGGCGATTCCTCACATAAAGGTGGACGAGGCTGATCGAGGGGGAGGGCGGAGTATTTAAGGCTCTAAGACGGCGGTTCCGGTGGTGAAGACGTGGTTTTCAAGGAGAGAATGGAGCGAGTGGGAGGACGACGGTGGTTAATGGAGGCATCGACGAAGATCGTGGATGATAGGGCTCGGTCATGGGGCAGTTGGCGATGGTGGCTGGTGAGGGTGAGAAAATGGAAAGGGGGAGAGGTGTGCGTGAGCTGGAGAACGTGGGGAAGAGGAAGTTGCGAGGTTGACGACGACCGATAGCCGTTGGATCTGGAGATCCAACGGCTGTCGATGAGGCGCGAAGGGACGGTCTCGATTAGAGCTGGAGGCGATGTGATCGAAGGCAGATGGGCTGCCACGTGTTGAGCTCTGGTCGCGGCGCTGGCGAGCGGCTTGGATGTGAAGAAGTTGTTGATCGAAAGGCTGAGGATTAAGCGATCATGGACGGCAGAGATCAAGACATCATGGTGTGATCGGACGGTGCGCAACGCGCCACGTGGCAAACTGCGGGGTTGGCGCTAACGTGCGGTGAAGATGGAGCCCTGATGATCATCCGATGGCTGGGAAGAAAGGGAGGACGTGGACACAGCTGGACCATTGGATTCAAAGCAAAATCCAACGGCCAGGGATGGTGGCGGATGAGACAAAAAGAAGCGGGCCACGTGGCGCCCCCAGAATGGGCCACGTGGCACAATCAGATTATTCTGACCTTCCAGTTGATGTTTGAAGGCCTAGATGACCGAATTTGAGAAAACTCAAAATATGAAAGTTGTAGATCTTGACGAGATCTACAAGTTTCATGTTGATCAAAATTGAAGATGAGATCAAACAAAGACCCGAAATATTTTTGAGGGTATTTTTTAAGTCTAAAAATACCATGAATTTTTGTTTTGTCATTTTTTTGTGATTTTTAATTTATTTAAGACTATGTTAATTACAAGACTTTAACTGGGGTTTATTGACACAATTCTAAGTAAGGGGGTTAAAATGGGAAATTATGATGATGAAATTGAGTTTCATCACACATACATAAAAGGTTGTTTCAACTTTTATCCGAAGATGGAAAGGGGGGGCACAAATGCGTACTTTGGTTATTTTGAAGGGATATTGTGAAGAACATCTAAGGATCATCTAAAATTGAGGGGGGGGCATGTGCTCCACTTGCCAACAACTTGGGTCCACCCCTGATATAGACATAAGACGATCACACATTAGTCTAAATATAAATGTATTGGATTACCTATACAAGAATATTATATACTAAATATGTTTTATTTCATACTAAATATATCAAAATTGTAAAAGAGATACATTTTTATTAATGCAGTTACACATCACCGTTATAATTAACATTGCAATAGGAACAGCGGATATCAGAAGTGATATACGTGTATATATGACCATTTTCAATCGGATGTAGACACGAATATCAAAGTAATAATAAAATGAGTACGGATACATGCATATATGTTTACGTCATTTTTTAGAAATTATGTCACTCGTTTCTCGGAGCGCCACTTTATTGCAACCAATGTTTTGAAAATCCAATCGGAACGAGTGGTTCAACCGGTGAATCAGATTTGAACTTGTCCGGTTAACTGGTTTTATTCGGTTTGATTCAAAAGTCCAAATTTTAATTAAACTGCCTGTTCAACTTATTATTTTTAACTCGATTTAATCAGATTCAATCATAGTGGTCTCGTTAACCAGGTTTCGCCCTTTTTTTAGCCGAGGTTCAATCGAATTTGAACCACATTTAATTTTTTAATTTGTTAAAAAATAATGCAAGTAGTGGAGATTGAAATTAGGACCTTTGGTAATTTTTAAGCTCCTAACCAGTTACTCTAATACAGCTTTTTACATGTAATAGATTTTACATAATAATTAAACTATTATTATTCTATAAAGCATCTAGTCCAAATAATATTTGATGGTGCATATGGAAAAAAAATTAGGCATACTGTAAGATATATACATTGTATATATATATATATTATTTCTATTCAAGTATATTCAAGTGTATATTTTATATACATCCAATTTCATTTCGGTTTTTTAATTGGTTGATACCACTTTTTTCTCATCGGTTCGATTTAATTCGATTTTAAATAATGATGACATCATCATTTTGAAATGATTTGATTACATGATTCAACCCGATGATTCAAACCGATCCGACTATTTCCTTAAGATTTAGGTTAAATGTCTGATTCGATTTTAATAACATTGATCACGATGCACAGCTTTTACCCACAACAAATTCATGTAGGTGATTTCAGCACTCTGCCACAATTACGTCCATTCAATTGATTGTTTTTGATATTGGGCAAAGAATGGCCACATATGGAAGCAAGTTTAGTCATATTTTATGTAAGGAATGTCTTATTTGAACGACGTGACAATGATATAATAATTAGATGCGAAGAAAATGGGTGGCAATATTGAAACAATCAACCTTTATAATATCCAAACGGGTTGATCTCTGAGAGGGGTTGTGTAACATCCATATTTCCAGAGATAGTCTTACATTTAAAACTCAGAAAGTGTGAGGGTGAGTTATAAGTGATGAAGATTACTACTTGATAACTTGAGCTTAAGCATTTTGGGTGGTTGTCAACGGGTCCATCTGAATCTGTACCCAACAAATTGTGAGGGTCAGTTTTCCTCGATAACAGACCAAGAATCTAAGCCTGGGTCGTTACATGGTGTCTACAGAAATAATGCGTTGTAAATTTCTAGGACGATAAATGAAATTTATGGGAAAACTACAATTATTAATATCATTCTTTTGCATGTCATTCAACTAAAATGTAATAAATCGTTTTCTATAAAGGATATTCCACATTGCTACTTTCGTGAGCTCGTTATCCATTGAAATGATGCGTATTAATACAAGGGGCCAGGACCAGGCTTGGCCCCTTATCTCCCATTTGAGACTTGACATGTATGTCAAGATACAAAAACATATGTGATTCATATGTAATAACTAAATAGTAACATGTACATGTTGTATACAACCACCCTCAAATCTCAATAGAATCTCTATGTATATATGAACTAAATACAATAATTAACCATTAACATTTACGCGTTGTACATAATTGAATTGAATACGGATTTGTATTTTTTATTTTGAAAGTTATGGATACGAATATGGATGTGGGTTTTTATTTCTTTGCAGATACTCGTATAGATACATATATCATTTTTTTAATAAACACGCACACATATATGTATATATGATTACATATTTTTTATGACTTACAAGGATGGATATATCATTATTATGGAATCTATAAATGTATATTGTATAGACATATATCAAAATGGGTGTAGGCAAATAGCTAATTAAGTTACATGGTTACATGGTGTGTTCCATGTTCGAATTATTTGAAATGTAAAAAGGGAGTTTATTTACTATTGATTTAATCAACTATTAATTTAATTTTACATAAAATATTTTTACTTAATATAATTCTTAAGATAATTGGTATCTATTTTTTATATAATCATATATGAAATTATTATTATTATTGGTTTCGATATATGTATTATTCACAAGAAATTTGTTTCCGTAGCCATATCTAGATTATAAAAGGGACAATGTTATGGTAGCACATATATCTATATATGTATATGTCTATATTCGACGCTATTGAATTGGTGACAATGCAAACAACGGACTTCTAGTCTCAGTAGATAGGAAATGGGATAGCAGCAGTCGACCCAAGTACTTGCGACAAAACAAAACTACGGTTTATTTGTTACTACACCATACGACAAGGGTACTTCGCTAACAAACATGACAAAACAAGTGCTAGACCGCCTTCCTTAGAGGACATTGCATTGTCAACATCTGCATAAGACGTAATGTCGACGTGGACACCATATAAGGGGATCTTTCTTAGGGAATCCTTCAGATATCGAAGAATCAAACAATGTCGTGCTAATGAATGTAATGTGTCTTCTCCATGTACTGATTCCCTCTGATCACAACATATGGAATATCAATCCTAGTGGCATTAGAAAATAGAAGTTTGCCCACTAGTCTTCTATATAATGTAGTATCCTCAAATACAAGATAGATGAAGCTAACATGCATATCTCTGTGATTCAGTCGGAATGGAGGAAGGTTGTAAAAGTAAACCATCATCCACAATAATATCTAAATAATGTTTTCTCTATGACAAATTCAAGCCTCTAGTCTTTTGTCTTTCTTTTGATTTTATAGCTTACAAAAAAGAAGAGAGAGGATTTTGGAGAGATGCATAAAAAAGCAGAGAAGTTTGCTTCTTCTTCTCTTGTTCGAACTCATTCAATCTCATCTCTTTCCCGGTGCCAGTCATCACCTTCCTAACTTCATTTACATAATATCACTTGTAGACTGACTATTAACTTAATAAAATTTTGCGAGGTCGAATACTACCTCAGTCAGGAGATTAACGTCAAGCACCCAAGGACGAGAAGATGGTATGGGGTCAGAACTGAAGGCTAGTACCTATTGAATGAGCGATAAGTTCCGACATAGGCGAAGATGACTAAGAACATTAGGGACGACCGGAGTGTGGCTGTCGTAGTGGGGCATTGGGAAACAACGATGGGAAAGATACACTTTATAAGCTTCTCCTTATGAGGCTTTGTAGTTGTTAGAAAGTGTTTGGATGAAATTCCACTTTTATCATTATGATGATAATATTTTTATATTTTTAGAACTTTTTAATATTTGAATTTGGACTTATATATTTCTTAAGACAACAGATTTTTCACCATACTTGTGTTGAAAAAAATTATAGGAATACCCACTAAATTAGTAAATCCTATCATAATTCTTCTAGATCCAAAATTTATTTGAATTTATGTTGTTTAACTTATTTTGAAAATACATAAGTTAAATAGTCAATGTATCATATATAAATCATATTATATATTAATTACAAATTATATATATACTAAAAATAAATTTGATTAGTTAAATTCATATAATTTCTTTTTAAATATAATTACTTGTTTGTATAAGAACTATTTACCTGCTTTGGTCTAAATTCCCGATTTAGTCTGGGGACTAACAAGTTGGAATGGTGACATTCGCTCTTTCCTTTTTAGTCTTCTCACGTGCACTTGTTGCAATGGTAACACCCCTTTTTTATACTTTTGCATGTAGTAAATGAATAAGTTTGATATAATTGATTAGTAACACTCAAAAAAATCATCGATGAGCATTGATATGCACGCCGCCTAGTCCTCGCTCAGTATTCACAATGTACTTGCCCAAGTAGTGTGAGAGCACATGTGCTCGCTCCCATTGTGCATGCAATTGGCCTAGATGCGAGCCCATATGCACGAGCAATATGTGCTCACTCAGTCGTCGCCTGTCGAAACGAACGAACATGCTGTGCTCGCTCATGTGCTTGCCCATGTCCCCAACCTACACGAACATGATGCTCATTGGGCGAGCACATGAGCATGACAAATGTGAACCATGACAAATGTGAAGGAGAAACTAATTGTAGCACAGTTATCATTTTTACGCAGAAGGAGATTGACTGTCACTGCCAACCCTAAGATTGATGGATCATCGGTAAATAATGAAAAAGAGAAGGCAAAAGTTAGAGATTAATAGACTGTTAGTGTGTCATAGATGACTGGCTTGCCATATCGCCATCTGCCGCCTTAGTCTTCCTTCACTCTTTCATGGGCGGCCCTCTCTTTCACCCTTTCTTGCAGATTAGTCATTAGAGACTCCTTTGTTACCCACACTCTCATTCTCCTTCTGTTGATTCACATGGAAGTGATTTTGTTTTCATAACAATTAAGTTAACTTAATGTTCATGCTGATGGACTTTTGACTCTCCAACCTGTCTCTCCACCATTTCAAGGCAAGAGTGCCTCTTCGTACCAACTTGGAATAGTAATCACATTTGGAAATGTGAATTTTTCTTAATGCTTTTTCTTTAAATTGATGTGTTAAAAATTTGATGTAAGTTAGAAATGTTCGATTATAAGGTTGAGAAATGGTACAAGTGAGATGATTGCAGAAGTATTATCAGTGTTACGGTTCTAAGATAATTGTCATGTATAGTTTCTAATGTCTTTTAACAGTGTTATGGGTTTGTAAGTATGTTCACATGCTGGAGCATCGTAGAAATGTGGGGAGCAGCGATCTTCCCTTCTTCTAGTTCTTTTGTTGTCTTACACCCCTAGGTCTCACTTAAGTTTTTTTGCTATACTTAGGATATACTTTATCCTAACTATAGGGAGTGTAGATATTGAGTAGTTCATATCGTTCATTTCTATTAACGTTGTCGTTGCTTATACTTACGGTGTACTTTACCCTAAGTATGGGGGGGGGGGGAAGGTAATGTCACTCATTCTCATCTTTTGATTGTTTGTGATTTAGTGTATCGTTTGCTCTCTCGCATGTCCCTCAACTTTTGATATTCTTCTCTATACTTAGGGATATTTTACCCTAAATATAGGGGCAAGCCGAGTCGTTGCTTGAGTACTTTCTTTTGACCTCTATCATCTTCATTTTTGAATCTGATATCCTTAAGATTATTTGATCCAAGTATAGGGGGGATGATTGACTTCTATTCATTTTTTCGTTATTATTTAAGCCGTTAAAGTATAGAGTTCGTTTCCCCAATCTATACTTAGCCCGAGTTATGTCTTCCTTTGTCGCTTCTTTGGTCACTATGAGGACATAGTTCACGCTAAATATAGGGTGTCGTATATATTTTCTGTATATACTTTAGAAATCATAACCCATACTTTATTGTATTTTTTAATAATATAGCTCTAAAAGTAAGGGTATGTATCGATAGAAAACTGTAAATATGACTTGTATTAAAAATATTTTGTCTTAAAAATTATATATAAAATGTGTTGTAAAATACTTGGATAAAATTCTTAATTATGTAAAATTTGAAAAATAAAATTTTATATAGAATATGTATAATCTTGTGCATATATAAAATGAGTATAATTTTTTTTGTAAAATGTACATAATTCTATAAATTCGTGTAAATGTATTTAGTCCATTAAATCCTTTAAAAAATTATAAGTATTAAAATTCAATAAAAAATTTTCAAAATTCTTAAAAATTACATAAAAAGTTTAATCCGAAAAATTCACTTCATAAAAAATTGTTGCATTCCTTAGCATTTTTCAGAATATGTTTGATTCTTGAACCGAATGGATCTAAGTCTGAAAGATGAAGTTTGGTTTAGGCCTTAATCCACTTAATTCTAAAGAGACTTTATTAGTAACTGGAATTAAGACTCTTCAGGTCTTTTCGATGCAATTCTTTGGGTTACATGAGACCGTGTTTGGAATTCAACTTAAACTTGCCTAAGTAGGACACCTGGTGTCATCTGTTTAATTCTTCTTCATTTGAACCAATTTTGAACTCATACACTCTACACTTAGCTCAACTTGCATGGGGTTGCGAAGTCAGTCCATTTTGGTGGTGCGTTTTCATCCTTGTCCAGTGACGCTAACATCTAAAGACAGGAGTGTGGGGTTGAAATAAAGCTTCGAATGAGAGAAATATATGCTGGTACAATTTTTTTCAAGACCCTAAAAAATAAATGGAAAGAAAAGATGCTATATCCGTCGAGGAATAAAAGATTAAAGCAGCGTAACAATCACTTTCTACCAAAAAGAAGCCAAAGACACCAAATACATTTATGACCATAATGGTCCAAGCTTCAGAGAGCCTGCATGTCTTAGTGGAGACTTGGCTAAACTGGTCAAGTTTCACAGCAGATGTGACTACACTGGTCACACTCCAGTTCTCTTCCCGTTCTTCTACTTCTCTTTCTATTCAATTGTGGTCACAACATGACCTGACCTTAGAAGGAAATACCCCCCTCCTTGAGGATTGAGTAGGTATATGAGGGCTTAATGGGGCTGTATTACTAGGATGGACAGTTTCTTTACTTCTTCAAGCAGGAAGAGCTCACACCTTTCTCACAATGTACAAATTGATTTCAAAGCTGAATAATTTGTGTATTCGATGGGTGGATCTGATTTGGCTATTGAAGTGACTCTGGATAGGGATTTGCGGGATTTGAGGGTCGTTTATACTTAAATCCTAATTCTAATAAGTCCTCACAGACTGTTAATCCAAAGGCCTATTCCAAGTTTTTGATTTTGGGTGAAGTGAAATTTGGTTTAAAGAAATGATAATGTTATAAGTTCTTTTATTTTACTTTTCCTTTTTCTTTTTGCTTTCACTTATTTATAGAATATGTTTTTGCTAAGGGACTTGCAAAGGTAAAGTGTAGGGAAATAATGAATCCATGATTCCTCACCTTTATTCTTTTATTTTGACTAAAATCCTTGGTAAAATACATGTAAACATTCACTAATTTTCACTAATTAACATTCTAATCACATTTGTTAATATTATATATTTGACACTTATTTTATCCAAAATAAAACAATAAAGAGAAAAAAGAAAAATAAAATAAAAGAAGGATGTAGATATGAAATATATACAAACTGATCTTAACCACGAGATCAGGTCAATATTGACTTTTTCAACAAAATAAATAAGTACAGGGAGATAAGGATCCTAATTCATAAAAATGCCAGAAAATCAAGATCACAAATATACATAAATACTTTTTCATCTTGTACATTTGTTCTCCTATTTTATTTATCACCAAGATCACTCCAAACTAAAATATTTCCTTCTTGAAAGTCGTTCATAATAATATATACTAATTTATAAAATATATGAAACATTATTTAATGTATAAATGATTAATTATGATGAACCTAAAAAGCTGTAAAAGCCAACTTCCAAGTTTAATAAATATTTATAGAAACTCCAAATTGACCAAACTCATTTTAAACTTCATTTTATAACTAATATTATTTATTAAAAATATCAAAAAATATTAGAATAAAATGTGTGAGTTTTGACGTTTGGACCCGTTTGTATATATGTACTATATATATAATGCTTCTTCATCTACTATTTAATTATTCCTCCCGTTTAACTTAATCATTCTTTAATGTGTTTAAAGAAATAGTAAAAAATAAAAAAATTAACTTACAATAAATATCAATAAATCCCAAAGTCACGAAGCCATGACCATAAAATTCTATAACTCATAACTCGGTGATATGGACTCTGAATTGGAGGTATTCACTTTTAAAGTTTGTTTTATAGAATTATCTATCAAATGAAATTTATTCCACTAATATCAGAGTTAATATGCAAAAAATAGGTTTTGGAACCCTATTGTATAAAATGTACGATGTGTCTTAATTTTATTTTATTTAGTATATGTCTTTTCTTATATTTTTATACTTCAATAATATTTTATTATTAAAATAAATAAAAAATTTTATTTATTTATATAATTATTTATCTAATTACTATTTTTTATTTATTTAATTACTTACTTATTTATTTAATTATTATTAATTTAATTATGTATTTATTTATTAATTTTATTAGTTATTAATTTAATTTATTTACTTCATTTTTAATTATTTATTTTAATAATTAATTATTTTCATTATTCCTTTCTTTTCTCTCTCCTCCTTTTTCTCTCCTTCCCTATCGCCTTTCTTCCCTCCACCTCTCCTTCTCTGCCCGACTTCTTCTTCTTCCTCCCTCCTCTCTCCTTCTCCTCCCCACCTTAAATCCTCCATCGACCAGCCGTCAGGCCGTTATCCTAACCGTCCCGCTGTGCTCCCCGAGCCATCTCCATCTTCCTCTTCTATTTAAGACTGTCTCCCTCTATGATCGAGCCATCCACCATTATAGATCTTCTCCCTTCCTGTGAGCTCCAAGATAGAGAGTGTGAGCTAGGAGGTGTCATGTCCTGGTTCCTCCATCCTCATCGAGCAAAAGAGGGTCGAAGCCTGGCGAGATCCACATCGCATCAAGGTCGCCTCTGCTGTTGCATTTAGCCTCCGCGACACCATCATGTTGAGGCCATCATCCTCAAGCTCTGCTTGAACTCAACCCCCAGGAAACTCTTTCACCAATTGTGTCTAGGTTAGTAGTCCACATCCTCTTCATGTTCCTTTCTAATTTTACCTTAATTTGCCCATCATCTCATCTCCTTCATCATCATCTCATCTCCCTTTGGTTTCTCTTCGAATTGATACGGAAATAACTTTTGTCCGATCTTATCAACCATTCCATTTCCTTTCCGATCCTTCTATTCCATCTTCTATCCTACAGATTTGATCCCCTTAAGAGTTCATGTTCTAGACCTTCACATCACCATAACCCACCATTAACCTCTTTTCATGTTTTCACTTGGACCGAGACATTTGTCTCGAGTCATTGGATTACTTGCAAGTCCTAACATTGAAATGAAGATAACCGTGAGGTCGATTCATCTGGAGACTCGTATCTGATCTCCCGTAGACATCAATCACCCTTAGCAGAACATCACCATTTTGGAAGCGACCCTCATCTGGAGGCATCACGAATGAAGCATGAGATCGAGCACTTGGAGATCATGATTTACGTGAAGCTTCATGCTCAAGTAGTTTAAGCACTCAAAGAATAGATCTCTCGTCCATGTGTATAGAGACCCGGGGGTACATGCATAACTCTTGGAGCAACGCTGATTCAAGTATATCGCATCGAACCTTTTAAGATCCACCGAAGATCGAATGGAAGAACAATCGATCAACAACAATGTACAAACTGCCGCCCACGATCAACTAGTTTTGATCAAGTTGAGCCGCCACGAAGAACACCAACCTGAATTAGGGAAGGACATGATTCGACTATAGAATCAATCTCAACCATTCGATTAGCATTGCTTAATCAGAGTTGTAAGCCTCAGCCACAACTCCAGCTTGAGAACACGTGATCCAATACCTGATATCTGCTGGATTTTCGCTCGCATGCCCTGTAGTTTTCAACTATTTCCGCACACCCAATATTTTCAAAAAATGTAGAAAAGTCCCCATTATAGTATACTATTTTCTGCTTATTATATACATAATAAATAAAATACTAATAATAAAAATATAATAAAAATACATATACATATGTATTATACTATATACATTAGTATATCTGTTTAATTTTTTAAGTTTTAATAAATCCTTTAAAATACAAAATATATAACCAACTTATAAAATCATAAAAAATTAGAAAAACACTTTTAAAAACCTATAAGAATTAGCTACAATATATTTTACTATCTTATATATATATATTAAACCAAAAAACAATAAAAATTGAATATCAAAACCTTAAAAAATAAATTACATAAAAGCTTCAAAAATACATAACTAATTCATTAAAAATAAAAAAATATGCACAATACCCTGTTAGAAAGGTATTTTCATCTACTTTTTGATAAAAATAAAATAAACATATTTTCTTACTGATTAGTATTTTCAAAATTCAAAATACCTCACAATTTTTAATAAAACCTGTTTTCACTTTAAAACCAATTTAAAAATTACAAAAATATTTTGTAAAATTACATAAAAATTACAAGTCACTTAAAACACATAAAAACTTCAAAATATAAAAGAAGAAATAAAAATATAAAACCTATACCTATATTGTTACATAGGTATATTAAAATCATAAACAATATAAAATTCATAAAATTCACTAAAAATACGGAAAATTCCCTAAAATAAATAAAAATTAGGAAACCTATTTTCCTTAGTTCCTCTAGTATTTTACTTTAATTTTCTAAAGTTTTACTCCTTGAGTTTGACACTCCATACTTATCGCTATACCTTTGAGTTTAGGAGTATAAATAAGAAATAAATAAATTATTCTGTTAAATCGATCACCACAACGACAATGATCTATCTCTTTAGAGGACCCAACCAGTTGATTATTCACCCTCCAAGATCAGACACTAGGTACCTCATAACCATGACTGATCAGGCTTGTAGACTGAGCCATATGCTTTTCCTCCAAAGCAAGATTCGAACATGCATAAAGGTTCATCAAATCTCTTCGAGAAGTTTCTTTATCTTTGGCCCTATCTATAATGCCCATAATTGTACGTACCATTTTGAAATTACATTGAAGATCAATTTCCATATTAAATTTTGGTGTGGTATTTTTTATCACATGTTCTCTATCACCTGCTACAATCGATGATAATTTCATATAATTAAGAGTGGTCAAGGGCTAGTTGTCACCTGTGTCCGTCTTCATGTTCCAAGTAATCCTTAACTTTTTTCACTAGTTTCTCTATGTACACTTTTATGATCATCTGAGCATACTACCATCTTCACCACACTGCCACCATCCTCGTGCACCCTTCAACCACCACCATCCCTTCTCTAGGTCCTTCTTTGCCTCGACCATTGATGAATCCACATTTCATCATCTTTATTCTATCATTTTGGCACCAAAAACCCTAGCAAATGCCTGTAAATAGCATTAAAACCATCATCTTAGCATCCATGCATGTGCATTCAGATTGTGTATAAATCACTGTAATTAAGGCCAAAATTATAGAATAAATAAAGAAAAGAAAAAGAATAAAATATTGTAAATATTTTATGACCCAAAACCCCCGAGACCTAGGCATCTTGATGAATAGGTCGACAAGGAATAAAGTAGGGGGAGATAAGGTCAGAAATACAGTGTAAATACCTATACAATCTATTCATTCTTTATTCATTTTGGGACCTATTTTTGGTTCCACTTTTTATACATCAAATAAAGAAACTTTGTACACGAAAGTTGTAGACAATAAAATAAAGAAAAAGGCAAAATTGAATTCACAGGAAAAGAATGCACAGACAAAAAGATATGGTCTGAATAAGAATCCAAAATCCCAACTTCCCAGACCTGTATCTCACCAATAAAAACTCCAAATGCAGCCTACTCACCTTTAATTGTATATAGAATAAAATAATCTATCCAATGGTGGTGGTTTCGTATTTGGCGGAGCTACGGTCTGAAAGTTGAGTTTTGGACCCACATTGTACCTTGTACAGATTAAAATATTCAACTTATTCTTTATTCATTATTTATTCATTTTTATATTTTTATAATGTTGTAAATATTATTTATAATAATTATGTACATTAAAATCAGAATAAAAATGTAAATAAAACTCAAAATCAAAACACTTGTATAAAGAATACATAGGTATATTACCTGTACTTATACCTATACTTTCTATATGTATATACAAAACAATTCATAAAAATAAAATAAAAATACATTTGTGTATATAAAAGTATTTTATAATTTTAGAAAATAATAAACAAAAATAAGTAGATTAAATACACAAAATAAAATAAAATAAATAGATAATATACCTATATAGGGGTATAAACGTAAATTTGTAAAAATATCAGTCATAAAAATAAATAAAAATCGGAATAAAATACTACATAAAAAAATAAACATTTTTATTTTTTAACCCAAAAATTAATTCGGCCTTTTTCTATTTTTAAACGAATTAACAAAACATTTTTTATTATCTTTTTCTGGTTGGTCCACGTGGACCAACCAGAAGCTAGCGACTGTTGACCAGCAGGTCAACAGCCCGTCCTTCGTCTACTGTAGCTCTGGCGCGCCTGGGTTTTTGCCCACCTTGGTGGATTTTCCTAGGCCGACTCGTTCGTCCTTTGCCGCCGCTTCCTTCATGGAAGTTGCGCCGCTCTGATCCATCTCCATCGCTGCTCCATCAGATCCACTCAGATCTTCTTCCTCCACCCGTGATCATGCCTCGAAAACACGCACCCAACGCTCTTCAAATACAACCCACCATCTTCCTTTCTCGGGTTGAACCGCGAATCACCAGTGAACCACCCCCCTTGGTCCAGCCATCGACGCCCGAAGGTGACAGCTTCGAGCTCAGCGCATCCAAGCGGCGGGAGAGGGTCGATAGCGCCGCGTGTTCCAACCTCCGGCGACCGCCGTCGAGGTACTTTTCCCTCGCCCGATCTGGGCTCGAGGTCGTGTGTTACTCCTTAGTTTTTCTCCGTAGTTGCATCCCTTGGGTTTCCAGCTCCATTATCCCCCGGTCATCCACTTCATTATCGCATCGATTCGCTAAATCGATTGCTCGCCGGAGACACCTCCGACCACCATCTCCATCACGCATCTATCGCGCACCCCCACGCCTCCGCGAGGCCCAGGCAATTTGCCCTGGGCCTTCTCATCACTTTTTGCAGGTCATAGTGCCAGAAAGACCCCATCTGGGGGGGTCGATTTTTTGAAGGACTCGAGCTACCTGGAGCCACCGTTCTTCCTCTAGCTCGCGGCGGCGCATCAGAGCTTCCCCGCCCATTTTGGCCCTGCCGCGACTTCGAGGGACCTTCCAGGAACCTCTGGCGTGCTTCTGAGGCGAAGGAGGCGGCTGGAGGAGCATCTATTTGTCGATCGAAGCTCGGGCCACCGCCTGTTCGTCCCTTGTTCTTGGAGAGGGACCCTACACCGTCGGATCTCGAGCCCGCTCCAGACGAAGCAGCCACCGTAGGATCAACACTGCCCCGAGCCGTTGATGGATTCCCGATGATCTAATCTCAGCCGCACAAGCCCAAGCGTCATCGGCGCGCGAGAGCAGGACACGTGTTCAAGTGAAGCGATATCAGCCGTCCGCTCCCGCTTTGGCGTGGGTATTTTGCTACAAACCCCCGCCCATTTTTGTAATATTTTAATAGTACTAAAACCTTCCTCGGCAGTTTAAATATTTTTGTAATATTTGCACGAAGGCCCCCGTTGTTTACTTATTTGCACTCGGGTCCAATCCACGTCACCTCACGTGCCCGTGCGCGTGAGGTGGCTGGGTATTTTGCAGGGACCCCCTGGGGTTTGTTTATTTCGTTTAAGTCCATGAACATTTATGTCAAGTTGTAATATTTTGGAGAAATTGCATCGAACCCCCTGAGTTTTGTAATATTGCAAAAATACCCCTCCCAGGCGCGTGCAAGTCACGCGTCCTGTGGGTAAATTGCACATATACCCTTGCGGGTTTGGATATTGGTGTTTAATCCTTGAAATGCAAGTTTTAGTGTAATATTTTGTGGAAAATTGCATGTTTGCCCCTGGAAGTTTTGAAAATTGCATTTCTGCCCTTGCCAGGACTGTTTAATGTTGGGACTCTTGTTCTAATTGTTTAAAATATTCTTCTTAAGCCCAAAAATTCCACAAAATTTAGATTTAAAGCTACTGGATGCATATACTTTAACGCCATCTAGTTAGTTTTTGATTTTATTTTATTTTCTTATTTATTAAAAATCAAAAACTCCCTTTTGTGTACTGTCTACCTTAGAAAATACCAAAAAAATATCAAAACACCTCCAAAAATTCCCAAAAATTCACATAGTGTCTATTTTATCCTATTTTAGTGTCAGTCCAAAAATCATTAAAAATCTCAAAAGAAAAACACTAAAAATTGAAAAATACTCAAAAACTTCAAAAAAATATAAAAAATAGTAGAAAAACCCAAAAATTGCAAACTCAGCTTCTGTTTCTTCCTTATTTTATTCCCTTTATTAGAAAAATAGTGTGAAATATTTTTGGTACTGGTTGCTAATTTTCAAATCTCATTTTTGTCACAGCCAGCCCTATTTCCACTGTTTAGCCCTATTTCAGTTTTTAAAAAATACCAAAAACACCTAGAAAAATCCCCAAAAATCACAAAAACAGTAAAAACCCTAAAAACACTAAAAACATTTGGTTTCTGAATTTTTGAGTATTTTGTGCATTTTTATAAATATACTTCACTTTGCCTTGTCTTATATTGTCTTTACTTTCCTATATCGAAAAAGAAAATAGAAAAATATAAAATATAAAATATAAAAATCAGAAAATCAAAAATCAAATACAAAATTAAAAATCAAATAAAAAAAATTAAAAATTAAAAACCCACAAAAATAGTAGTTGCTTGCTTGCTTAGTGTAGACACATCACACACTCACTCACTTGTGCATTCATTTGCTTGAGCTACACTGTTTGCTCCCTGTGTTCGAACTCTCTGCATACTTGCCCTTTACATCATTTGTGCAGAGTTAAAAATAAATTTTAACTCCACATTGTTTCTAATTTATTGATCTTAGTGTGGGTTAATTGTTGATCAAATACGGATTTCATTTGAGAGTCGCAACAACGACGGTTATCTCCGCCTTGTGTGAGATACCAAATTTAGACCCTCGTGAGATCCGTGTTTATCAAATGGCGCCGTTGCCAGGGAGCAACAGCTTGTAGTTCATTTTATTGATTGTGTGACTGTTTACCATAGCATTGTTTTCCATTTCTCACATTTTGATATATCTTGATTGAGTTATCTGACCATCTCTTTTTGTCTTCTTGCGAGGGACCGCGGAGCGAGGCGGATCGCCTAGGCGACCGACGCAACCTTGGGACGTGGAGCCGGCTTTTCTTTAGCCAAGCCGGCAGGAGAGAGCAAGGAGTGAGAGAGAGAGGGATTAGTTAGCTTTTCTTTAATTTTGTGAGAGAGTGATTCATTTAAATTGTAATAATACAGGTACCTTGGACACTTGAACATTCGGGCCTAATTTCCGGGTGTTTGTTCACCCGGGGCTCACCGCGGTTTTTATCGTGTTTTGACCGCTTGTCATTTTTCCCGGTTTTGTGTTTATTTTTCATTTTCTTTTGTGGATTGAGCTCCTAGATCTAGGTCCTGCTTGACTCGAGTAGAATAGGTCCAAACACCTAATAATCTTTGCATGTTCCTATAGATACGTTTTGGACTTAGACTAATTAAACAGTTGGTTATCCACTTTTGATCCACGCGCCGTGAGCGAGCCCCATCAAGCGCTACTCCTGAACTCGAGTGTGTCGAGAAGAGGAGGGGTGAGCCAAGACCGGACATTCGGATTGGGAGTTGATAATTAACTTGTGGTTCTTCACGCTAGCAGTTGCCTAATCTAGGGCGCTTTCCGTGTGCATACCGGCATGTAGTTTAGGTTTATAAATTTCTGCTTTGCATCCCGCATGGAGAGAGCTGGGATTCACTGTAAGTCTTCTTACTTTGCACGCATCATTTAGGCACAAAGGTGAGATCTCCATCTTTGTGTCGACTTGCACGGCTTTTCCGACTCTTTTCTCCCTCTGTTTTTGGAACAAAGTAGGATAAAGAAAATACAAAAACGTTAGGCGCTTGTTTGAATCTACTCAAAAGAAGCGATAACACCAAAAAAATTAAAAAAGGGACTGCTAAAAAAAACTTGACCAAAAATAAAAACGGTAATTGGATTCATTGCTTGGGGAGAGTAATACCCTCACTTGTATTCAGGTTGCATGGGAAGGTCTCCTTCCAAGTGAGGTGAGCGCTTCGTAAGGATTAGAGCCAAAAACCCAGCTTGTGGCTGCCTTGTGTATCGCCTGGATTTCCGAAGTATTGGCGCTTCTATCGTACGTAGTCGAGTAGGGCTTGGTCACCATTGGTGACTCACTATTGTGTGAGCATCGACCTCGTCCGAAGTATCGAGCATAGGCCACGCCTTCACGGGGGTGTCTGTCTCACCGGCTGCGTTCGAGTAGGTTCTTGCACGCTCACGGGTGATTCCGTTGCGAGCGAGTTCCGAAGTATCGGTTTCGCCTATTGGCTTCCTCTCTTATTCTTTGGCTGAGTAGGGATCCAGGAAGGGTTACAAGGACCTCAAAAAGTGCAAGCTACAGGTTACACAGGAGGAGGACAAGTACGGGATACTTTTCCGGCAGTACTCTCTCTCCTATAGGCGTAGCGTTCTAAGGACTCGTTAAAAGATAAATTCCTGAATCAAGCTAAAACTGAAAAGATAAAAGCCGAACCTTCACGGCTTCACGAGTTGAGTTGGTGAACCTACCCTTGCTTTGTGTTTGATTTCTAGATTTATTAAGGTCAAGATCAAAAACACCGCACAATTGTGCAAAATTTTGTTGCATCTCATTTTCTTCTTTTCTTGCATTATCCCTACTCTTCTCAATAATCAAGATGATGGGACGGAGGTCTCTTAGGCCGACTTTGTCGGCACCGCTATCCCGCACTCCTCCTTATTCATCTAGGAATACCTCGGAGAGTCCGCTCTCCGAGCCTGAGTTTACATCCACCCTGTTCCCCCTCGACCACCTTTCTCATTCTCCTTCCATCAGTCCAAGAGTGTCAGAATTCAGTGCATCACAGTCTTCAGCTCATTCGACGGCACCTGAGATGGCCTCTTTTGCTTTTTCAGAACATCCAGCCATGGCAGACAGAGGCGAGCATGAAGAGGATCATGAGCACCCTCCATTCCTATTTGATCAGGCAGCCATCAACAATTCCTTGTTAGCATCCCTGGAGACTATGCAGAGACAGATTCGTGACCAGGGCACATTCATGGGTGACCTTATGAGGGAAATTGCTCAGATGAGAGAGAACCGAGCTGGTGGAGAAGGCGGTGGAGGAGGAGGACCCGATGCCGGAGGGGGCGACCCAGACGGCGAGAGACCGCCACAGACCATCATGAGGGAATTGCATAACCCAGCTTCATCCCTCACTCACCGATGGATTCGACTCCCACCTATCCATGGAGACTTCGAGCTTCGGCACAACACAATTCAGATGCTACCCAAGTTCCATGGGTTGCCGACCGAAGAGCCGCACCTCCATCTCCAAGAGTTTGAAATGATATGCAGCACTATCCATGATCGGTTGACGACCGAGGACACAATCAGGATGATCGCCTTCCCGTTCTCTTTGGTTGACAGAGCCGCATATTGGCTCAAACACCTTGGGCGATTCGTCGACACTTGGGCAGACCTCCGGTCCGCATTCTTGAAGAAGTACTATCCTCTCGGCCGGACCAACGCAGCTCGAGCCATGATCAGCAACTTCGTCATGATCCCCAATGAACAGTTCCATGAAGCCTGGGATCGATTCAGAGAGCTCATCGACCGGTGTCCCCACCATGATATCTCCAAGCCCAATCTCGTTCAGAGTTTCTTTTGCGGGCTGACACCGGAGCTGCATGGGCTTGTGAACGCCTCTTGCGGTGGATCCTATTTCTCCAAGGGAGAAGACGACGTCTGGGCCATATACGAAGGCATGGCAGAGAACTCCACAGTGATGACCCAGGCCCGTGTCTACACACACCAGAAGCCCCCGCAAGGAGCAGGATCATTTCAGAGGATCGCCCGCATCGATGCAGGTCCTAGCACAACGTCAGTAGCCGCAGCCCAAGCCGAATCAGCAGCAGCCGACATGGGCATTATCAGTGAAAAGCTGGACCGCATGGAGATCCTTGAGAAGAAACAGAACCAAGGTCTAGCCCAGATGGACCTTCTCACCAAGACAATGAGTGACCTGAAAACTCAGATTCTCTGTATTCAGGAGGCACAGGCCCATTCCCAACAGCCTCCCAGGTCACAGGTTGCTTCCAGCAGCAACAATCCCAACCAGGCCTCCACCTCATACCACCAGGTGAACCATATCCAGGCGGAGCCGGTTCCATTGTTGCAGTACCATCCAGAGCAACCGCCATCTCAGGAGACTCAGATGGTGGTTTATCAGCCAGAGCAGCCACTGGCAGTTCTTCCTCCACCCTCCTTCGAGCAGGAACCGTTGATGGAAGTCAACGGGATTTGGTATGACCGATACCCTCAGCCCGCAATTCGTAGGGATCACCCCGGATTCCGTTGGGGTAATGGTGCTTCCTCATCCCAACAGCACCCTCCTGCTCAAGGACAGCAGAGCAGCCAGCCACAACAACAACACCAGCAGCCCCAGTATGCCCAACCGCAGCAATATCACAGTGGTCCTCGTCCCAACTATCAGGGACAGCAGTGGAGGCAGCGCCAGCCGCCTCAGCATTTTCAGAACCAGCCTCCTCCCCAGTACCAGCAGCAGCAGCCTCATTTCCAGCAGGGACAATCATCCGGTTCTCATGGCCCATCTTTTGAGAACCCCGCTCTAGATAGTCTTGCCCGCTTGCTTTCCGAACAGCAAGCCTCTTTTAGGCAAGAAATGGATGAGTTCCGGCAGGAGATGCGGGAGATCATCAAAGGCAAGGCCGCCATACCCGCTCAGATCGAACCCAATCCTAATAACCTAAAAAGAAAATCTGAGCAGGTAGAGTTCACAGAGTACACCTCTCCTAGTGATGATCTGAATGACATATCTTATTCCTATTATGATGCTGATTTTGTTACTACTAGGAGCGGTAGGATGCCAGCCGGCGGCGCCTCTTCTGAGCGACAGCCAGACGCAGAACCAGGAGCGCCAGAAGAGCAGAGGAGCGGTACTGAGGCCGCTAATGATGATGTTGAAGACGGTGGTGCTGATGCCACCAATGATGGAGTTCAGGACGACGGTGCTGATGCCGTCGTGATACCAGATGAAGACGGTGGTGATGACGCCACCATTTTTGATGCAGAACATGAAAGCGGTGCTGATGCCGCAGAGACAGGTGCCTGTGGTGGTACTGAGGCCACCACATCTACTTTTGTTGAGCCTCCAGTTGTGGTGTCACCACATTTTGTACTTTTGGACTGTGATAAAAACAAAAACAACAAAAATATGAATAAAGGAAAGGTTTCTGTTCAAATTACGGATCCATATGTGATGAATGATGATGATTGTATGGATTCTCCATCTTCACAGGCACAGGGACCGATTCCTAGACCTCCATCTGAGGAGGCACCTACCATCCCCTTCCCAGAGGCACTTCGCCGAGCGAAGGGGACTAAAAAAGAAAACCCCAAAAAGAACCAAGAGGTAGAGTTCGGCAATCAGATGATTGACAGATTTTACATTCAGCTGACTCTACGAGAAGCATTTGAGCATATCCCCTTCTTCAAGAAGAACTTGAAAGAAACAACTACAGTTCGAAGAAGGAAGAGGCACAGAGATCAAATCCATATGCTCACGCATAACACTTGCTGCGCCATTCAGAACACATTGCCAGCCAAGCGACCTGACGCAGGAGCTCCTTATGTCAGATGCGAGATTCAAGAGCAGCAGTTTGATCGTACTCTATTAGACAGCGGCTCTTCGATTAACCTCCTTCCGGCGGCCCTACTCAAGCAGTTCGAGTTTGGCCCTCTTCTTCGAAGCAGAACGGTCCTTCAGTTTGCTGATAGGTCGATAAAGAGGCCAAAGGGGTTATTGAAAGACGTGGTCGTTACCATTCAGGGCTTGAAATTCCCCGTGGACTTCGTTGTGTTGGACATGGAGATCCCTGAGTCGGTAACTGATGCCCCCATCATATTAGGACGCCCATTCTTGGCCACAGCCAAGGCGGTGACCGACCATGATTGTGGGAAGGTATGCTTTCGCGTAGAGGGCGAGACCATACAAATAGAGACGATCGAGGAAACCAGAGCCAGAGAGGCAGAATGCTCAGAGCAGTCCAGCGAGGCCGAGCAGATGACAGAGGAGGAGCTAGACATCCACCAGGTCTGTGACTTTGAGATGACTGATGATGAATCCAATTGGAAAGATCCTGTAGCATCGACCCTCGCCTTGCCTACAGATTCACTGTATCTCAAGCTCATGGCAGTCGAGAGTCGGGAGAGCACATCCCTGGAGGAGGATACATCTGAAGCTGACAGTGTTGTGATGAGTGGTGCAGATGAGTTTCATTCTTGCTCATCTTCTTCTGATCCCTCGGATTCAGACATTGACTGGGATGACTTTGATGATTATTTGCCTTGTCTGATTCCTTCTGAGCCAGCAGCCATGACGGATTGCGAGCCCGTGCAGTTTATTGATGATCCATCAGGCCGCCCTTCGTCAGCAATTCATGCAACGCGAGAGTTCTCCCACGCAGACCTGGTAGCATTTACACAGACTTATCAGAAGCCAGATCTGCCGCCTCCCAGCTGTCCTGAACTGAAACCTCTTCCGCAGTCAATGAAGTATAGATTCCTTGCGGGTGAGCCAGAAATGCACCCAGTCATCATCTCAGCAGATTTGACTGGAGAACAAGAATCTCGCCTGATGGAGGTTCTTGAAAGAAACCGCAAGGCAATCGGTTGGAATATAGCTGATCTCAAGGGGCTGAGCCCGAAGCTGTGCTCCCACCACATCTATCTCGAGGATGACGCTAAGCCATCGCGTGAGTTCCAGCGACGGCTGAACCCGAACCTTCGAGAGGTCGTCATGAAAGAAATTTCGAAGTGGTGGAGCGCTGATTTCATCTATCCCATCTCCGACTCTAAATGGGTAAGTCCTTTACATGTGGTACCTAAGAAGACGGGTATCACTACAGTTGTCAATGAGTCTGGAGAGGAGATCGCTACCAGAGTACCAACTTCTTGGAGGGTCTGTGTGGACTACAGACGATTGAATGAGGCCACCAAGAAGGATCACTTCCCGCTTCCCTTCATTGATCAGATTATCGAGCGGTTAGCCGGGAAGAGCCATTATTGCTTTCTTGATGGGTACTCTGGATATAATCAAGTGGCCATTGCGCCCGAAGACCAGGAGAAAACGACATTCACCTGTCCGTTTGGGACGTATGCTTTCAGACGAATGCCCTTTGGTCTATGTAACGCTCCGGCGACATTCCAAAGGTGCATGTTGTCCATCTTCTCGGACATGGTGGGTGACTGTTTAGAGGTCTTCATGGATGACTTCTCGGTCTATGGCGACGGGTTCGACGCTTGTCTTGACTGCCTAGATCGTGTGCTGAAGCGCTGTATAGAGGTTAATCTTGTCTTATCCTGGGAGAAGAGTCATTTCATGATGACTCAAGGGACGGTCCTTGGTCATATCGTCTCCAACAGGGGCATGGAGGTCGATCCGGCTAAGGTGGACATCATCAGAAAACTCAATCCGCCGTCCAATTTGCGTCAGTTACGGTCTTTTCTGGGGCATGTCGGTTTCTACCGACGGTTCATTCAGGACTTCAGCCGAATTGCCCGACCGCTCACTGACTTACTGACCAAAGACACCGAGTTTATTGTTAATGATAAGTGTCTTGAATCTTTTGAGACTCTCAAGAACCTGGTTGTGTCAGCTCCTGTCCTTCAGCCACCCGATTGGTCTCTTCCATTCGAGATCATGACGGATGCTTCAGATTTTGCCGTTGGGGCTGTGCTTGGACAGAGGAGGGATGGGTTACCATTTGCCATTCACTACGCCAGCCGGACCTTAGATGCCGCTCAAAGGAATTACACTGTGACTGAGAAAGAGATGCTGGCCGTAGTCTTTGCTCTTGATAAGTATAGATCATATATTCTCGGATCTAGAGTGACCATTTACACCGATCATACCGCCATCCGGTATTTAATGGCTAAGAAGGATGCCAAAGCACGTCTCACCAGATGGATCCTTCTACTCCAGGAATTTGATATTGAGATTAAGGACAAGCCTGGAGTCAAGAATGTGGTGGCGGATCATCTCTCCAGATTGGAGAATCTTGAGGAATCTGAGCCCAGTGCACCTATAACCGAGACTTTTCCAGATGAGGCGATCTTGGCTGTCACCTCACTCCCATGGTATGCTGACCTTGTAAACTATCTTGTTGCTAAGACAGTCCCTCAGGGTTGGCCCAGGCAGAAACTTGAGACCTTCCTAGCTAAGGCCAAGTTTTACCATTGGGAGGATCCCGTCCTTTATCATGAAGGAGGGGATAGTATCTGGAGGAGGTGCATTCCTCAAGAAGAGCAGCATAGCGTCCTCACATACTGCCACAAGCTTGAGGCAGGAGGACATCATTCAGGAAAAAGGACAGCACAGAAGGTGCTTCAATCCGGCCTATGGTGGCCTACTCTCTTCAAGGATTCTGATGAGTTCGTGAAGAAATGTACTGACTGTCAGAAAATGGGAACCTGCGGACAGAGAGACATGATGCCCATGCAACCCATTCACTTCTGTGAGGTTTTTGATGCATGGGGAATTGATTTCATGGGCCCATTTCCTAAGAGTCAGGGATTCGAGCATATTTTGCTCGCTGTGGATTATGTCAGCCGATGGGTTGAGGCCATCCCCGCCCGAGCCGCAGATGCAAAAACCGTGTGTAAATTCTTGAGGAAAAATATCATTTCACGGTTCGGGGTACCTAGAGTTTTGATTTCTGACGGGGGGTCTCATTTCATCAATGACAAAGTTAGGGCCCTTGCTGACGAGTTCGGTATTGACCATCGGGTTGCCACTCCTTATCACCCTCAGACTAATGGTCTTGCTGAAGTATCGAATCGGGAGATAAAGACGATCTTGCAGAAAGTTGTCCGCCCAGACCGAAAGGATTGGTCACAACTTTTGGACTCGGTCCTATGGGCCTATCGGACTTCTTTCAAAAATCCATTGGGGACATCTCCCTTTCGTCTCGTCTATGGCAAGCCATGCCATTTGCCAGTGGAGATCAAGCACAAATCTTTTTGGGCAGTTACTGAGTTACTCTTAGATCCCGAGAGTATAGGAGACCAGAGAAGAGCAGAATTGGCAGCCCTGGAGGAATTGAGAGATACAACCTTTTCGAACAGCCTACAGTACAAAGAGAAAGTGAAGACATGGCACGATTCGCATATCAGCCATAAACAGTTTGAGCCAGATCAGAGAGTATGGTTGTTTGATTCCAGGCTGAAATTATTCCCAGGGAAATTACAGAGCAAGTGGAAAGGACCGTATGTGGTCAGGAAGGTACATGACAATGGCAGCATCGACATATCCGAACCGTCATCTTCCTCTACCTTCCGCGTCAACGGTCAACGCTTGAAATTATATCTTGATCATGATCCGCCGACCATTGACGTAGCCCCCATTCTTCTGGTATGAGATGTGTCCTTTGATTCTCATCATCTACATCTCATACATGGTGATCAAATGCTACTTTCCGCTGTACAGATCTATCTGTTTATATCACTCTGTTTTCGGTTGAAGTATTCTTTTCTTCTTTTCTTCTTTTCCTTTTCTATTTTCTTTATCTATCACAAAGGTGCTGCCCTTGTAGACAGTTTTCCATACTTAGGACGTACTTTGTCCTAAGTATAGGGGGGTTGGCACCCCGAGTTTTTCTATTCTTTTCGATCCTCTCCATTGTCTCCTCTTCTTGTCTATACTTAGGGATATCTTACCCTAAGTATAGGGGGAGACAATCTGAGTACGATCTGTTCACTCCCACCCTTGACCCTCCCTGCGTTGTGTACAGTCTGCTATACTTAGGATTATTTGATCCTAAGTATAGGGGGGACGGTCAACTTCTCATTGATCCATTCATTTATTCTTTAGACTTGTCTATACTTAGTACGAGTTATGTCTTCTCTTCTCTCTCCGATCTATGAGGACATAGCTCAAGCTAAGTATAGGGGGGTCGTATATACTACGTATATACTTTAGCCATAACTCGTACTTTCGTATATTCCTTAATAATATGGCTAAAAATCCTTTAAAAATTCATTAAAAATTCTTAATAAAACGATGTGATTATTCCTCAAATTCTTTCTGTAATTACTGATTAATAAATCAGGTGAAAACATTTTTTGCAAAATGTTTGAAAAATGGTTTGAAAATCTGTGTGAACATCTATTGAAAACTATTTTGAAAATATTTTGTTACATGTTTTCAACCTTTGTAAAAATGTGTGGTTTGTAAAAATTTCTTTTCTTTATGTAAAATAAAATGTTTGAAAAATGATTTGCAAATGGTTTGAAAAATGGTTGCAAAAATATTGTGAAAAATCTATAGATACTATTTTGAAAGCCTTTGCAAAATGATTTTCAAATGTGTGTAAAATATTTGCAAAAATTATTTTGGACTATAGTTTTCAAAAATTGTGTGAAAATTGTTTTCAAATAAGTTTGAGGAATATTCACATCACACCAAAAATCCACTGTATATATATGTATAAAATTGATCACTTACCCTGTAAATTCCTAAAATCCACTTCTTGTATATAAGAAGCACTCCCGTGTACATAGTTTTCACCTAGTTTGTAGCCAACCTTTTTGTTTTCAAAATTCCCAAAAACATTTGCAAAATTTAAATCCAAAAACATTTGAAAAATCTTTTTGAAAAAAAAAATGCATCTGCATATGCATCATCATCATCTTTTCAAAAATCCATAAAAAGTTCAAAATCTTTGAAAATTGCATCACAAAAATATTTTCTGCATTGCATTGCATAGCATGAGCATTTTTCGGATTGAGTTTGATAGTTGAACAAGTCTAAGTAAAATCCGGAGATTGGAGCTTGATTGGACCTTAAAATCTACCTAATAACAGGAACTTTATAGGAACTGGGTTTGAGGTACTTCAGGTCTAGTTGACTTAATTCTTTGAGGATCACGAGACTTGGTTCAATGGATTCTTGACTGCCTAAGTAGAGTATTTCGGAGCACACGCACGACTCTTGTTGATAATGACCTAACTTGGACACCTGCACCTTTCACATAGCTCTCCATGGATGAGGTGGTGAGGAGGCAGCTTCCTTTAGCTTGGGGTAGCATATGAGGGTAGTACTTCTAGGCGGAACCTCTCTTCTTCTTATAGTGAAGGAAGTGCACCTCAACTTGGTCTAGTGGTGATGAAGGCTAAAGACAGAAGCCGTGGGTTGCAATAAAGCTTCAAAAGAGGGATAGTCTACTGGCTCAAGAGGAAAATTTCTTGTATATGCTGCTCATGTAGATATGTTGTACAGATGCAATTGAAAAAAAAATGCAAAAAGAACTCCAAAAAAGTGGTGGGTCGGATTGAAAATTTAATAATCCCACCGGAGTATGTATATAGTTCAATAAAGCAAAAGCTTATGGTATCCATGTTACATCTCATGAAGCTAGCAGCGGGAGACTCAGCTACACTGGCTGAGCTTCCAAAAGTCTATACTTCTTCCCCCTCTTCTTGAGCCGGTTGCACTTGAACTTAGAAGGGAATACCCCGCTTCTCGAGGAAAGAGTTGCTAGACTGAGGCATTAGAGTTACCAGGTTGGGGGAGGTTGTTTCTTTGTCACTTCTGAGGTGGGGAGCTACATATCACTTACACTGTACGAGTCAGACTCATAGTCGTAAGAGTTTGCGTATGAGTTGAGATATTTCTGACCTGGCTATTGAGGAGACTTGGACAGAGTTTTGGGATACTCAAGGACTGTTGGATTTCAAATTTAGTTCTCATTAAGGTTCCGACCGCACTAAAATTCCCAAGGGTCCGACTTAAGCTCCAAACTTTGATTTTGCGAAGACAAGTTTGATAATCAAGTAAAATCCAAGTTCTTCTTTTTCTTTTCTTTCTTTTCTCTTTTTGCACTTATTGCATAAGTGTTTGCTAGGGACTAGCAAAGGTAAAGTATAGGGGGATGATGAATCCACATTTCATCATCTTTATTCTATCATTTTGGCACCAAAAACCCTAGCAAATGCCTGTAAATAGCATTAAAACCATCATCTTAGCATCCATGCATGTGCATTCAGATTGTGTATAAATCACTGTAATTAAGGCCAAAATTATAGAATAAATAAAGAAAAGAAAAAGAATAAAATATTGTAAATATTTTATGACCCAAAACCCCCGAGACCTAGGCATCTTGATGAATAGGTCGACAAGGAATAAAGTAGGGGGAGATAAGGTCAGAAATACAGTGTAAATACCTATACAATCTATTCATTCTTTATTCATTTTGGGACCTATTTTTGGTTCCACTTTTTATACATCAAATAAAGAAACTTTGTACACGAAAGTTGTAGACAATAAAATAAAGAAAAAGGCAAAATTGAATTCACAGGAAAAGAATGCACAGACAAAAAGATATGGTCTGAATAAGAATCCAAAATCCCAACTTCCCAGACCTGTATCTCACCAATAAAAACTCCAAATGCAGCCTACTCACCTTTAATTGTATATAGAATAAAATAATCTATCCAATGGTGGTGGTTTCGCATTTGGCGGAGCTACGGTCTGAAAGTTGAGTTTTGGACCCACATTGTACCTTGTACAGATTAAAATATTCAACTTATTCTTTATTCATTATTTATTCATTTTTATATTTTTATAATGTTGTAAATATTATTTATAATAATTATGTACATTAAAATCAGAATAAAAATGTAAATAAAACTCAAAATCAAAACACTTGTATAAAGAATACATAGGTATATTACCTGTACTTATACCTATACTTTCTATATGTATATACAAAACAATTCATAAAAATAAAATAAAAATACATTTGTGTATATAAAAGTATTTTATAATTTTAGAAAATAATAAACAAAAATAAGTAGATTAAATACACAAAATAAAAATAAAATAAATAGATAATATACCTATATAGGGGTATAAACGTAAATTTGTAAAAATATCAGTCATAAAAATAAATAAAAATCGGAATAAAATACTACATAAAAAAATAAACATTTTTTATTTTTTACCCAAAAATTAATTCGGCCTTTTTCTATTTTTAAACGAATTAACAAAACATTTTTTATTATCTTTTTCTGGTTGGTCCACGTGGACCAACCAGAAGCTAGCGACTGTTGACCAGCAGGTCAACAGCCCGTCCTTCGTCTACTGTAGCTCTGGCGCGCCTGGGTTTTTGCCCACCTTGGTGGATTTTCCTAGGCCGACTCGTTCGTCCTTTGCCGCCGCTTCCTTCATGGAAGTTGCGCCGCTCTGATCCATCTCCATCGCCGCTCCATCAGATCCACTCAGATCTTCTTCCTCCACCCGTGATCATGCCTCGAAAACACGCACCCAACGCTCTTCAAATACAACCCACCATCTTCCTTTCTCGGGTTGAACCGTGAATCACCAGTGAACCACCCCCCTTGGTCCAGCCATCGACGCCCGAAGGTGACAGCTTCGAGCTCAGCGCATCCAAGCGGCGGGAGAGGGTCGATAGCGCCGCGTGTTCCAACCTCCGGCGACCGCCGTCGAGGTACTTTTCCCTCGCCCGATCTGGGCTCGAGGTCGTGTGTTACTCCTTAGTTTTTCTCCGTAGTTGCATCCCTTGCGTTTCCAGCTCCATTATCCCCCGGTCATCCACTTCATTATCGCATCGATTCGCTAAATCGATTGCTCGCCGGAGACACCTCCGACCACCATCTCCATCACGCATCTATCGCGCACCCCCACGCCTCCGCGAGGCCCAGGCAATTTGCCCTGGGCCTTCTCATCACTTTTTGCAGGTCATAGTGCCAGAAAGACCCCATCTGGGGGGTCGATTTTTTGAAGGACTCGAGCTACCTGGAGCCACCGTTCTTCCTCTAGCTCGCGGCGGCGCATCAGAGCTTCCCCGCCCATTTTGGCCCTGCCGCGACTTCGAGGGACCTTTCAGGAACCTCTGGCGTGCTTCTGAGGCGAAGGAGGCGGCTGGAGGAGCATCTATTTGTCGATCGAAGCTCGGGCCACCGCCTGTTCGTCCCTGTTCTTGGAGAGGGACCCTACACCGTCGGATCTCGAGCCCGCTCCAGACGAAGCAGCCACCGTAGGATCAACACTGCCCCGAGCCGTTGATGGATTCCCGATGATCTAATCTCAGCCGCACAAGCCCAAGCGTCATCGGCGCGCGAGAGCAGGACACGTGTTCAAGTGAAGCGATATCAGCCGTCCGCTCCCGCTTTGGCGTGGGTATTTTGCTACAAACCCCCGCCCATTTTTGTAATATTTTAATAGTACTAAAACCTTCCTCGGCAGTTTAAATATTTTTGTAATATTTGCACGAAGGCCCCCGTTGTTTACTTATTTGCACTCGGGTCCAATCCACGTCACCTCACGTGCCCGTGCGCGTGAGGTGGCTGGGTATTTTGCAGGGACCCCCCTGGGGTTTGTTTATTTCGTTTAAGTCCATGAACATTTATGTCAAGTTGTAATATTTTGGAGAAATTGCATCGAACCCCCTGAGTTTTGTAATATTGCAAAAATACCCCTCCCAGGCGCGTGCAAGTCACGCGTCCTGTGGGTAAATTGCACATATACCCTTGCGGGTTTGGATATTGGTGTTTAATCCTTGAAATGCAAGTTTTAGTGTAATATTTTGTGGAAAATTGCATGTTTGCCCCTGGAAGTTTTGAAAATTGCATTTCTGCCCTTGCCAGGACTGTTTAATGTTGGGACTCTTGTTCTAATTGTTTAAAATATCTTCTTAAGCCCAAAAATTCCACAAAATTAGATTTAAGCTACTGGATGCATATACTTTAACGCCATCTAGTTAGTTTTTGATTTTATTTTATTTTCTTATTTATTAAAAATCAAAAACTCCCTTTTTGTGTACTGTCTACCTTAGAAAATACCAAAAAAATATCAAAACACCTCCAAAAATTCCCAAAAATTCACATAGTGTCTATTTTATCCTATTTTAGTGTCAGTCCAAAAATCATTAAAAATCTCAAAAGAAAAACACTAAAAATTGAAAAATACTCAAAAACTTCAAAAAAATATAAAAAATAGTAGAAAAACCCAAAAATTGCAAACTCAGCTTCTGTTTCTTCCTTATTTTATTCCCTTTATTAGAAAAATAGTGTGAAATATTTTTGGTACTGGTTGCTATTTTCAAATCTCATTTTTGTCACAGCCAGCCCTATTTCCACTGTTTAGCCCTATTTCAGTTTTTAAAAAAATACCAAAAACACCTAGAAAAATCCCCAAAAATCACAAAAACAGTAAAAAACCCTAAAAACACTAAAAACATTTGGTTTCTGAATTTTTGAGTATTTTTGTGCATTTTTATAAATATACTTCACTTTGCCTTGTCTTATATTGTCTTTACTTTCCTATATCGAAAAAGAAAATAGAAAAATATAAAATATAAAATATAAAAATCAGAAAATCAAAAATCAAATACAAAATTAAAAATCAAATAAAAAAAAAATTAAAAATTAAAAACCCACAAAAATAGTAGTTGCTTGCTTAGTGTAGACACATCACACACTCACTCACTTGTGCATTCATTTGCTTGAGCTACACTGTTTGCTCCCTGTGTTCGAACTCTCTGCATACTTGCCCTTTACATCATTTGTGCAGAGTTAAAAATAAATTTTAACTCCACATTATTTCTAATTTATTGATCTTAGTGTGGGTTAATTGTTGATCAAATACGGATTTCATTTGAGAGTCGCAACAGCGACGGTTATCTCCGCCTTGTGTGAGATACCAAATTTAGACCCTCGTGAGATCCGTGTTTATCAACCATCTTCTTCCTCTTGCAAGAAGGAGGAACCCACTATGTTATGCCTTCCCCCATCAAGATCCTATAGCCCTCCAACCCCTTCAGTTTATCCAAACGACACCTATTTCCTTTGTCCATGTTATCCTAACCCCTGCAGGTTCCAATGACTTCAACGATTGGATCTTCAGGGTAAGTTCTGCTCTAGAGCTTCGCCTTTCACGAACCTTCATTGAGCCGATGATCCAGTCATTGTTGGCCCTTCTTCGAGCATCAGAGATCTTCATTGGCCTATTTTGAAGGTGTACAAACTTCTGACAAGGTAAGAGGATGATGGGGGGAGAAGATACAGATTCGCTGGAGCCATGCTGCCTTGCCACCGTACATGGAGGAGATCGATCATCTAAGAAGAGAACATATTTTCCAATCATCCGGATTTTACATCCCATAAGCGATTTGAACCTCCACCTACAAGCCAACCGACTCGGTGGGATCAAGCAATGTCACAAAGCACTCGAGCCACATACATGGCCCGAGCCATTTGCACCAACTAACCCTATCTTCAGACCTGAGCCATACGTGTATGACACATGCCTCCTGGAGCATTTGTAGTTGAAGCCCTACCTACTTATACAAATTTTAATTTAGTGTATTGATGAATACCCATTCATCACTCTTTATTCTTATATTTTAGCTACAAAAACCTTTGCAAATGCATGTAAATATATGTAAATATAAATAATTACCAAAAAGCATGCATTGTGTAAAAACCTATAATTAGCATGTTTTTGTGCAAAAATAAAGAATAAAGATTAAAAAGAAAAAGAGGGAAATATTTAGAATAAATATTGAGCATCCTAACCCAAGGGAGGGCTCAGCATGGGCCTGACCGCATCAAAGCCAAAGTAGAGGGAGATAGGAGCTCATGTGTAAATATTTGTGTAAATACATAAAACTATATTTTCCTCACCCAAAAATATGCTTGTAAATATTTTTACATATTTATAAAAGATAAAAACAAAATAAAAAGTTAAAAATCAAAAAGAACAAAAATACCCTTTTACCATGTACATAGACCATGCTCCTACATTGACTTAACCTTATAAATAAATAAAGTTATTTTCAAAACTTCTTGTAGATATTCCATGTTATATATTGTAAATAAATAAAAATAAGAAGCATCAAAACAAAAATCCAATAAAAATTACAAAAAAATTAAAAATACAAAAATACCTTGTACATATGCCATGTATATAGATGTATATAGCTATTTATTTTACCCATGTACATAAACAGTAAAAATAAAATAAAAATATCTTTTTATTCCTAATTTTATGATATAAATAAATAAAATATAAAATGGGAATAAAAATGCTCAAAAATAACAAATTAAAAATCAAAAATTAAAAAAATACATATTGTAGATATACCTATGTATAGCTATATAATGTAAATACCTTATTTTTATTTCCAAAAATTAATTAAAAATCACCAAAAAATAGAAAAAAATAAAAGAAAAATATTTCATGTTGGGAGTTTTTGCAGATTCGGCCCCTAGCTACCCCAATTTGTCACCTCAAGATCCAACCACGTGGCCTGATTTCATTGGGTCCTGGGGATGTTGACCGCCCGGTCAACTGGCCCCCCCAGGACCACTTCTCTCGGGTTTGGGCGCCCGACCCGAGTTCCCTGATTTTTAGCGCCTAAACCCGATTGCGTCTCACCTAAACCCCGGGTCAGATCCATGCACTACATGTTCGCCACCCTCGCCGAAGCCTTAGCCTCGGGATCCGCGCTCCAGATTGCCCTACCCGCGCGCCTCTTTCCGGACCCTCCATGGTATATATTTCGAGCTCCGCCGCTTTCAATCGGTATCTTTGGCCATTCGCGCAGCTTTCCTGTGAGCTCCAGAGAGAGCGAGGTGACAGCTCGCCACCCCACCCTGTTGCAGCAAGGAAGGAGGCGAAACCCATCGATCCGACGAAGACTCCGCCGCAGCTCAGCCGCCTGAGCGAGCTCCGAGCCTCGTGCCGAGACGACCCTTGAGGCTACGACCGGGAGCTTCCCCAGCTCCAGCACAGTCTCCTCGACCACCCAGGTAGTCCCTTAGCTCCACCTTTCCGTTCGATTTCCATTTACCCCCAAATCTCGCCGTCGCCGTGTTTCGTCGATTCCGACCATCTCACACCTCCATTCGATCATCGGAATCCATCGTCACCTCCGCCTTCCTCCCGCGCACCTTCTCCATACCCCCATCCAACCCAGCTCGCACAGGAGCTGGGGTTCGAGCTCCTCCGTCTACCCCCCTCGCCGGAGCTCGCCCATATCGCACCACCGGCCACCTTCACCCGCCTAACCGGGGTCGAAGCACTTTGCCCTCGACCCGTGAGTCTCCTGGTTTACTTTGCAGGTGCTTTCCAGCCCATCTGAGGGCTTGGGTCATTCGGGCCAGGAGCGTCATCTCCGCCGACCTCGCCGGAGCCCTCCAGGGCTCGGCTGGGTCATCGTAGCCCACCATCAGCTGCGGAGCATCATCGCGGAGCTTCTCCGATCTCTAGAGGCAGCAGGGGAGGATCCCAGCGCACGCACGAGGCCGGCGAAACTCGCCGGCCAACTGTTCTTCCAGTATCTTCCCCGACCGTCCGATCGTCCTCGACCTCCAGTTCTCATCCTGACCGTCCACTTGAGGAGATCCAGCCACCGTCAGATATTGGAGAGGCGATCTGGACCGTCCGTTGCACGAGGTTTAGCCACCGAGAGCCCCACCCGTTCGATCCCCCACGTGGCGTACCCTCGACCGTCCGATCGCTGCGAGGACCTCAGCGTTGGAGCGCCACCCATCCCCAGCCGTCCATCTACCCACGTGGCGCCCATCCGTCGGCTCGACTTAATAAAGGGTAAATTAACCTTAGGCCCTCGTTATTTCATATCAGTCCTGTAAATATTTAGAGACGTTGTTTAGTTTTAGGTTAAATTGCACAATGGACCCTGAGCTTTAGTTTGTTTGCATTTATACCCCTGCATATTGTGAGCCACGTGCTTCGTCACGTGATTTATTGGGATATTTGCAGTATATGCCCTTGTTGTTCTGGTTGTTACGAAATGAATGAAACCTTTTTGGTATTCGCATTTATACCCCTGTGAATGATTTAATTCCGCATGTGCGTGTTTTCTTGGGTTATTTGCAGCTGAAGTCCTCGGACTTTTGGTACGTGTTACCAATAGGTCCTTGGAACTTAGTTTTATTACAGAAAGGTCCCTGAGTGCCCCAGGCATGCGCTTGGCGCGTGTTTTGCTGGGTATTTTGCACCTGGACCTCCAGAACTTTGGGTATTTGCACTTTGGTCCCTGTGCACAGTGCCCTCTTGTCATTTTTGAATAAAATATCAAATCACCTCCAAATTCGATGAAAATTTGACACATGGCTCCTGCCATGGTGTAGGATTTTTGAGAATTTTTGAGGACATTTTTGAGTTTGTTTGCTATTTTTAAAAATTTAAAAACCTCAATTTTTGTTACTGTCTAGATTGAAAAATCACAAAAAATATAAAAACCCCCCAAAAAATTCCATAAAAATTGTCTACTGTTTAGTTTAGCTTGCTTGATTTTCTAGCCAATTTTGGCTATTTTTCACTGCTTAAAAACTATAAAAACTTAAAAACACCTAAAAACCCCTAAAAATTCTATTAAATAACCTAAAAACCCAAAAACAATAATTTTGGTACTCAAATTTTCCTTGTTTTACCTAGTTTACAGGAAAAATACCTCCAGGTCCTTTTAAGGTCCTTAGATATTTTATCTAGGGATCTTGGGCCTAGCTGGACAGTACCTTGCATTTTTGCTACTGTTTGATTTTTAGAAATTAAAATAAATATCAGAAAAATCCCAAAAATTCACCAAAAACATAAAAAAATTATAAACACATAAAAATATTTTTGTTTGAATTTTTGCTTGATTTTTGATGCATTAAATAATTTGTCAAAGTTTGCTTGTTTTTGCTTTTCTTATTTTCTTCACATATTAAAAATCCCAAAAAAAAATTAAAAATTATAAAAATCATTAAAAACCACTAAAAAATATTTTATCTTTTATTTTATTCATTTTTGACTACTTCGTAGGCCTTCGGCCAATCCGTGCTCCTTGAGTTCGACCCTGGGTGCTATACCAGGTTAATCTCATAGCAGGACCGCTTGCTTCGTGCTTGATTTGACATATATTTCGAGTGGTCATTTTTTTCTTGATTGACTTAGCTGAGTGATCGAGGTTGCAACGACCTATTTCTGTACCTTTACCTCTGTCGCTTGGCCTGTCATCAGAATGGCGCCGTTGCTGGGGAGCACGGCTTAGTAGTCGCTTTTTGAATTTTCCGCGGCTTTTTGATTTTCGCGGCTTTTTGTATAGATTTTTGTATCTATATATTTTTCATATTTTCTGACAATAACATTGGACTGACCACTTGTCTCTGTTTCTTGCGAGGGCCCGAGGATCGAGGCGGCCGATTTCGAGAAGCCGACGCAACCGCGAGACTCGGAGGCGGCTCTCTTCTGCACGGAGCCGCAGGAGAGAGCGAGAGAGAGAGTTGAGTGGGTGAGGTTAGATTAGGTTATTTGACTATTATTGTAATAATACAGGGACTCAGACCAGACTTGAACTGTGCTTGACACTTAGCGGGTCTGTTTCGCCGAGCACCGGTGTGCTTGGGGGATCCTTAGGAGATTTTCGCGGTTTTTGACGCGGTTTTCTTCTTCTTTTTACTGCCTTTTCCGATGTTTACGCGGTTTTTGCTCGAGCCCCTAGACTTAAGAATTTCTGGTGATTGTGCCGTAGTTAGTAGGATCCACACACGTAATTGATTATCTGTTCCCATAAACGTTAATTGGACCTACTAATAAATCATTAATAAAAATAACTTAGTCACTTTCCTGAGAGCCTACGCGCCGCGAGCCTGCCCCGTCAAGCGCTACTCCTAAACTCGACCTGTCGAGAAGAGGAGGGGTGGGTCTAGACCGGACTCTTTGGATCGAGGGCGAGTGACTGAGTTAGACGGTTCTTCGCTAGAAATTGCTTGTTTAGGACTCGGCTTTCTCGTTGCATCATATAGGTAGTTTCCTTTCTGTCTTTAAATTCTGCGCGGATCACTTGCATGTAGAGTGCTGGAGACAAGGTACGCATTTCTATCTCAGCATGCATCATTGATTTCTCGCGCATCGGCTTTTTCGACTTCTCCCCCCTGTTTTTGATTAAATAATCAGGAGAACCGAAAAATTCGTTAGGCCGCTTGTTTGTATTTGAAAAATATTAAAAAGAAAAACCATAAAATTGGGACTGGCTAAAACTATTGACCTTAAAAACCGCTCACCCTAAAAATTTTGTCTTGGGGAGAGCAACCCCCTCATTGTATGGTTTGGATGCGTGAGAGAGTGACCCGCACCCTAGGTAGAGCCTCCCGGTGCTAGTCCCGACTGATTACCGACTCTTCCGTGCGGGCCAGTCGGTTGGGATAGCATCGGATATCCTAACAGGTCACGTAAGCGCTCTGATATTTTGTGTGTTCACCAAAATAAAATAGACAAGATAACTTGACCGAACTTTCACGGTCTTCAGCTCGCGTTGCGTTGGTGAACCGGGGGTTTGTTTGTGATCATAGTTGACTCCAGATCTCATCCGCCTTACTCGCCAGATCAAGATGATGGGTAGACGGTCTCTTAGGCAGCCTCTGGCTGCACCGCTTTCGGGCACGTCTACCCGATCATCTAGGTTGGACCGTGAGAGTCGAGGCCAGCTCTCCGAGCCCGAGTACGACTCCGCCCTGTTCCCCCTCGACCCCCTTTCTTCTGGTATTGAGAGACATGAGCCCGAGGAGAGATTAGCAGATTTGACAGCACCTGAGTTGGGCTCATTTGATTTTGCAGACGTCGCCATGGCCGGCAGTTCAGACGATCACCCCGGAGGTCCACGAGGAGACCAGCATTTTGTACTGGACCAGGGGGCGATCAACTCCACCCTGATCGCATCACTCGAGACAGTTCAGCAGCAGTTATGTGATCAGGGGGCATTCATGATAGAGATGAGGTGAGAGTTGGAGAGGCTCAGAGCAGAGCGAGCCTGAGGAGATACCTGATGCAGAGGCCGCAGCCGCAGCAGCCGCATCAGCAGCAGCAGCCGCCGCTGCCGCAGCGGCAGCTGCCGCGGCAGGAGGACCACCACGACCGATGCGGGAGTTGCACAACCCCGGATCGACTCTGATGCATCACTGGGTAGTAGTGCCAGCGATCGTGGGGGACTTCAAGTTCCCCCCGAACACCTTGCAGTTGCTGCCCCGTTTCCACGGACTTGCCACTGAGGAGCCCCACCTCCACCTCCAAGAGTTCCTGATGATCTGCAGCACTGTCCATGATCGCCACGTGGATCAAGACACGATTCGGATGATAGCCTTCCCTTTTTCACTGGTCGATAGAGCAGCCACCTGGCTGAAGCATCTAGGAAGTTTGTCTACACCTGGGAGCAGCTCCGCACCGAGTACTTGAACACGTACTATCCACTCAGGCGGACGAATGCAGCGAGGGCCCTGATCAGCAACTTCTTCATGTTCCCCAACGAGCAGTTTCACGAAGCATGGGAGAGGTTTCGAGAGCTCCTAGACAGATGCCCGCACCACGACATCTCCAAGCCGAACCTAGTTCAGAGCTTTTTCAGCGGGTTGACGCCAGAGCTTCAGGGTCTGGTGAACGCTTCTTGCGGTGGGTCCTACTTTGCCAAGGACCACGACCAGGTCTGGGCCATCTACGAGGAGATGGCCGAAAACTACATGGTGATGTCCCAGACCAGGTTGTATACTCAGAGACCCCAGCCACAACAGCCAGGACCCGTGCAGTACCAGCGGATAGCACGGGTAGATGCAGGTCCATCCAGTTCGTCCGCAGTCGCAGCAGCACAGGCAGAGTCATCCGCTGCGGACATGGGCATTATCAGCGAGAAGTTGGACCGCATGGAGCTGATTGAGAAGAAGCAGTGCCAGAGCATCACTCAGATGGAACAGATGGCACAGGTTCTGAGCGACATGAAGACCCAGCTCATGTGTCTCCAGGAAGCACAGACGGCTTCACAGCCCCGTCTTCTGTCGCGAGGCGATACCGGCGGCAGCAACAGCTCGTCCCAGTGCTCCAGCTCCTCACAGCAGCCTAGACAGGTTCACCTTGTACAGGTAGAGCCGTACCAGCAGCCGCATCCTACCTACCAGTCCCCACCATCTCCAGACATGCAGATGGTGGTCTACCAGCCGGATCAGCCTCTGGCAGTACTGCCGCCAGACCCCTTCGATGCAGAGCCGTTGATGGATGTAAACGGGATTTGGTATGACCGCCCCCAGCCTGGGATCCGACGAGACCATCCCGGATTCAGGTGGGGGAATGGTGGTGCCCAGCCCCAGCAGCAGCCGTCAGGTCAGGGAGGGCAGTACTCCCAGTAGAGAGATCACCAGCAGCAGCAGCAGCCCCCAGCGTACCAGCAGCACCAGCCATCATCCTTCGGTCCTCGTCCCTATCAGCAGCAGGGACAGTCGTGGAGGCGTGAGCAGCAGGCTCACCCAGTTCAGCAGCAGCACCCTTCCTCATACCCCTCTCACCATCAGCAGCAGCTCCAGCAGCCTCAGCACCAGAGAGGCTACCCGTCGGGCTCCCACGAGAGCCCCGCTTTGGATGACATCGCCCGCCTCCTCACGGACCAGCAGGTCACATTCAGACGAGAGATGGACGAGTTCCGCCAGGAGATGCGGGACTTGGTGAGAGGGAAGGCCGCCATTCCAGCCCAGATTGAGCCGAATTCGAACAACCTCAAGAGGAAATCTGAGCAGGTAGTACACACTGAGTTTGCCACTCTTAGTGATCCATTTGTTGATACATCTTCGGATCTATTTGATGTTGATTTTGTCATACTTAGGAGCGGTAGGACCCCAGCAGGCGGCGACGCCTCATCTGAGCTTCACCACGAGGATACTTCAGAGGCACCACATGAGGAGGAGGAGAGCGGTACTGAGGCCGCTCCTGATGATGACAGTGGCACTGAAGCCACCAAGGATGTTGATTCCACCGGCGGTACAGAGGCCGCCGCTTCACCAGTTCGAGGAGGTGGTACTGACGCCACCAGTAGAGCCGAGCCAGCCCGCGGTACTGATGCCGCGAGACGTCTACCAGCAGCAGCAGCAGAGCCAGCCAGTGGTGGTACTGAGGACACCGGTGTTTGTATTGAGAGAGATGTTGTCTTTCCTCGCCTTGATGTATCTCAGAACTCTGGTTTGAATAAAGGAAAAGGTTTAGTTTCTTCTGGTCCCACTGTGGTGCATGATGTATGTGTGGATCCGGTCATCGAACCGTCTAGGCCTTTTCCTAGTCCTTCATCTGCGAAGGACCCTGTGATCCCCTTCCCTAGAGCCCTTCAGATGGGGAAGGGGAAGAAAAAAGAAAATGATCCAAAAAAGAGAGAGCTTGAGGAGTTCAGCCAGAGCATGATCGATCGATTCCACATCCAGCTGACCCTCCAGGAGGCTTTGCAGCACATCCCCCTTCTCCAGCGTTCTTTGAGAGACAGGACTACAGTCAGAAGGAGGAGGAGGAACCACACTTCAGAGATTCACGTGCTGACCAAAGCCACGTGTTTTGCGATCCAGAACTGCCTGCCAGCCAAGAGGCCAGATTCAGGGGCCCCGTATGTCAGATGCCAGATCAGTGAGCAGAGGTTCGACCGTACTCTTCTAGATAGCAGATCGTCGATTAACCTTCTTCCGGCAGCCCTTCTCGACCGCTTCGAGTTGGGCACTCTTCGACAGAGCAGGACAGTCCTTCAGTTCGCTGATCGATCTGTCAAGAGACCGAAGGGGTTATTACGAGATGTTATCGTCACGATTCAGGGCCTGAAATTCCCCGTGGACTTCGTCGTGTTGGACATGGAGATCCCTGAGTCAGTGGCCGATACCCCCATCATCCTTGGTCGTCCGTTTTTGGCCACAGCCAAGGCGGTGACTGATTATGATAGCGGGAAGGTGTACTCTCGCGTCCAGGGTGAGAGTATACAAATAGAGACGGTCGAGGACTACAGAGCTAGAGAGAAAGCCCGCTCAGATGCGAGTACAGATTCAGAGCAGCTGACAGACACAGAGCCAGACATCCACCAGGACTGTGATTTTGTGATCACAGACGACGAGGCAGCTTGGGCAGATCCTGCAGCACAGACCATCCTCTCATATTCAGATACAACTGATGCCGAGATGATAGCAGAGGAGAGTCTGGAGAGCACAGCCCTGGTTCAGGATACCATAGAGGCAGCAGAGCCGGTCCTTGATCGCGACACGATGTTCAGTGATGGTGGTGCTGAGGCCACCTTGTTTTCCGGTGGTACTGGTGCCACCGCGATTGATGCAGATCCCTCGGATTCAGAGTCTGATTGGGCCGATTGCTATGATCAGATACCAGACCTGAGTTCACCTGAGCCTATAGATGAGGAGGAGGTAGATGCAGAGCCGAGCAGAGACAGTGCAGTTGAGCAGCCTTCTCCCGATCCAGTTTGCGAGAGTACGCTTTCACTTTCCCAGGCAGATTTGGCAGACTTAGCAGCTTTCACTCGGTTTCTTCCACAGCCAGATTTGCCAGCACCCAGCATTCCAGAGCTGAAGCCGCTCCCTACTTCGCTGAAGTATCGATTCCTTGCGGGCGATCCAGAGATGTACCCAGTCATCATATCCGCCGAGTTGACTGGAGAGCAGGAATCCCGTTTGATGGGGGTTCTTGAAAAGAACCGCAAGGCGATCGGATGGAGCGTAGCAGATCTTCGTGGGATCAGTCCATCGGTGTGCTCCCACCATATCTATCTCGAGGAGGGGGCGAAGCCGTCGCGTGAGTTCCAGCGGCAACTAAACCCCAACCTGAGAGAGGTTGTGATGAAGGAAATATCGAAATGGTGGAGTGCAGATTTTATTTATCCCATTTCTGACTCCAAGTGGGTCAGCCCCTTGCATGTGGTGCCCAAGAAGACGGGCATCACGACTGTGATCAGTGAGTCGGGAGAGGAGATCGCTACACGAGTACCCACCTCTTGGAGGGTTTGTGTTTACTACAGGAGACTCAACCAAGCCACCAAGAAGGACCATTTCCCCCTGCCTTTTATTGACCAGATCATTGAGAGACTGGCAGGGAAGAGCCATTATTGCTTCCTGGATGGGTACTCGGGCTACAACCAAGTGGCCATCGCTCCTGAGGATCAGGAGAAGACCACCTTTACCTGTCCCTTCGGCACATATGCTTTTCGATGCATGCCATTTGGGCTATGCAACGCCCCTGCGACTTTTCAGAGGTGCATGCTGTCGATCTTTTCGGACATGGTAGGGGAGTGTTTAGAGGTCTTCATGGACGATTTCTCTGTCTACGGCGACGGGTTCGATTCTTGTCTTGACTGCCTAGACCGATTACTCCAGCGATGTATTGAGTATCATTTGGTTCTATCTTGGGAGAAGAGTCACTTCATGGTGACTCAAGGGACGGTGCTTGGCCACATCATCTCCAACAGGGGCATGGAGGTTGATCCGGCCAAGGTTGATGTCATTAGGAAACTCACACCGCCGTCTAATTTGAGGCAGCTACGGTCATTCCTGGGGCACGTTGGATTTTATAGGAGATTTATTCGGGATTTCAGCAAGGTTGCCCGACCGTTGACTGACCTCTTGACGAAAGACACCGAGTTCCTTGTCGATGACAAGTGTCTCTCGTCCTTTGCGACTCTCCAGTAGTGTGTTATTGAGGCTCCTGTCCTCCAGCCGCCTGATTGGTCTCTCCCATTCGAGATCATGACGGACGCCTCCGATTTTGCCGTAGGGGCAGTGCTGGGACAGAGGAGGGATGGAGTTCCGTTTGCCATACATTACACTAGCCGCACATTGGATTCCGCCCAGCGGAATTATACAGTCACAAAGAAGGAGATGCTAGCCGTAGTGTTTGCCCTGGATAAGTTCAGATCGTATATCATTGGGTCTAGAGTGACTTTGTTTACAGATCACACCGCCATCAGGTACCTCATGGCAAAGAAGGATGCCAAGGCCAGACTGACTAGATGGATCCTTCTACTCCAGGAGTTCGACATTGAGATCAAGGATAAGCCTGGAGTCAAGAATGTGGTGGCGGATCACCTCTCCCGACTAGAGCAGCCTGAGGATTCTGAGCAGATTGATCCTATTCGAGATACCTTCCCAGATGAGGCGATCCTTGCTATCGCCTCACTCCCGTGGTATGCCGATATTGTGAACTTTCTCGTTGCTGGGAAAGTCCCACAAGATTGGCCCAGGCAGAGGCTTGAGACCTTCCTTGCGAGGGCCAAGTCCTACCACTGGGAGGATCCCATCCTTTACCACGAAGGAGGGGATAGCGTCTGGCGTCGGTGTATTCCTCAGGAGGAACACCATAACGTCCTCACTTACTGCCACAAGCTTGAGGCAGGAGGACATCATTCTGGGAGGAGAACGGTACAGAAAGTGCTCCAATCCGGCTTGTGGTGGCCTACCCTCTTCAAGGACTCTGATGAGTTCGTGAAGAGGTGTACTAACAGTCAGAGGATGGGCACTTGTGGACAGCGTGATATGATGCCGATGCAGCCCATTCACTTCTGTGAGGTTTTTGACGCATGGGGCATCGATTTCATGGGTCCATTCCCTAAGAGTCAGGGATTTAAGTACATTCTGTTGGCCGTTGATTATGTGAGTCGTTGGGTGGAGGCTATCCCCGCCCGAGCCGCTGATGCGAGGACAGTTTGCAGATTTTTGAGGAAGCATATCATCACGTGGTTCGGGGTTCCACGAGTTCTGATTTCTGATGGGGGATCTCACTTCATCAACGACCAGGTGAAGGCCCTTGCTAGCGAGTTCAGTATAGACCATCGTGTTGCCACACCTTACCATCCACAAATGAATGGTCTAGCTGAGGTGTCAAATAGGGAGATCAAGACTAATCTGCAGAAAGTCGTCCGCCCTGACCGAAAGGATTGGTCACAGCTTTTGGACTCGGTCTTGTGGGCATATAGGACGTCTTTCAAGACACCTTTGGGCACATCTCCCTTTCGCCTCGTATATGGCAAGCCGTGCCATTTACCTGTTGAGCTGAGGCACAAGTCACTTTGGGCAGTCACAGATATTCTTATGGATCCAGATGGTATGGGAGACCAGAGGAGGGCAGAGTTAGCTGCCCTGGAGGAGCTTAGAGATGCAACTTTCTCAAGCAGCCTACAATATAAGGAGAGAGTGAAGGAGTGGCATGATTCTCATATCAGCCACAAGCATTTTGAGATTGGACAGAGAGTATGGCTGTTTGATGCGAGGCTTCGTTTGTTTCCAGGGAAGCTACAGAGCAAATGGAAGGGACCCTACTTGGTCAGAAAGGTACACGACAATGGTAGCATTGATATATCCGAGTTGTCTTCTGAGAGTACCTTTCGAGTGAACGGCCAGCGGCTCAAGCCATTTTTAGATCATGAGCCGCGGGACGTTATTGTTGCCCCTATTCATTTTGCGTGAGATGTGGTCTCTTGACTCACATCTTTTGCATTTCACGCCTGATTTTCACTGTTCCTCCGCCTTGTATAGATCCAGTTGTCCATATCATTCTATTCTTTAGTCCCACATCCCTTTTCTCATCTTATGATTATGCTATACTTAGGGTGTACTTTACCCTAAGTATAGGGGGGATGTAGGACTTGCGGGTATTCTTTTCATTCGTTCTGCTCCTGTTTTGCTGCCTATACTTAGGGATATTTTACCCTAAGTATAGGGGGGGCAGACTCTGTATCTTCTTCACTCAGATTTCCCTTCATGTAAGCTTGCTATACTTAGGACTAGTTAATCCTAAGTATAGGGGGAAACCACCGAGTCCCTCTCATTCTATTCACTTATTCGTTTCTGTACTTAGCCATTCCTTTTCACGCCCCTTGTACTAAGCATGAGTTATGTCTTCTTCATCGCTCTTGATCACTCCGAGGACATCGTTCGAGCTAAGTATAGGGGGTGTGTGTATATATTTCATATACACTTTATCCATAACTCGTACTTTGTGTGAGTGTGTTAATAAAATGGCTAAAAATCACAAAAATTAAAATTTTTCATGTACATAAACTTCTCTTATCTTGCACATACATAGCTAGTGTACAAAGTATTTTTGTAAAAATGATTTCAAAAATCTTTTGTGTAAAGCTTGTGTAAATATTTTGTATCAAAATATTGTATATAGTACAAAATTTTTCCAAAATGTTTTGAAAATCAAAAGTTTGCAAAAATCTTGTATAAATTTTTGTAAATATCTTTTTGCAAAACTTGCACCTCATGCATCATTCATCCATGATTTCAAAACATTTTTCAAAAATTTTGCACGATTGTAAAATATTTGTAAATATCATCTTGTGTACATATATGTATATAGTTTTTCCTGGATGAGAGTTGACATTTAAACTAAGCCTGGAATTAAATTGAGAAATGGAGCTTGAATAAGATCTTAATCCACTTAACTTTAAGAGGAACCTTATAGGACTTAGGGTTAAGGCTTTTCAGGTCCATAAGAACTTAATTCTTTGAGTCCACTAGGCTATGAGCATATGTCATCTTGATGAAGCCTAAGTAGAGCACTTAACAACACACGCATGACTCTTAGAGACAATGGCTTGACTTGCACCTGCACTTTACACATGGCTCTCCACGCATGAGGTGGTGAGGAGGCAGTTTCCTTTGGCTTGGGGTAGCATATGAGGGTAGTACTTCTAGGCGGAACCTCTCTTCTTCTTCTAGTGAAGGAAGTGCGTCTCAACTTGGTCTAGTGGTGATGAAGGCTAAAGACAGAAGCTGTGGGTTGCAATAAAGCTTCAAAAGAGGGATAGTCTACTGGCTCAAGAGGAAAATTTCTTGTATATATGCTGCACCATGTAGATATGTTGTATAGAAGTCCTTAAAAAAATGCAAAATGCAAAAAGAACTCCAAAAAAGTGGTGGGTCGGATTGAAACTTTAATAACCCCACCGGAGTGTATATAGTCAAATAAAGCAAAGCTTATGGTATCCATGTTACATCTCATGAAGCTTGCAGCGGGAGACTTAGCTACACTGGCTAAGCTTCCAAAAGTCTATACTTCTTCCCCCTCTTCTTGAGCCGGTTGCACTTGAACTTAGAAGGGAATACCCCGCTTCTCGAGGAAAGAGTTGCTAGACCGAGGCATTAGAGTTACCAGGCTAAGGGAGGTTGTTTCTTTGTTACTTCTGAGGTGGGGAGCCACATATCACTTACACTGCATGGAAAGATTCATGGTCATTAGAGTTTGTGCATGTAGACTTGTTCTGATCTGGTTTATTGAGGAGTCTTGCCCATAGATTGGTGGAACTTAAAGGCTGTTGGGTTTTAAGCTTAAGTCCAAATAAGGTTCCGACACATTAATAATCCAAAGATCTGATCGAGCTCCATATCCCAATTTAATGAAGGCAAGTTTAATAATCAACCTTGATCCATGTGCATCCTCTTTTTCTTTTTCTCTTTCTTTCTTTTTCACTTCTTTTTCAAATAAGTGTTTGCTAAGGGACTAGCAAAGTTAAGTATAGGGGGGTGATGAATACCCATTCATCACTCTTTATTCTTATATTTTAGCTACAAAAACCTTTGCAAATGCATGTAAATATATGTAAATATAAATAATTACCAAAAGCATGCATTGTGTAAAAACCTATAATTAGCATGTTTTTGTGCAAAAATAAAGAATAAAGATTAAAAAGAAAAAGAGGGAAATATTTAGAATAAATATTGAGCATCCTAACCCAAGGGAGGGCTCAGCATGGGCCTGACCGCATCAAAGCCAAAGTAGAGGGAGATAGGAGCTCATGTGTAAATATTTGTGTAAATACATAAAACTATATTTTCCTCACCCAAAAATATGCTTGTAAATATTTTTACATATTTATAAAAGATAAAAACAAAATAAAAAGTTAAAAATCAAAAAGAACAAAAATACCCTTTTACCATGTACATAGACCATGCTCCTACATTGACTTAACCTTATAAATAAATAAAGTTATTTTCAAAACTTCTTGTAGATATTCTATGTTATATATTGTAAATAAATAAAAATAAGAAGCATCAAAACAAAAATCCAATAAAAATTACAAAAAAATTAAAAATACAAAAATACCTTGTACATATGCCATGTATATAGATGTATATAGCTATTTATTTTACCCATGTACATAAACAGTAAAAATAAAATAAAAATATCTTTTTATTCCTAATTTTATGATATAAATAAATAAAATATAAAATGGGAATAAAAATGCTCAAAAATAACAAATTAAAAATCAAAAATTAAAAAAATACATATTGTAGATATACCTATGTATAGCTATATAATGTAAATACCTTATTTTTATTTCCAAAAATTAATTAAAAATCACCAAAAAATAGAAAAAAATAAAAGAAAAATATTTCATGTTGGGAGTTTTTGCAGATTCGGCCCCTAGCTACCCCAATTTGTCACCTCAAGATCCAACCACGTGGCCTGATTTCATTGGGTCCTGGGGATGTTGACCGCCCGGTCAACTGGCCCCCCCAGGACCACTTCTCTCGGGTTTGGGCGCCCGACCCGAGTTCCCTGATTTTTAGCGCCTAAACCCGATTGTGTCTCACCTAAACCCCGGGTCAGATCCATGCACTACATGTTCTCCACCCTCGCCGGAGCCTTAGCCTCGGGATCCGCGCTCCAGATTGCCCTACCCGCGCGCCTCTTTCCGGACCCTCCATGGTATATATTTCGAGCTCTGCCGCTTTCAATCGGTATCTTTGGCCATTCGCGCAGCTTTCCAGTGAGCTCCAGAGAGAGAGAGCGAGGTGACAGCTCGCCACCCCACCCTGTTGCAGCGAGTAAGGAGGCGAAACCCATCGATCCGGCGAAGACTCCGCCGCAGCTCAGCCGCCTGAGCGAGCTCCGAGCCTCGGGCCGAGACGACCCTTGAGGCTACGACCGGGAGCTTCCCTAGCTCCAGCACAGTCTCCTCGACCACCCAGGTAGTCCCTTAGCTCCACCTTTCCGTTCGATTTCCATTTACCCCCAAATCTCGCCGTCGCAGTGTTTCGTCGATTCCGACCATCTCACACCTCCATTCGATCATCGGAATCCATCGTCACCTCCGCCTTCCTCCCGCGCACCTTCTCCATACCCCCATCCAACCCAGCTCGCACAGGAGCTGGGGTTCGAGCTCCTCCGTCTACCCCCCTCGCCGGAGCTCGCCCATATCGCACCACCGGCCACCTTCACCCGCCTAACCGGGGTCGAGGCACTTTGCCCTCGACCCGTGAGTCTCCTGGTTTACTTTGCAGGTGCTTTCCAGCCCATCTGAGGGCTTGGGTCATTCGGGCCAGGAGCGTCATCTCCGCCGACCTCGCCAGAGCCCTCCAGGGCTCGGCTGGGTCATCGGAGCCCACCATCAGCTGCGGAGCATCATCGCGGAGCTTCTCCGATCTCTAGAGGCAGCAGGGGAGGATCCCAGCGCACGCACGAGGCCGGCGAAACTCGCCGGCCAACTGTTCTTCCAGTATCTTCCCCGACCGTCCGATCGTCCTCGACCTCCAGTTCTCATCCTGACCGTCCACTTGAGGAGATCCAGCCACCGTCAGATCTTGGAGAGGCGATCTGGACCGTCCGTTGCACGAGGTTTAGCCACCGAGAGCCCCACCCGTTCGATCCCCCACGTGGCGTACCCTCGACCGTCCGATCGCTGCGAGGACCTCAGCATTGGAGCGCCACCCATCCCCAGCTGTCCATCTACCCATGTGGCGCCCATCCGTCGGCTCGACTTAATAAAGGGTAAATTAACCTTAGGCCCTCGTTATTTCATATCAGTCCTGTAAATATTTAGAGACGTTGTTTAGTTTTAGGTTAAATTGCACAATGGACCCTGAGCTTTAGTTTGTTTGCATTTATACCCCTGCATATTGTGAGCCACGTGCTTCGTCACGTGATTTATTGGGATATTTGCAGTATATGCCCTTGTTGTTCTGGTTGTTATGAAATGAATGAAACCTTTTTGGTATTCGCATTTATACCCCTGTGAATGATTTAATTCCGCATGTGTGTGTTTTCTTGGGTTATTTGCAGCTGAAGTCCTCGGACTTTTGGTACGTGTTACCAATAGGTCCTTGGAACTTAGTTTTATTACAGAAAGGTCCCTGAGTGCCCCAGGCACGCGCTTGGCGCGTGTTTTGCTGGGTATTTTGCACCTGGACCTCCAGAACTTTGGGTATTTGCACTTTGGTCCCTGTGCACAGTGCCCTCTTATCATTTTTGAATAAAATATCAAATCACCTCCAAATTCGATGAAAATTTACACATGGCTCCTGCCATGGTGTAGGATTTTTGAGAATTTTTGAGGACATTTGTGAGTTTGTTTGCTATTTTTAAAAATTTAAAAATCTCAATTTTTGTTACTGTCTAGATTGAAAAATCACAAAAAAAAATAAAAACCCCCCGAAAAATTCCATAAAAATTGTATACTGTTTAGTTTAGCTTGCTTGATTTTCTAGCCAATTTTGGCTATTTTTCACTGCTTAAAAACCATAAAAACTTAAAAACACCTAAAAACCCCTAAAAATTCTATTAAATAACCTAAAAACCCAAAAACAATAATTTTTGTACTCAAATTTTCCTTGTTTTACCTAGTTTACAGGAAAAATACCTCCAGGTCCTTTTAAGGTCCTTAGATATTTTATCTAGGGATCTTGGGCCTAGCTGGACAGTACCTTGCATTTTTGCTACTGTTTGATTTTTAGAAATTAAAATAAATATCAGAAAAATCCCAAAAATTCACCAAAAACATAAAAAAATTATAAAACACATAAAAATATTTTTGTTTGAATTTTTGCTTGATTTTTGATGCATTAAATAATTTGTCAAAGTTTGCTTGTTTTTGCTTTTCTTATTTTCTTCACATATTAAAAATCCCAAAAAAAAATTAAAAATTATAAAAATCATTAAAAACCACTAAAAAATATTTTGTCTTTTATTTTATTCATTTTTGACTACTTCGTAGGCCTTCGGCCAATCCGTGCTCCTTGAGTTCGACCCTGGGTGCTATACCAGGTTAATCTCATAGCAGGACCGCTTGCTTCGTGCTTGATTTGACATATTTTCGAGTGGTCATTTTTTTCTTGATTGACTTAGCCGAGTGATCGAGGTCTCAACGACCTATTTCTGTACCTTTACCTCTGTCGCTTGGCCTGTCATCATGTATAAGCACTCTAAGCATGTGCCTGCTTGATATTTTTATGTCCACGCACCTTTGGGTTTCATTAATAGTAGATATATCCCTATGCTCTTGAAACTTTAATTATGTATAAGCCCTTGCAACTTTATTTTAATGAATTTTGATCCTTTTTTGGCTGAACTATTAATCCAAATTCTATCCAGCAACAACTCACCGATCAGGCTCTAGCCCACATTGCTTTCGCTGATATGATGAATGATCTGAGGGGAGAGAGAGAGAATAGAGGAGGAGGAGGAGAGAATGAAGAACTGAGAGATGTATTGACAGTGGCCAAGTAACAGAGTGGCACCAAATTCCTCAGGTCCACGGATATTTTGAGCTGAAATTGTAGTTCCTTGCTCTTCTGCCCTCGTTTCATGTGAATACCAATAAGGAACCTTATACCCATCTCCAACAATTTTCTCTCATATGTGGAATAATGCACTACCCTAACATCCCGTTATGTGGAGTAAAAATCACTACCTTCCCTTCCAACCTTCAAGTCAAGGCTTTGTACTGAATAGATCATCTGGGAAAGGTTGTGGCGACTGGGGAGGAACTTAAGTCTACGTTCATCCATAAATTCTACCCTCTTGGTCATCTCATCTAGATGCATGCTGGGATTAGCAACTTATCCCATGGACCGTACAAGTCCATTCATGAATCACATGAGAGGTTTAAAGATTTACAAGAGAAGTACCCCCACCACAACATTCCTCGGACTAGCTTGGTCCGACACTTCTTTGGGAGCCTGCTACAAGAAAGCTAGAAGCTCATCGATGTTGCATGTGGAGGATCTCATTTTGATAAGGACGAGGAAGTAGTCTGGCAAATATTTGAAGAGATAGAAGGAGAGGCCACATTGTCTTCATCCCGTGCCTATCAACATCAGCCACAGATCCACCACAAGCTCACTAACATGGCATCATCTAGTGAATTGGACAGGGATGAGAACTCCAATCTCAACATTATCGGGAGCCCTTATCCATGGTTGATATTATTGAGAAGAGATCACATGATCTGTATAAATTATCTGTGATCGAACAAAGAATCATCACCTAGACAAGATGGATCATATCACCAAGCAGTTGAAGCTGCTAATTTGCACGATCAATGTAGTTTAGTCTGCAAGCCCATCAACCGCAACTCCCACTGAGATGAAGGAATATTCGTCGACATAGACACCTCACCTGAGTTAAGGGTAGCCTCTGATCCAACACATATACCAAGTGCAGGCTCCGGACCAGGCACCACCACAACCGTCACAACAGCTTGTCATCTACTAGCCCCAAGCCGCAATTACCATCTTATAAGGATCCATTTTTCCCAAATCCACCCCATGTAGAGGATGTGAAAGACATTTAGAATAATGATGCACAAATGGCCTGCCAGGAAGATAGTGGCAGGACCAGTCCTCTACAATTTGGTCGTATCATCAGCCTTTGGTGGGTAAGTTTGTCTAGCAGCATTTGTAGTAGTCTTTGCCATATCAGAACAACTAGAGACACAATCATTAGTACAAGTAGACATCGTACCGCCAACACCATCCGTATCGGAATTACACAACCTCTCATCAGAATTAGCACCTCCTCCTCCTCCTCAACACTATCAACATTCTCCCCTTCATTACAATAATTACTATTCTTAGTCGTAGCCTTCGTCGCAGTATCACTCTCAGCTAGACAACACGCAAAACCCAAGGTTGCTCTTGTGAATCTAGCTCTTGATTTTCTAGTTCAGCTAGTGAATAGCCTAGCAGAGATGAGCCAGAAGCTTGATGACCTCACTACAAAAAACTTCCATTCTAGCTCAGGTAGAGGCTGACCCCAACAACTTCAAGCGAAAGGAGTAGGTAGCTTGCGACATGTCATACAATCCGTAGAGTAAGGTATTTCCGATTTTGTTTTGTTTTACACTTTGACTCTCAAGAGCAGTAGGACATTGCAGTCATTTATTGCATCAAATGGGAAGAATAAAGCGTCTTCTAGCGATTCGTCTTCTTTTGCATCAGTCAGACCAGCAACAAAGTCAAGTGAGTAAGAAGATGATGGAGGAGTAGCACTAGATCACCAACACTGCCATCGTTGAAAATCACAAATAAATCAACAAAATGAAAAGCCTCAAAAATAAAATGAGAGCTCAAGTCAAGTTAAACTAACCCAGGAGGAGCCATCACTAGCAACAACTCCTGAGCCAACTGACGAAGTCGAAGCTTATGTAGATTCATTTTTTCCTGGTTCGAATGGCGACACACCTTCTTGCCAACCATTTGTAAATAATGATGTAATTAAGGACAATTTATTTCCTTCTATGATGATTTCTTTTTCAGTTACAATCAAAAAATCTAAAAAATAGAAAAAACAAAAAAAATACATTGTTTGACCCTAATGTTGTTGAGAAAATTCAAAATCTGTTTTTGGAAAATGCTGCTATTGAAGGCCAAGGAATACATGCCGATAGTAAAGAAAGATTTGAAAGAAACATGTACATTGAAGTATCATAGCCGCAAAAAAATAGATGTAGTAGAGAAGAGAAGCATATTCTGACTATGGCCATCGTGAACATTATCCGTGACCTCCCACAAAAAGAAAGAAAGATAAAGGATCACCCTTAATTAGATGTATGATATTTGGTCAGACTTTTGAGAGAACTTTGCTTGATAGCAGATCTTCAATAAACATAATGCCCTCATCATTGATTCAGAAATCCGGGTTGGGTTCGTTTATACCCACATGAATGATCGTTCAGTTTGCTGATCAATCTATTAAGCGGCCTAGAGGTTTATTGGAGGATGTTATCCTGAAATCATTTTTGGTGATAAAAGCTCGTTAGTTTTTTTTGTTATATTGAACATTATGAATGCATTTTACCATTTTTGTGGGGAGATCACCTCACCTTCTTCAGTAGCAACAAATAACGGGACATTCGTTTGTACTCAAATTCTCCGGCTGCTTCTTCTAGTTTTCATTTGGTGAATGATTATTATTGTTTGAAAGAAAAAAAATCATATAATGGTATATATATATATCTAACCTTTCTCCTTTAATATTATCCAATAATCATTATACAAAAGCGATAAACCACTAACTTCTATAACCTATATTAAAGATGGGGTTTGCACCCAACTTCTTTCACAAAACGACATGTGACATTTCCGTTCAGCAACATTTTACCTCAAATCCCCTGGTCATTCTACAAATGATCCCAATTATTTATACAAATGATCCCAATTATTTCTACAAATGATCATTCTACAAATGATCCCAATTATAGGTGGTATTAGGGTCGAATTTCTGGTCATTCTACAAATGATCCCAATTATTTTTATTAAACCTCAAGTGTGGCCATGTTGGCTACCATTTCGGTCCAACCTTCAACAATTGTCACATTCAAAATATTACAAACTATTCTATGTAAGATATTACTTTATACCATCTTTTATAAGCATATAAAATATACCATTACAATATACACACATTATAATAGAAATATGCAGCCAATAGATAAAGGTTATAGTTGTAGTGGGACTGCTCTATAGATATATCATCAAGAGATTGAAGCCTACTCGAGACTTCTCTTATTTACGATTCATATGGATTTATTGAGGGAAAAAGATGTAGTGGTTGTCGAAAATCGAGGGGACGCATGGACTTGGTTTAGCTTACTAAGACAATATTATATATGTGTGTCCGTAAGTGCATGTATTATATATTTTGGTTGTTACCTATCCACGTCAATATTCGGAACTTTTTTAAAATCGGTATCCGTATTTGATTAATATTGGAATACATACATCGATATTTGATTTTCTTTCGAATATGGTAAGCGGATAATAAAGTATATCTTTATCTATTTTCATCCCTTGCATCTATTTTCATCCCTTGCCGTGTAGGGATGGAAGATAAGTGAAAAACAAAAGAAAGGGATGGAAGCAGAAATGCATGATGTAATAGAGAGAAAAGAATAGAGGAGCAGACAAATATGGTTATAGTTCACAATGCAAGATGTTTTCCGTAATCCCTCTACCGAAGGATATATTCGGACACTAACATCTTCTCAGCAAAAACAAACAAAAATAAGAAGACGTCCCAACACATACTTCGTCGAAAGTCAAAACGTGTTGGAGAATAAAGATCTCAATTCGATCCATTTCGGAATTTCGTGGGGTGCTGCAGACATATACAGCATCATCTATCTTCACCATGGATTGGATATCTTACATACCATATGAACGAGGACTGCCAACCGTCGATCTCTCTCTGTATTAAATGGAGCTATTCTTAGTGCATTTTCCACGAAGGAAACTTTGAATCCCAATCTCTTCTGGAACGTCTACGGTCTTTAACAAATGTTACAATGGTATGTCACCGGAGACTTGCGGAGAAATGACAAAACATCATGAAGGCCCCATATTGAATATAGATAGATGATGCCTATAAATACCAACCCCGTGGAGCTATAATGCTCATCAAGCAAATCCTTGCCATCTGTAGGCTGTAGCCAAGAGAAGAGAAGCGAAGATCTAATCGCAATGGCAACTTCCTCCGCCTTGGGAGACATTCTGAGCAGTCCGGCATCCCTCTTAGCGGGTCAGCAACTCACATATGGGAATTATGCGTTTGTCATGCAAAAGGATGGTAATCTGGTCCTCTACGATGCCGGGAAGCCCATATGGGCCTCAGGAACATACGGAAAAGGCACGAACTTGCGGGTCGCCATGCAAGATGATGGCAATCTTGTGGTTTACAGTCCAGATGGTAAACCGCAATGGGCTAGCGACACTAGCAGGGCACCCGGCACCTACAAGCTCATTCTTCAGGCCGATCGCAATCTCGTCATCTACGGTCCTAAGTCAGGATCTGCCTATGGTCCGCCGATATGGGCCACCAATACCAAGATCTGAATGATCATGTATGAATATACCAATCGTGTGTGTCCAATTTATGCGCATCCTATATATCTATCTTTAAATAAGTCTCCTTAGACATCATATATATGTAACGATGCTAGGTGATGGCATCCTCAATCGGTTTCTTTCTTATGTTCTGCATTAATTATGAAATACATGTATGTGTGCTTGTGTGGTTCTCGTTATGTCCTCAGTGATTGCGTGAGACTGGCTTGTATCTATTCCATACATACTCAAAACTTGATCAAACTCATCTTTACTGTTCATAAAATTAAATTATCTCTTTAATGATTTTGGTTTCATTTAATATGGAGTTAGGATGCAAAAGTTGACTTTTAAGATCCTGTTGTTCTATGTACCAGTATAGGAATAATAGTGAAAATCATTCTCTATATTTTATTCTTTTTATATTGTTATATACTTGTAAATATTATTTAAATTAAAATAAAATATAACATAAAATAAACATTTAAAACTCATTAATAAAAGAAAGTATTGTAATATATTGGTAAAGTATACATATATAATAATCGTACATATTTATTTAAGTAAATAAATAAAGTAAGAAAAATCTAATAAAAGTATGTAAATGTATAATTAAATAAAATGTAAAAATATAAAATACGTGTATATATTAATAAAATACAAAATATAAACAAAAAACACTAAATACATGTATTAATACCTATGTCTATACATGTACATACTAATATCTAGCACATCAGCTTATAAAAATAAATGAAAATGCTTAAAAAATACTACATAAAGTAACAATTTTGTTATGTTTTGACCTAGAAACAATAAAATAATTCGCTGATTTTTACCAATTGAATAAAATATTTCAACTCTCCCTTTTCGGGTTGGTCCACGTGAACCAACCAAAACAATTCTTTTGTTAACTGGGCGGGTCAACTGTCTAGCCTTTGTTGCCCGCCCGTGTCAGACCTCGTGACCTTCTCTCTTCTTAATTTTTTTTATCTTTCCTCAATCCTTCTGTGCTCATCGAGCAATCCACCAAACACCATCATGTATGATCCTACTCTACACTAACTCTCGCCTCCACCTAACTCCATCTTCGATCACGCCATCGCCCTCGCCTTTTTGCCAAAACTCCATCTATAAATATACACCAAATTCCCCTTTTTTTGGTTTTTGACCGTCGTTATCTTCTTAACCCCAAAAGGAGTTCATAGATCGACTTTCCTGGTGACAACGAGCAAGACTCTGTCCTTGTCAACATGGAGAAGGCTAAGATTCAAGTGATCTGAGGTTCACCGGAGCTCCTCTGACCGAGCTTATTCTTCCCTGTTCTTGAGCATTTAAGAGATGCTAGTTATATTTTCTTTCAGTATTTTTATTTGGTATGCTAGATTAGCTTTCAGTTCATGCCTTTAGCAAGTAACTTAGTTTAATCTTAGTATCTAAAATTGCTGGAGCTTTCAGCTCCAACCCCAAATTCCATTGTTATCCGACTTGTTTCGACTTATAATTGCCCTATTCTTCTTCCCTAACATCTTCTCCACTGAACCCCCCTCACATACCCTCTGATTTTACTCAAATCATAGAGACTGGGTTGGCTCCTCCGTCCCTCATCGAAGCTCATCCATTTCCACCATCCACCATTCTACAAGCTTCACCTCCTAGTCGAGTCTCTTCACCTCGAGCTGTCGACCCTTTTTATTTAGGTATTGGACTTCAATGAACCACCTTGGGACGGATCCAAGCTCAAAACCCTAGGTACTTCTGCAGCTCTAGCCCCCTCATGATGGGGCTTAGACCCATTTGACCCACCTGCAGATGCGATACAACTTCAAGAAGCTTTTGCACTTGTTGGAGAAGAAGGAGGATCTCAGAGGAAGGTGATCTTGCTAATCCCATCTCACCCAGGCCCATGTTCTTATGGGTTCTTCGATCTACCTCCCCTGTTGTTGGATCAGAGACATGGTCCAGATCTAATCTGGGTTGTCCAATATTTGTTGAAGCGAAGCCTCCATCTGTTGTTGATCGTGCCATGTGGTGCAAGGAGAATCACCTAATGAAGCGTTATTAGGTAAATATTTAAGTAACCCACTCTTATTTTTGTATTTATTATTTGGTCATGTAAATATTTATGTACTTTTAAAACTTTTGTCTTTTTTTGCGTAGGACCCTCGGTACTCATTGAATATTGCGTGAAGGTTTTCGAGCCTCACATGCTTCACTACAGGCATTGTGAATATTGCAACAAAGCCCTCACGACTTCTGATTACTTATTTTTAGTCGTAAAATTTGTAAAAATAGTGTAAACTTTTTGGGTATTTTGCTTGTGATACATTGTCTTTATTTTTAATTGCAAATATACCTCTGCTAGTATGTATTTTATTTCTTGTTCTTTTATTTTTATTAATTAGCTCTTGTGATCTAAAATGAATGGAAATTTTTTGATAAATGCTTTATTAGATGATTGTATACTCATGCATTTTAATTTAGCATTCTATTACATTCTCCCAATTATTAAAAATCAACTAGGACCTATATATTCCCTATTTACAAATAAAAATAAAAATATTATAAAACCTTCTTTAAAAATCCAAAAAATAGAGTTTCTTTATTATTATATATTATAATTCTGGACCAAAAATCACAAAAAATATAAAAATAGAACATTAAAAATAACAAAATCTTAAAAAAGCTCATAAAATTAGTAAACATGAACTAAAAATCCAAAAAAAGTTTTCTATTCTATATTTTTATTTATATTATATAATATATATTAAAAATATTTTTGCTAAAATTTGACACTGTTATCTTCAATACCTAAAATTATTTGGCCTATTATTATATTCCCTATTTTAATTTATTTAATACATTAAAAATACATAAAAATTACCAAAAATTATATAAAAATCACAAAATAGAGAAAAACATATAAAACAAAAAACAATTAATTTTTTAAAAAATTTACTATATATATAATTATAAAAGCTGATATATACTATATATACATTATTATACTTATATACTTGCTAATATTAGTATTATTATTTATAAAGCTATATTATATATTTAAAACCTTTAAAAAATAAAAAGAACTATTCTTTGTATATTTTTATATTGACTTATTATACATATATTTATTATATAACTTATATATTATTTATTATATCTATATTACTATTATTATCATATAAGTATATATTATATGTTTAAAAACAAAAGGAAACAAAAAAATTGAAAAATTTAAAAAATATAAAACAATTAAAAGTCCATAAAATTTAAATATAAGTTAGAACTCAAAACAAATCAAAAAGCTAGAAAACTACACAAGTAGTTATTATTATTTATTCATTAATTAATAATAATTCTTGTCTATCCAATTTGCTCTCAGTAGTTTGACCCTTACACTTGCTTGTTATAAACATTTATTTGTAGGGTATAATAAATTTAACCGTGCATACTATTCATTGTTTTATTGTGGATTGCTTATTTGTTTGATTTGATTGCTCATGTTCGGAGTATCGAGAGAGTGGTCGATACAGTGATTGTTGGATTCGAATTGTCGGACATCGCATTCTCTCCAAGACTAGGCATTAGGAACCCCTCAACGATCAACTCAAAAAAATGACGTCGTTGCTAGGGAGCAAGCCTCAGTATAGGATATTGTTCATAACATATCTATTTCATTTGATTTTTTGCTATATTCTTTTTCAATAATTGTTTATCTGTTCTGACCAATTCTTTTGTTGACTTCTTTGCGAGGGATCGCATAGTGAAGGCAGCTTTCCTACGAGAGTGATAAATCCCAGATTTGTCATCATTAATCTCCATTATTAACCCCTTTACTTAAGTTAAATCACAAGATTCAATAAACAATTAACACTAATTACTAACTACTGTGTTGTAAATAATTAACACTAATTATCATATATTACTATAGTGAAGTATTTTATGTATTTATTTCTTATTAAAAATTATATAAAAATTTGAATAAAATTGTGTATAAATAAATCAACATTAAATAAAATAAAATAAAAATACAAAAAATAAGCAAAAGAAAAATTAAAGAAAATGGTTGTATATTATTTTTAGCAGTATTTAATTTTTATCTATGTACTAATGACCTCTGATCTCTTTGGCTTCTACATGGAAGTTGTAGATCACGTCGAGATCTACAACTTTCATGTTTACAATTTTTTCTAATTCATCTCTATCTTTTTTTCTAGATTTTTCTTTGATTTATCGATTTTCTTCAATTCTGATTGGGCCACATGGCACCTTCATATCACGCCATGCGGTCCGCTCCTTTGTTGCCACCAGCATCTCTTGTGATCTGTCTGATTGCTTCTTGATCAGACAAATCATGACCGTCCCCTAGCGCCTGATTCCCCACTGTTTGATCTATCTTTCATAAGACGAACCCAGCCGTTGATCTGCGCTTCATTCTGGATCGTTGGATCTCATGATCCAACAATTCCTGGATCGCCTTCAACCTTCAGCCCTCTATGCCCAAACGACACAACCTTTCGTCCTATGGCAACTTCTCCCAATTTCTCCAACCTCCTTACGCAACTTCTTCCCTCAAAACTTCCACTAATCATTTCACCATTCAACTCTAACTCTCAACTACCTCCGATCTTATCCTATATCTAACCAACCAAATAACGGAGGAGGTTGAAAATTCCAGCAAAACCTCCTATAACCTCAGTCGTCTCCTCTTTAAATACTCGGCCTCCAGCCTTCATTGCTGTCTATACGCCATTTATGTACTTGCACCCTAGCCTCTCTAACCTCCAGTGACATTATGAGGGCCAGATCGAGCGCCACGATGACATGCACCTCCGACGAGATCCTTGGCCTTGTCGCAAAGTTACAACCCAATTTTAAGGCTGTTTGAGCTTAGTTTCATATCCGGGAACTTAAAGCGAAGACCACGGAGCATCAAGCTTCGCAATTCTAGCTCAAGATTTAGTCCTAATTCACTTTATTTTCAACCTTCAAATCTCAGGTCAGTATTTAATCTTTTTCTCATTGTAGTTTCTAGGATTTTATCAGTATTTGCTACATAAAATTTACTCATCTGAACTATCGTGCACCTTTGCCATTCATCCATTATCCTCGCATGATATCTCTCGTCTTCAATCCATATCTCCATCTCTTTGATCACTCGACTCCAATGTCTTCTTCTGCATGAAGAGGACACCCATTAGGGCTCAATCCTCCACCTACGAATAGCCCTCCATTCTGTCCCATACTCACTTCATTCTGTTTGCGTGGTACTTCTCTGTCCTCTGGACTAATATTTTAGGTCACTATGACTTCAATGATCGGAAAATGAGTGTGAACTCTGATCTCCCATTTCTTCTCCGGTGACGCTTCATCAACCGAGCTCTTTTGACATCTTCGCATCTTCTCCAAGCAACCATCATTGTCATCGACGTCCAACATAGGTGATTGGACCTTCAAATAGCTAGGAGGGATAGAGAGGATCAGTATAGCCTTCGCTGGAACCCGGACACACCTCCACCGTGCACGAAGGAAGAGGAAGAACTTGCAGAGCAAATACCATCGATCTTGACGAATTAGGCAAGGTCAGACGGTCAGGATTGGGCCACATTGCTATCCAAAGCAACGGATTATGCTACATGCTTGGAATCGAGCCTCAATCCAGGTCTAATTCCTGACCGCCAAAAAGCACCATACATTGACACGTGGCCTAAGCCTCCCCGACCGAGCCTATTCCAGCACGTGTTTTACGCATGTGAGTGGAGAAATTGCAGTGTTCATCCTTATTTTTCGAACAATTACCGATAAGTCCTTTCGCTGCATGTAATTTACATACTAACCCTTATGGCTTTATATATTTACATATTAGTCCCTGTCTATCCTTATACGTAATAAAACATGGAAGGTATTATCACATCCGTAACCATGGATTCTATGTTGAATACTTTCTATCCTGAAATCTAATTAATGTGATTTTGGTCTCATTTTAAATCTTGTTTGACACTCTATCTTGTAGCAAGCTCGTGGATGGTTTTGATTTAAAATTCATGTATCAATTGTTCTTTGTTTAAGGTGCTTGGTTAATTCATGAAATTATATTGAAAAAGTACTTTAAGTGATGTTTTGAACCTATAAAGTTATCTTGAATCCTAATGATCTACTATTATTTAAATTAAATAATTATTAGGTCATTAAAAGATTCAATCATCAATTAAAATAGTAGAGTGGATATTTAGAGAAGATGAGATAGTCTTTTTGAACTAATTTTTCTTATTACTTAATTGATTTCTCAAGTAATTAAGTCAATGTATTTTCATCATTCATCCAAGTCACTTGTCGTGATCTTTTAAGTGTTGTTCTCCTATTCACATTGTTTGTGCACATTTGTTTGCATTTAATTTAGTTGCATAAAAAATTATGTTAAAATTCTTTCTTGATTGTGTGTTGTGCATCCGCTCAAAGTAATTAATCTCTGAATCGCTATCTAAATGATTTTATCTTTAAATTTAACCACTAAAGTGCTTGCATCCTTGTGTTTGACTATGGACTTCCCAAATTATAAATTTAAAGCTGAGAACCTCATCACTAAGATTCCTCTTGGTTCTGTATGAGAAGCTAAGTGCTCGTGCTATAACGGATTAGTTTTAATACATGCATTTAGTGATCCATCATAGAGTCGATGCACCCGAGCTATGTGGAGATCAACTCTTTCTTTGTGAGTTGATTAGAGAGAGCAATACAAAGATCGAGGAGAAAAAAGAGTAGCTTTGTGCAGAATTTTTATTTTATTTTGTGAAAGAGCGACTTCAAATAATTTTTAATAAAAGAGGGACTTGGACTTTGGGCACAAACTCTCATGGACTTATTTTACCAAGTGTTTGTTCACTTGATGACCCACTCCGTTTTATCACATTTTTTATCACATCATACCTATTGTCCTCCCTATTTTTCTCATTATTTTATTTGTTTCCTTCATTTTGAGTTTTCTACCTTTATTATCATTGTTTTATGCAAATGAGACCTTAGACTTTTAGGAATTTCTTGATCGAGCAATTTAGGTCCAAACACCTAATATATGCATGTTCTTATAGTTCCACGTTTGGATCTAGGTCAAACTTAATCTATTCTTGACATTAATATTGATACCGTCTTAGAGTTATTTCACCGGCTTGCATATCGTGTGTAATGTAACATAAATTTCTATCTTGCATCCCGCATGGAGAGAACTGGGAAGCACTATAAGTTTTATATCTAAGCATCCATCATTCTAATACAAGGGTGAGATTTCTGTCCAAGTATCACTTGCATTAGTTTTTCATCTTCTCTCCCAATTTGGTATTACGTAGGTTTTAAAGAAATTCCAAAAAAATCGTTAGTGTATTATTTTGAAAAATATTCAAAAAAATGAAAATAAAAAATTAAAAACAAGGAAACTATTTAATAAACTTTGATCAAAATTAAAATTTATAGCATACATTTATTGTTTTGGGTTCACAAAGCCTATAATGTTTTGAGGTACCTTCCAGACTGAGAGAGGCGCGACCCTAGGAAAATAGAGCCAAAATACCAGCCTCAGTACTACATTGTTATTGACTGGATTCACGAAGTATTGGCTCTTCCATCATGTGTGGGTGAGAATGGCTTCGTCTTCTTCCAGAAATAGACTAAAGTATTGACTTTAGGCCATCGCCTCATGGAGGTGTATGTATCATTGTTCCACATCTGAGTACCTTGTCAGGGGGAAGTATCGATTTTGCCTATTGGCTTCCTTCTCTATTCTTTGGCTGAATAGTGGATCCAAACCCAATAGCAAGGATTCTCTAACAAAGTACATGATACATGCTACAAAGGAAGTGGGAAGTACGTGATACTCTTATGGCAATACTGACTCTCCTATAGGGCTACCCTATGAGGACTTGTTAAAAGATTGCTTGCAAAACAAACAAAATTGAAAAGATAAAAACAATCTAATTCTTATAGATTTACATTATGTAAGTTGGTGAATACATTACATGGTGTTTGTTTTGGATCTAGTTTTAGGTCAAAGGTCAACCTCGCGTACTTGAAAACCCAGAATATAATTCATCCTTTAATTCAATTAAATTAACGATTAAAATAAATGTGTTCGTTGTAGTTGGACGGAACATGATTTATCAAAAACTACTTAATTAATATATAAATTAATAACAAGCGACAAATTTTATTTTACTTAGGCAAGCCTGAGGTTGAACTCAGAGAGGCAACTTTCTCCTTAGATTAATTTGAAGTCAATCTAGATGCTAGGAATGTATACATAGACACATAGTGAAGAATATGCAAGGACCCTATTTCCCCCTACTTTATTCCTTGTCAATCATGTCAATGATTGACCTTCTCTCAGAGTTTGGATCAGTCTGTACTTATTACATCATTACATTCTTATTTTATTTTCTCTTTATTCTTTTATTTTTAGTTTATATATGTTAATTATGCAATATTAACAAGGACATGCACAATGATAATATATTGTATTTACACATATTTATAGGTGTTTTTTTGCTAAAAGATAAGGCTAAAATAAAAGAATAAAAATGAACATCATAGATTAAACAATTTTCTATAGTTGTTGCAATATTAAAATATAATGTCGAATGTAGCTTTCAATTTTTAATCAAAAGAAAATCAAGGATGTCGAGCACAAAAACTTTTGACCACAAGTTTCATTCATGGATTAATATTGAATTCTAGAACACAACAATTCAACATTTATGTCTCATCAAAATATATCTATTCAACAATAAATTAATTTTAAATATATGTATTCTTTTACAAAGTAATAAAGTATCAAATTCTTTAAGTCATTAAATATTTGGTAATTATGAGTAGAGGAGATGGTGAGTGACAATTGTCTAATCATTCCTAAGTTCTTTAGTGGCATATAAATTGATTTAGTAATGAATAATATTTATCACTAAAACTTAAATATTAGAGACATCCATGTGATATTTATATATGACACTATAAGTATATAGAAAGTGACAAATTAGTAACAAATTTATTTGACGTTAAAGGCAATAATATAGTAACAAATTCCATATGTCACAACACTTTTAGTGACAGTGAACTCAGAGGTAAAGACAAAACTTTAAACCGTCACTGATGCATTTTAGCAACAAAAAGGAGTTTTAGTGATAAATATCATTTGTGTCTAAAATACAACAACAACAACAAAGTATTTTCCCACAATTAAGTAGGGTTGGCTACATGGATTCTTCGCCTCCATTAAGATCTATCGTGGATCAATCCCAAGCTTATATCCACAAAACTAAGATCCCTTCATATAGTCTCTTTCCAACACTTCTTGGGCCATCCTCTCCCTCTCTTAGCCAGCTCAACATCCCAATACTCACATCTCCTAATTGGTGCATCAACTAATCTTCTTTGCAAATGACCAAACCATCTTAAGTGGTTTTCTCGCATCTTATCCTCGATTGGAGCTACACTAACTTTCTTTCTAATTGCATCATTCTGAATGCGATCTTTATATGTGTGTCCACACATCCATCTTAGCATTTTTATTTTTGCTGTAGCCATTCTCTGCACATGTCTATGGTTCACAAGCCAACATTCCGATACCTAGAGCATAGCAGGTCTCACGGCTGCTTTGTAAAACTATCCTTTAATTTTCAAAGGAATTTTCTTATCACAGAGGACAACAGAGGCTCCTCTCCAGATTACTTAGCCTGCATTTATTCCATTACTAACATCCCCATCAATTTCCCCATCATGTTGCAAAATAGATCCCAGATATCTGAGAATATCTCTTCCGAATGTTATCGTCACCAATCTTCACTTCGATTCCTTCACCATTACATCCATCAAAGGCACACTCCATATATTCCATCTTATCCCTACTTATATGAAATCCTTTAGTCTCCATCTCATGTCTCCAGACTTCAAGCTTCTCATTTACTCCATCTCCAGTCTCGTCAATCAACGCAATATCATCAACAAATAACATACACCAAGGTAACTCATTCAGAATGTGACTTGTCAACTCATCTATAATCAAAGTAAAAAGAAATGGACTCAAAGTTGAAAGTTGATGTAAACCAATGTTGATGTCAAAATAGCCGATCTTCCAAGATGGGATCCTTACACAAGATAAAGCCCTGCCATACATGTCCTTTATGATGTTTATGTATATGACAGGTACTTGTCTCTTCTCCAAAACTCTCCATAATTTCTCCTGTGGGACAGGATCATAAGCCTTCTCTAAATCAATAAAGATCATATGGAGGTTCTTCCTTTTAGCTCTATAAATCTCCATTATTCTCCTAAGCAAATGGATGGCTTCAATATTTGAGCGACCTGTCATGAATCTGAATTGGTTTTCCTTTACGTTGGAAACTTGTCTCAACCTTCTTTCGATCACACATTCCCAAATTTTTATAATGTGACTCATCAGCTTGATACCTCTGTAATTTGAACAATTTTGAATGTCTCCTTTATTCTTATAAAGAGGGACCACGATACACCTCCACCAATCTTTTGGCATTTTCTTGCTTCACCAAATAACATTGAATAGATTCGTAAGCCAAGTCAAACCACACTCACCTAAAACTCTCCATACTTGTACAGGGATGCCATCCGGTCCCACACATTTCCCAGGTCTCATAACCTTCAAAGCCTCCTCTACTTCATTTCTTTGTATCCGTCTATAGCTTGCATGATTCAAGTAACTTTCGCTACTAGTTAGATCACCCAAAGTGATCTCTTTGTTTTCTCCATTGAAAAGTTTATGGAAGTACTACTCCCATTTAGTCTTTATATCCTTCTAAGTAACAAGCATGTGACCTTCATCGTCCTTAATGCATCTCAGTTGAGAAAGGTATTTGGTCTTTCTTTCTCTTTCTTTGACCAACCTGAATATATCTTTCGGGCCCTCCTCAGAGTCGAGAATTTTTATACAAAACTTCATAAGCTTTTGACTTAACTTCGCTTACAGCCTTCTTTGCTTCCTTCTTCGCTATTTTGTAGTTTGTGACAGCTTCCTCTGTTCTATCCTTAGACATAGCTTTAAAGCATGCTTTTTTAATTTTTAGCTTCTCTTGCACGCTTCACTCCACCACCAAGCTCCTTTTGACCTGGAACTCCTCCCTTTAACTCGCCTAACATCTCTTTTTCTACCTTTCAGATACAAGATGCCACTACCTCCCACATCTCGTTTACACTTCCGCTACAATACCAAGACAAGTCTTCTAAAACCTTCTCCCCGAAGCTCGATTGCTTTCGTGGAAGATTCCACCATCTAGTTCTAGTGATCTTAGGAACCCTCCTTTTCTTGAACAACCCTTTTATTTGTACATCCAAGACTAACAAGCGATGTTGGGTTGTCAAACTCTCTCCTGAGATTACTTTGCAGTCTTTACAACGCAACTGATCTCTTCTCCTCAATGCAAAGTAATCTATCCGTGTTCTAGTTGGCCCACTCTTATAAGTAATTAAATGTTCCTCCCTCATCTTGAAGAGAGTGTTTGCTATGAAAAGATCATATGCCATTACAAAATCTAGAACGACTTTTCCCTCTTCATTTCAATCCCCAAAACCATGTCCTTCATGAACACTAGCATACCCTGATGCATCTTTTCCCACATGTTCATTAACATCTCCACCTATGCATATCATCTCTCTTTGTGGGATTCCTTATAAAATCTTATCCAGATCCTCCCAAAAAGCTTGGTTTAGTTCTTTCATCTAAACTAATTTGCAGTACATAAACTGAGATGATATTCAGAATTTCTTCTTCAAGCACCAATTTTAGCAAAATAATCCGATCCTCGAATCTTTTCACCTCAACCACACAATCCTTCAAATCATTATGAACAACCACTCCAACACAGTTTCTACCCTTATCTTTACCTGAATACCAAATTTTAAAGCATGTCTTCTCGATCTCCCTTGATTTCTCTCCAACCTATTTAATTCTTGAAGAAATAGTATATGAATCTTCCTTCTTTCCATCGTATCCACTATCTCCATCAATTTTCCAGTTAAAGTGCCAATATTCCAACTACCAATCTGCAACATCTATTGCAACTTTTTTTCGACTAATTTCTTTACTCGCATGCGTCCATTATACGAGAATCCTTACAAATTTTGGAATGCATCCGGGCACTGATGCAGCGGAACAAACTTAATTACTCGCATGCGTTCCTCATGCGAGAACCCTTGCAAATTTTGAACTACATTCAGGCTGCGATGTAGCGGCCCTTGCCAAATTTTTATTGCATTTGGGTGATGCAACGCATCGCAAGTAGGGAACACCCCAACGAAATCTGTTTGCTAGCTTAAATCCATGTTGAAAAGAACCGGCTGTCATGGGTGTTGTAATGCTTTTATGGGGTTTTAATTATTCGAATTATGAACAAGTCATTGCAACCCAATCAAGCGTCAACAAATAAACAAAATTATTTATTTTTTCTTCTCAAGTTGCAAAGTTAACTACAAGAGAATAATGAAGCAAGAGAAATTTTTTCTACTTATTTACCTGTACAGCGGATAGGATCGAACTTAGGGAGGCTACAATTCCCGAGGATTATTCAAATAATCGATGAAAAATCAATTAAGAGAAAAAGCATATTTCTCAAAGGAAAACTACCCTTGGTTTTTGTGGAGTTTTTTAATTTTTTTATTGGTTATTTCTATTTTTTATTTTTTTTTATTTTCAAATTTTTAGTGATTTTAATTTTATATTTTTTTTTAAATTTTAATTAAGGAACAATATGCACAAGATAAAAAATACGCACACCACACTCTTTTTGTATTTTTCAATTATATCAAAAATTCTCAGAAAAAATCTAGATAAACTATTTTTGTGTTTTAAAGACTTTGAAATATTTTTGCAAAATTTTGTAAAATTTTCAGATTTTTTTTGTATTTTTCTAAAAATCAAACAAAGGGAAAAATGATAAATAGTGCACAACCTGAAGTAATTTGTAACTTAAAAATATTTTAAGTGCTCAAAACTTCTGGAAACTATTTTTATTTGAAATATAGACAAATACCGATAACTAGAAATGGAAATCACGATTTTTGTATTTTTGTATAATTTTTGTATAATTTTTATAAGATTTTAGTATTTTTTTCATTTTTTTGAGTTTTGAAAAGAATTAATGCACGAAATTTGGATAGGAATTAAATGACAATAAAATAGAACTACTCTATTTTTTTTGGAATTTTTAGAGCAATACTCAAATTTTTTGGAATCTTTGAATTTCAGGAAGAGAAAAAAACATTGTTTTTTATTTTTAATAATATTAAATAATAATAAAATGCGAGCACACATCAGTAGCATAACATGAATTTCATGAATTTATTGACCAACAGAAACATTTATTTCGCTTAAAAGAACATGGAAATCTAAAGTTTGTTAAATAGGGATTGAACTGCAATTAGTCAATGTTTTTGCACCAGAAAATAACAAGGAAAATAAAATTGGGAAGTTTTCGCAAAATACCCAAGAATGCACGCATTGCACATGACTTGCTGAGGCGGGGGCTTTTCTGAAATTTCTTAAACGTTGAGGGGCTTGAATTTAATTTACCTAACGCATGAGGGTCTTGGGGCCTTCTTTGCAATTGTTGAAACTTCCGAGGGCTTTATTGCAATTATTCCAAAAATATTTTTTTAAAAGGAACTAGGGTTGCTCTTCATTACTGTTTCTTCGTTTCTTCAACTAAAGAGGAAGGAGGTACCGCCTTCGCCCCTCTCGTTTCCTCTCCTCAGGCACATGGCAGCGTTTGCAGTGATTGGACTGCGGAGATGGTGGTGTGCGCGTGCAGCTTCGATTGTCGGAGGATGGTGGATGGAGATGGCGTGCACAGGCGGCGAGGCAAGGCGGCGGTTTTGGAGGAAGGCTGGGCAGGCAACGCAGTGGGTGCGTGGCCTCGCGCAGATTCCAGATGGCAGAGGGCACGCGGGGTAGCGCGTGCGCGGTGGACGGGCGCAGGCTGCGGTGGAGATCCCTGCACGGCTGCGGCTAGATGAGCCTCGCACGGGGGCGCAGTGAATGGCGTTGAAGACATTGGTTGTGGCAGGCGACGCGGGAGCGACTCGGCCGTCACGGAGAGGTCGGGGAGGACGACGGAGGAGCAGGAATGCGATCGAAACTGCACGACTATCGTGCGGTTGCGGAGGGATGGCGGTGTCGGCGGCGATGTCCAGGCTGCGGTGGCTATGGCGGAGGGGAACCACCAAGATGGTGGAGCGACGACGGTGTGGCAGATGTTGCGTGTGTTATTTTATTATTTTTGTTTTTGTAAACAACAACAAATAATAAAAAGATTTATTTTTTTATTTTTAGGAAACAGAAACGTCGAAATTCTTTTTTTCTTTTCTTTTTTTTAATTTTTTAGATGATTCTACAAAATAGATGTTAGAGAGAAGAAAAACAATCTATTTTTTGTTATATATTTATAAACAAATGAGGATGCGAGCACGACGGCTCGGTCCCAAATCAAAACAGAACGCGTGAATGGGAATCCGGTAAAAAATGAATGGATCCAATTCTCCAGCCACTGTGCGTGGTCGGAGTTGAGAGATCATGACAACTAGAAAAGAACGTGGAGAGATCGAGACGTGAGATGAAAAATCGAGATCAGTGGCGAAGAATCAAGTTGTGATGGATTCTAAAATCTATATAAAAAATTGATGATGAAATTAAAATGCGAAAAATTAAACTAAGGTTAATCTAGATGAAAAGTAAGAAGAAAATGATTGATCTCACCTTAGGGGCTCGTTTGGTAACCGGGTTATCCCCGGGGTAACTCGGTTTACCCCCCTCTTTTGACGGGATGGAATCATAGTGACATCACATCACATTCTTTATTCCAACCCTCTCCAACCCTCATAACCATCTCAAACAGCTACTATCCAATCAGGTTACCCCAACCCACTCCAACCCAACAACCTAACGAGCCCTGGCAGCGGAAAAGACCTTGATCACCTCGACGAAGGTCGACTCGCTGTCACCGGACGGCTCCGAGGTTAGGCACCCTTCTGCGACAAGAAGACTCTCGAAGATCGGGCTCCTCTCATCAAAGATTAATCAAATTGAAATGATGGAGAAGGAGCCATATTAATAGATATAATGGAATTTAAATTTTGAAAGTTTTGAATAAAGATAAGAGATAAGAGAAAAAAATTTGAAATGAGATAAAGGTAAAAATAAATAGTATTTAAAAATATTTACAAAAATTAACTATTTTTTTGTATTTTCGTCACTTTATTTATTTGAAAAATAAATGTTAAAATTTTTATTTTTTGTGGTAATTATTTAAGAAAATTAACTATATACATAAACTACTATACATATAGTACATTATTTACATGGTTAATAAGAAAATTAGTTTTTTTGTTTAAAAATTTTTAATTTTTTTATTTTTTTAAATAATTAGTAAAAATATTTACAAATACTTACAAATATAATATATACAAATAAATGACAAAATTACACAAATCACCCTAAAAGCTGACTTTTCAAGTGTAACTCCAAAAATTATGAAATCAAATCCATTTTAAAGATAATTTAATTTAGAATACAATGGAAGTCAGTTTGGTTCAACCTGAATTCACATGGAGTCGAAATTGATCTTTCAATTATCCTTAACGATTTTTTCTGGATGTGGTTACTTTTATTATAAACTTTATTTCATTGTGCAATTATTTTTATTATTTAGCAATCATTTTTATTTACAACTTCTATTATGAAAATTATTTTATTTAATGTTAATTTATGTACAAATAAAATAGTGTTAGTTTATACATGTTTACACAAAATAAGTGAGATTTATTTACAACACATATTTTTTTGGATTTTCTGATTAAGGACGCTATCCCCCCCTAGTTTATTCCTGGTCAATCAGATCAAGTCTTGCCCTTTTCTCGAGGTTCAGGTCAGCCTGCATCTATTACATATATACAGTCTTCTTTTCTTTTCTTTATTTTTCTTTCTTTTCTTTATTTATTCTTTTTAGGTTTAAATAATATACAAAATATACAATATTTACACACAAATACAAATTAGTAAGAACGCAGAGTTAGTATTATATACATGTGTTTTATAAAAGATTTTAAGTTAAAATAAATGAATAAAGATGACAAATCACATATTCATCAATGGGACAACTTCCTAAATAGTATTTTTTTAAAAAAATACTATTTAGGAAGTTATCTCTGACTGTTTTATGCTGGTTGTCAGCTATCTAACGCAACCGTCCTCATTTACTCAGTCTTGGGACCGACCATGGTTGAGTTATTATAGTACTCCAATAAGACAACATTCCATATGCCTGAAAGTCATTTATCATCCACAGTAACTCCACTTTCATATTAAATGACAGACGTTTATTGTCGTCATTATGTATCAACTCTGTGTATCCATAAAATTTTCAACTCATCAACAAGAGGACATTAATACATGTCAATATATTTCTCAAGATGAGCAGGTCCAGATAATATGAGTGATAAGAATATAAATTATCGCTTATTACACAACCACAAAGGTAGATTATAATGAGTAGTCATTACAGACCAGCAAGAATAGTCTTTGTTTTCTACCATGTGGGTTGAATCCGTATGTACACAAACTGATAATACAGTTCATCTCGAGGTCGTTTGATGAGGATCACCGTTTGTAGATTATAAGGAGCACTAGTTGTAATGCAGGGATGTTGTTCGATGCGGATCGGGATGCGCACCAACTAGACTTGGTCCCCTCCAAGCGTTGTCTGACCTTATCGAGCAGCTCCCCTAAATTACAACAATTGTTGTAACATCAGAGGATCTACCCCCTACTCAGCCGTCCATAAAAATTTAATAAATTTTGGTAGGAATACACTATTCCGTTTAACGTGAAATCTCGATATGTGGCGTTGAGTCGCAGTACTTGAACGGTCATTCTCACGCAATCACTGAGGACATAACGAGAACCACACAAGCACACATACATGTATTTCATAATTAATGCAGAACATAAGAAAGAAACCGATTGAGGATGCCATCACCTAGCATCGTTACATATATATGATGTCTAAGGAGACTTATTTAAAGATAGATATATAGGATGCGCATAAATTGGACACACACGATTGGTATATTCATACATGATCATTCAGATCTTGGTATTGGTGGCCCATATCGGCGGACCATAGGCAGATCCTGACTTAGGACCGTAGATGACGAGATTGCGATCGGCCTGAAGAATGAGCTTGTAGGTGCCGGGTGCCCTGCTAGTGTCGCTAGCCCATTGCGGTTTACCATCTGGACTGTAAACCACAAGATTGCCATCATCTTGCATGGCGACCCGCAAGTTCGTGCCTTTTCCGTATGTTCCTGAGGCCCATATGGGCTTCCCGGCATCGTAGAGGACCAGATTACCATCCTTTTGCATGACAAACGCATAATTCCCATATGTGAGTTGCTGACCCGCTAAGAGGGATGCCGGACTGCTCAGAATGTCTCCCAAGGCGGAGGAAGTTGCCATTGCGATTAGATCTTCGCTTCTCTTCTCTTGGCTACAGCCTACAGATGGCAAGGATTTGCTTGATGAGCATTATAGCTCCACGGGGTTGGTATTTATAGGCATCATCTATCTATATTCAATATGGGGCCTTCATGATGTTTTGTCATTTCTCCGCAAGTCTCCGGTGACATACCATTGTAACATTTGTTAAAGACCGTAGACGTTCCAGAAGAGATTGGGATTCAAAGTTTCCTTCGTGGAAAATGCACTAAGAATAGCTCCATTTAATACAGAGAGAGATCGACGGTTGGCAGTCCTCGTTCATATGGTATGTAAGATATCCAATCCATGGTGAAGATAGATGATGCTGTATATGTCTGCAGCACCCCACGAAATTCCGAAATGGATCGAATTGAGATCTTTATTCTCCAACACGTTTTGACTTTCGACGAAGTATGTGTTGGGACGTCTTCTTATTTTTGTTTGTTTTTGCTGAGAAGATGTTAGTGTCCGAATATATCCTTCGGTAGAGGGATTACGGAAAACATCTTGCATTGTGAACTATAACCATATTTGTCTGCTCCTCTATTCTTTTCTCTCTATTACATCATGCATTTCTGCTTCCATCCCTTTCTTTTGTTTTTCACTTATCTTCCATCCCTACACGGCAAGGGATGAAAATAGATGCAAGGGATGAAAATAGATAAAGATATACTTTATTATCCGCTTACCATATTCGAAAGAAAATCAAATATCGATGTATGTATTCCAATATTAATCAAATACGGATACCGATTTTAAAAAAGTTCCGAATATTGACGTGGATAGGTAACAACCAAAATATATAATACATGCACTTACGGACACACATATATAATATTGTCTTAGTAAGCTAAACCAAGTCCATGCGTCCCCTCGATTTTCGACAACCACTACATCTTTTTCCCTCAATAAATCCATATGAATCGTAAATAAGAGAAGTCTCGAGTAGGCTTCAATCTCTTGATGATATATCTATAGAGCAGTCCCTCTAGAACCATAATTTTTATCTATTGGCTGGATATTTCTATTATAACGAGTGTATATTGTAAGTATATTTTATATATTTATAAAAGATTGTACAAAGTAATATTTTACATAGAATACTTTGTAATATTTTGAATGTAACAATTGTTGAAGGTTGAACCGAGATGGTAGCCAACATGGCCACACTTGAGGTTTAATAAAAATAATTGGAATCATTTGTAAAACGACCAGAAATTCGACATTAATAGAGAGAGAGAGAGCATCGGAATGGGATTTGAGGTAGAATGTTGCTGAACGGAAATGCCATGTCACATGTGCCGTGTTGTGAAAGAAGTTGGGTGAAAACCCATCTTTAATACATGTTATAAAAGTTAGTGGCTTACCGCTTTTGTCTAATGATTAATGGGTAATATCCAAGGAGAAAGGTTAGCCATATATAAGAAAAAGGATCCTACTCCATGGAGTAGGTAACTTACCTACTCTATTATCATTTTTTGTCACTTCTTTTTATTTTTTGAAAAATATTTTCACTAATTTTCATAACTATCTCGCTCTAATATATCATTCAAGTTTCGTCAGAAACAAGGACTCATAAGCCCTCCATCCAGAACAGGTTGATTGCAGCAAACCTAAGACCGTTAAATTACATGTTCTAGATGGAGGGCATAAGAGTCTATGTTTCTGATGAAATTTGAATGACATATTAGAGTAATATAGTTATGAAAATCCATAAAGCATTTTTCAAAAAAAAAGTGGCAAAAAATGAGAATAGAGTAGGAAAGTTATCTATTCCATGGAGTAGGAACCCTTTCCTCTCTCTCTCTCTCTCTCTCTCTATATATATATATATATATAGAGAGAGAGAGAGAGAGAGATCGAGAGAGAGAGGAATGATCCTATGAAAGCAAAAAAACGTGAAAGCACGAGAGCATGCATTCTGGACCACATGATTCTGTTTCTCTCTCCTGATCTTCTCTCTCTTGGTAGGATTATGTGGTCCAGAATGCATGCTCTCATGCTCTCACATGTTTTGACTCTCATAGGATCATAATAAAAAGAAAGAATATAAAGAGTGAGGAATACCTGGACCTGCTAGTGGGCCGGCAGGGCTCCTTTCTTTGTAAGAGCTGACTAAAAGAAGAGGAGAGAAAAATAGCTTTTTGAAGTTCCTTTTACTCTGAAGGTTGACGCCTCTATACAATACTCTATGGTGGGCAGCGGGAGGCAGACTCCTTTTGATCTGATCAGGTGATGTGGCAGAACATGATGTCGGATGGATCTGACTTGCTAGGACTCTATTCATCTGGATTCGGGGCCCAATACACATTGAACTTCTGCCCCTGGGGGCAGCCAACATGGCGCCATGTATATTCATCCATATATGCCTCCTATATGTCATTCAAATTTCGTTGGAAATATAGACTTTTACGGCCTCCATCGATATGGTGTCGATTTAAAAAATCATGTTACTTTTAAAAAATGACTATCTGGATGAGGCCGTACAAGTCTCTGTTTCTGACGAAGTTCGAATGGCATATAGGAGGGATATAGGGATGAATATACATGGTGATATTTTCTGAAAAAATAAAAAAATGGCGAAAATGGCATGGGGGCAGCCCCATTAACCCCCTCTCTATATATATAGGATTTAATGGGGATGTCCTGTCCCCTTATTTCGGCCATTTTTTTATTTTTTTTGAAAAATATCATCATGTATATTCATCCCTATATCCCTCATATATGCCATTTAAATTTCGTCAGAAATAGGGACTCCTACGGTCTCCATCGAGATGGTGTCGATTTAAAAAATCATGTTACCGTTAAAAAATGACTGTCTGGATAGAGTCTCTGTTTCTGATGAAATTCGAATGACATATAGGAGGGATATAGGGACGAATAAACGTGGTGATATTTTTTGAAAAAAATAAAAAATACCGAAAATGGCATGGAGGCAGCCAACAAGGGGGCAACCCCGTTAATCTCAAAGAGGATGCAGTCCTTCCTACGTTTAGGAAGGCCAACCTCTTTTTTGTATAAAACAGGATAACTTTAGTAAAATACATATAGAGTTTGTATTATAATGTGCAATTTTAATGTTTGTATTATAATGTACAGTTTTGTATGTGGCTTTGTATTTATAACGTGCACCTATAATACAAACTGTATACGTATTTTACTAAAGTGCTCGTGTTTTACAAAAAAAGGGGGGCGGCCTTCCTGAACTCAGGAAGGACTGAGTCCTATTTGAAGGCCCCCCTATATATAGGATTTCTTTCAAATAGGATGCAGTCCTTCCTAAGTTCAGGAAGGCCAGTCCCTTTTTTGTATAAAACAGGATGACTTTAATAAAATACCTACACAGTTTGTATTATAATGAGCAGTTTTAATGTTTGTATTATAATGTACAGTTTTGCATGTGACTTTGTATTTATAACGTGCACCTATAATACAAACTGTATACGTATTTTACTAAAGTGCTCGTGTTTTATACGAAAAAGGGACATCCTTCATGAGCTCAGGAAGGAACGAATCCTATTTGAAGACCCCCATATATATATATATATATATATATATATATATATATATATATATATATATATAGGGAGCTTTTCAAATAGGATGCAGTCCTTCCTAAGTTCAGGAAGGCCACCCCTTTTTTTGTATAAAAACAAGCGCTTTAGTAGAATACATATACAGTTTGTATTATAGGTGCACGTTATAGATACATAGCCGCATACAAAACTGTGTATTATAATACAAGTATTAAAACTGCACATTATAATACAAAACTGTATATGTATTCTACTAAAGTCATCCTGTTTTATACAAAAAAGGGGCTGGCCTTCCTTAACTATGGAAGGACTGCGTCCTATTTGAAAGAAATCATATATATATATATATATATATATATATATATATATATATAAGGAGTGTACATCGCGTGATGTAGGTAACTTACCTACATCGGGTTTTTTTCTCATTAATTTTTATTTTTTTGAAATGAAATCTTCGGGGATTTACATCACCATATACCACCATTGTGTCATTCCAAATTCAACTGAATTCTAGACTTCTATCCCCTCCATCAAGACCGTCAAATTTTAACGGTCTCAGAATTGCTGAAAATGACCCCCTTCAGATGGGCATGTTAGAAATATTTTTTCCCACGAAATCTAAAACACATAATCCACTCTATATATTAAGTAAATCCCAGCGATGTTTCATTTGAAAAAATTAAAAATAACGAAAAAATGACCCGATATAGGTAAGTTACCTACATCACCCGATGTAGGCTCCTTACCCCATATATATATATATATATATATATATATATATATATATATAGAGAGAGAGAGAGAGAGAGACCATTATAAGATTTTTTTCCTTGAAAGTAATCATAATCATTCACCAAATGAAAACCAGAAGAAGCAGTTGGAGAATTTGAGTAAAAACAATTGTCCCGATGTTTGTTGCTAAAGAAGAAGATGCAAGGTGATCTGCCCACAAAAATGGTAAAATACATTCATAATGTTCAATATAACAAAAAAAACTAACGAGCTTTTATCTCCAAAAATATTTTCTCACACGACTTGTCACTCCCGAATAGAGTTTCAGCTAAGTGGCATGTTACAATTAACATACAATTATTAAACTAGCATTCTTTCCCTTTTTTCACGATGTCAAAAGATTAAAACTTGAAAATTAATATCTCCACTTCTTCTCTCTCTTTTTACATATCAAAAAGATTTTATTTGAACAAGCTTCTCTTGAAAATAATTTTCTCATTCTTTTAAAAATAAAAAAATACTCCTTCCATTTTATTTTGAAAACATATGTGTCCCCCTTAATATATTTTCCCTTGAAAAATATTATTAATTTTGAAAATTAATGCTTTCCCCTTTTTAATGTACTATATGGTGGATACAAAATGCTAGTAATAAAAGTAATAAGATAAAAAGATTGTATCATATTATTAATGACGCAAGAAAGGCAGCCATGATATGACAGTGGTGGGGATGTCCATCTGCTGCGCTTGTGTCATGCTACAAGAGGATATCTTCTGTCTTCTTGTATATAGTTTCTCCATGATTTGATTTTAGTTCTAGTTATTTATTGTCATTTTATATACAGCCACACATATCATTGCCTCGATAGGTCGACGGGCTGGAGACTAGAGCTCTCGTCATAGACTGAGCTAGGATGGTGTATCTCAAATCAGAGGCACGCTCGACCCAAAATCCTCACTACAATAACTCCTCGTTTGTTGTCACTCTCACGGATGACTAGAGCTCATCGGAAATGGAGGAAGAGGCCAAATACGAAGAATAGAAGTACACCAGGAGCTTTATATACAAAAGGGGGTGAACTATTGAATGAAAAAAATGGCATGCAAAATAAGGTGAAATTGGTGGGAAAAGGATCAAGCGTGAATTTATGATCCACAGATGTTAGTCGGGCGGAAAAACCAAATAACATGGATGAGAGAAGTGGATGCAAAAATTGGGAGAAGAAGGCGGGTTATCGGGTTAGTCGGGCTGGAAAGGGGAGGAAGAGGAGCTGATCAGAGGTCAGGGTTTTTATATGGGCCAATCAGAACGACCTTGGAATAAGACTAAATAGACTAGACGATAAAATAGTATAATTTAATAGACAATAGATAAAATAAATTAGAAATTGATATTGAATTAAAAAATAAAATAAAATTTATTTGTAAAATAATAAACTAGTTATGTTGATTTTTATTTCAAGTAAAAAGTTAAATTGATTAAATACATGTAGTTAAAGGTATAAATTACCTATATATAAGATATACATACTTTTAATTTATTTATACAAAAATACATGTTATTTTATATTTTATTAATTTACAAAGAAATTTAATGATTTTTAATATGATTTTATTATATTTTTATGAAATTATTTAATGGAATAAATAAATAAAGATGTGTACAGTACATGTATACTTATTATTTTGGTTAATTTAATTTGTTGTTATTTTTATTTATATTTTATATAAATTATATATAATATGTAAAATATAAATAAAATATAATATGCAAAAAAATATAAAGAGATAAATAAATAAATACACGAATACATATACAGTAGCACTCCAAAAAGCCCATTGTCACATCTTAACTCCAAATTTTATAAAACCACTTTCAACTTAAACTTTTAGATTTATATGAACTTTTAAAAGATGTTTACTATTTTTTAACTACGAACAATATTTTTATGCTTTCCATTGAAATTTTTATCTGTTTCATTTAAGATAATATATTTGATTGTCTGTTCCTTATTAATTAACTCCAATGCAGAAGATATAATATATACATGGACTATCCAACACTATTTATTCAATCACTTCTCAATATACATGGACTATCCAACACTATTTATTCAATCAATTCTCAAGCATGATCTTCAATAATTTTATTTTAAACACAATGAAAGTGAGTTTGATTTATTTTGACTTCTTATGAATAAATATTGATCTTTCAATTATTGTTTTGCGACATTTTAAGAGTGTTGTCCCTTTTATTATGTGCATGAGTTATTTTTGCAACCATTTTTATTATTTAAAATACATTTTGATGTACAAGTTTTATGAAGAAAATATTTTTATTTGAGGTTCACTTAATAATAAATAAAATAGTATAAGATAAGTGCAAAGAGAAAATGATGAATATGTACAATGTGACTTTGAGTTTCTGAGATTTTTATAAGTTATTGACCTTATCTTCCCCTACTTTAATCATTGTCGACCATGTCAATTTTACATGGTCTCGGAGTTTCAAGTCAGTCTGCATCTATTACATATATAATTAACCTTATTTATTTCTTTTTCTTTTCTTCCTTATTCTTTTATTTTTGGTATAAATGAGTGCTAAATATACAATATAACAAATGATGTCAGATTGTTAATTAGTGAAAATTAATGTTATTTACATGTGTTTCACGAAGGATTATAAGCTAAAGTAAAAGGATAAAGAGCATGAATAGGTGGTTTATCTCCCTTATACTTTACCTATGTTAGTACCTTAGAAAACACTTATTCAAAGAATAAGTGAAAGATAAAAACATGAAAAGAAAAGAATTTAGAATAATTTTGATTATTAAACTATTCATCATAAAGTCAAACTATGAATCTCGATTAGACCTTTAAATTTTAGTTTATCGGATCTTTATTAGGAATAGGATTTAAGACTCAACAACTTTTAAGTTCCACAATTCTATGTTCAGTTCACTTCAACAGTCAGATCAGAACAAGTCTCCATATGCAAACTCTTATGACTATAGTTCTTACTTGTATAGATAATGTGAATTATAGCTCCCAGCATATGAAATGACAAACAACAACCATCAATAGCAAGATGACCCTAATTTCCCAATGTAGCTACTCTTTCCTCGAGGAGTGGGGTATTTCCTACTAAGTTCAACTGGCCCAAGAAGAGGAGGTAGAGAAGATAATAGATTGTGACCAGTGTAACCACATATACTTTGTAGCTTAGCCAGTGTAGCCAAGTCTCCAACTGTAGGCTTCCTTGAAAACATTGACTTTGAAACATATACCTTGCTTATTGATATTTTTCTCCAACGGGAATGATTTTTTTTGTTTTTTACCCGTCTAACGTTTTTGGAGACTTTATTTCTTTGGTACATTCACAATTGAAGCATTTATGTATGGAGTTTTTCTTCTTGAGACAGTAGACTATCTGATGAATCTCCATTTCATCATCTTTATTCTTTTATTTTGTCTTTTAAACCCTAGCATAATGCATAAATATCTCATTAAATTCCCAAAATAAATGTTCATTAATGTCTATAAAATATTGTATACGATATTGTATGCTATGGTATTTATTGCCAAAATAGAAGAATAAATGAAAGAAAAGAAAATAGTGAAGTGTCAAGGACACTGAAGTGACTCTTGCCGCCAAGACTCAATCACCATGATGACTTAGTATATAAGGAATAAAGTATTGGGTGATAGGGCGACTAATTGTACGGAAAACACAGACAAATCACTCTACAAAACAGGTCAATAATTACCTTTTGTGACCTATTTTATTCTTTATTATTTACACCTTAAATAAAGAAACCTTGTACATGAAAGTTGTAGATAATAAAATATAGAAAAATATAAAACTTATTTCACACAAAAATAATATATAATGTACATTTTATACACTGAATATTATTATAAAATCCCAAATTCCAAGATACATTTCTCTCAAATAAAAACTCAAAATATATCAAAATCGTCATTAATTGTATATAACTTTTAATAAGATATTTAATGAATCTAATTTCATATTTTTGGAATTAAGAAGTGAATGTTAGATTTTGGACACCTATTGTATAAAAACATAATTAAAATATTCATTTTATTCATTCTTTATTATTTTTATAATTTATACTTTTATAATTTATAGTATTTTTACATATTAAAACAAAAATAAAAATAAAAATAAAACATTGAAATAAAATACTTATAAAATACATGTACTTATACCTATAAATATCATACTACTATTTAATCAAGTGTATATTACTTCAAAAACATATCATAAAAATATATTTATATGTATAAAAATAAGTTATAAATATATAAAATAAAAAAGTAAAATAATAAATTCGAAAATAAAAAATAAAAATAAAATACCTAAAACATAGGTAAATATACCTATATATACCCTAAAAGTAACGTGTAAATAAACACCTTTAAAAAATAAACAAAAATATGCATCAAATACTACGGAAAATTAGAAATATTTTTTTATTATATAGCCTAAAACTAATAAAATCAATTAGTATTTATTTTATATTTTCCGAGGCATTTTTTCCTTGGAATTTCCTGGTTGGTCCACGAGGACCAACCAGGTGCGTCCTTTTGTTGATTGCAGGTCAACTGTCCGGCCTACCCTCTGACTCTTGTCATTGCTTCACAAGGGCGCTACTTCACTATTTTCTCCATGCACCATGTTCACTCATTACCCTCGAGACCACCACCGACATGTAGCCCCTTCGTCCCTCATCTTCGCCCATCACCTAATCCTCACCAACCACCAATCGATCTCACCCATCTTTCCTCGAAAAACACCAATATTTCACCTATAAATAAACCCCCTTCACCCTATTTTGACTTTTGATCCCTCTTTCTCGAGCTTTAGACCCTTAAACCACTCAATGAGCTTCTCCATGGTGACAACAAGGTGGAGCTCGTGATTTGCAACGAGGAGAGTAAGCAGAGGAGGCGAGTCCACCCCACCGCCAGAGTTCCTCCGGCTGGTTCTGCTCTGGAGCCCCCATTCATTCTTAGGTAACCTTGTAATTTAATTTTCATTTTGCATCATTAATTGTAGTTTACTCAAGCCCTTAGCGCTCAAATAAAAAAGCCCAATTCTTGGAGCTAAGTCTCCAAGTCAAAATCATCGTGTTCGGACCGTTGATCCGCCCTGACTTCCACACCATCCCATTCCCCTTCATGTTCTTCACTAATTCCCCACTTCATCCAACCCATGTCCATCATGGATATGGGATCCGAGCTCCCTCTGCCTCTTCATGCTGGAGCTCCCTCCTCCACTCAATTTCCCTTATCATTCCAAGCAAACCCTTGGTCGAGGAGATAACCCTCGCACCCAGGAGTCTTTTGGTGTCAACATGCAGGCCTGAGGAAGCGTGGAACACTTTAAATCCCACTTGGAGAAGCTCTAGGTGTTCTATCCTTGTCGAAGCATCGCGAGCCATATTGCCTCCCGAAGACCCTACCGTTGCATGCGGAGGAGGCCCAACTCCCTACTAGGCCTATTGGATGAACGTTTGATCGTCGGAGCTCAGAGAAATGAGAGATCGAAGTTTGCTAGAGTCTTGTTCTTGTGTATTCTTGTTGCGCCTTTCCTCGTAGTTCCATCAATAATAGAGGTCCAGATCTAATTTGGACCATTGATTATCAATGAAGGGGTACGCGAGGACGTCCGCACGATTAGGCACGTGGCGACTCGAGGACGGTTGGATCTCGATGCATAAGTGGGTAAATTTTATAGACCCCATCCATTTTTTGTAATTCCTTTGAAGTCCTGTACATATTTTTTCTAGTTTAAATTTTTTTGGATAAATTACATGTACCCCCAGAATTTTTTGACCAATGTAATTTAGTCCCTACTAGAGTCACGTGCACATGCACATTTTATCTTAAAAAAATTGCATGTAATCCCTTGTCGGTTATTTAAATTGTATTTAATATATATATAGTCTTAATATCAGTGTTAAACTTTGGGTAAAACTGCATTGGGACCCTTGCCTTGAAATTACACCCCTATTAGACTTAATATTTTTGTGAGTCATTTTCTATTTATTAAAAATAGTTAACGTGCCCCAAAAATTTCCAAAAAATAGGAGTAGGAACTTGGATGCATGCTCGTTCACTGTAGAATTTTACATTTGCATTTATCCCTCTCGTATTTTCTAAAAATCATTTAGTGCACAGATAGTCCTATTTTCCTTAAAAAGCAAAAAAAATATAAAATCATTTTGAAAAATCCCCTAAAAATATATTTTGTTTGATTAAGTATTTTTAACTTTCAGATCAAAAATCACTAAAAATAGAAAAAAATAAAATTCTTAAAAATTGAAAACTCCCAAAATCTTCATAAAATACTTAAAAATTCTAAAAATATTGATTTATGTTTTATAATTTTATATACATTTTTATCTATCTATTAAAATTAAATCGGAAATTTTGGACTTCAATTCCTATTTTTAATTTCCATTTCAATCTCAACCTATTATTTTGTCCTTGTTTTTGGGTATTTTCAATTTAAAAATACATAAAAATTAGAAAAATTCCTTAAAATAACAAAAATAGTAAATAAATAGTTAAAAACCCAAAAAATTTTATTTGCTGAAGTTGGATTATTTTTAGTGGTATTTATAATTATCCTACTCTATATAGTGCTTATACATATATATAATCTTGTATAGTATTTTATATCTTTTAAAAAATGAGAGTTAACAATATAAGACCTAAAAAATACAAAAATATAAAAATAAATAAATAAAAAATTTTAAGAAACCCACATTATTTGACTAATTCATGTACATAATTATATATACACATATGCTTATATTATTTATTTATAAATAATATTGAGTGTTGTATCATGTGTTCCATGTGTTCGACACCCTACTCGGCTTGTCACTATACATATTGTATTTTCCTTGTTTGATTTTTTTATTGTGGGTTGATTTTTTAATCTAGATTCTTGTCGGGCACTTCGATGACCGTGTTCTCGCCTTGTGGAAAACATACGATCGCTCGATTTTTAGGTTAAACAAAAGATACCATTGTCAGGGAGCAACCGTTTATAGAACATTTTTGTATATAGTTGTCCATTATTTCCTTGTACATTTTTATGCTATTTATTTCTTGATAAGTATTAGATTGTTCTAATAATTTTTTCTTTTTAATCTTCCTTGAGAGGGATCACATGACGAGGACTGTCTCTTAGGCGGTGGGCGCACCTGAGGCTTGTGGAGGTCGGCCTTCTCCTTGAGCCAACCAGCAGAGAGCAGGAGAGAAGAGTAGGGAAGGAGGAGAAGAGCAGCCTTTAGTACAACATTTTCAATTTTTTTAGCGAGAGAGAGAGATTTAATTTTTGCAAATAATTTGTAATTAATTTGGACACTACTCTCTCCACCACGTGAGACCAATGCTTGGGTGTGTTCACATGGGGTCTCGTACCGGATTTTTTGTGTTTTACCGACTTTGTTTATTTTGTTTCCCCTGATTTGAGCTTTCCCCTTTGTTTATATTTTTTCTGTCAATGAGCCCTTAGATAGTAGGTTGCTTGGCTAGGTAGCTAGGTTCAAAGCCCTAACAACATTGATACATCTATAGTATATTTCGCTTGGACTTAATCAAAAAATAATTGCTAATTTCTTAGAATTAGAACCACGAATTGTGAGAGAACTCATACAACAATTGCAGGACCCGTTGTGGCAGGAATTGCGAGGTCTCCGAGACCGGACATTAGGATCTATTTTTGAGTGATTAGCATCTGGTTATTCTCAATAATAGCAGCTACTGTTTTGGATGTTTTCTCGCTTTTGCATACTGTTGTATAGTGTACATATTTCAGTTCTGCCTTGCATCCAGCACGGAGAGAGCTAGGAAGCACTATAAGTAATTCTATCTTTACATGCATCATCAATCACTAATCAAAGATTTCTAACTTAGTAACGACTTGCACAGCTTTTCTGTCCTCTCCCCATGTGTTTATATCACTTAGGACATAAAGGAAAAATAAAAAAAATGGTTAGGCAACTTGCTCTGAAAAATACTCAAAAAATTGAAAACCCAAAAATTAAAAAAAAGGACTACTAAATAAACTTGACCTTAATTAAAATTTGTAACGAACTATTCATTGTTTGGGGTTCATAAAGCCCTCATTGTTTTCAAGTACACTCCAAACTGAGTGAGGCATGACTCGCTAAAGATAATAGCCCAAATCCCCTTCCGGTGCCTTGATTATCACCTGGGTTAGAGAAGTATTGGTGCTTCTATCGTATGTGACCGAGTAGGGCCTAGTTGAGCACAGTGTTCCCGCCTTATGGGTGCATCCAACTTGGTCTGAAGTACCGAGCTAAGTCCACACCCTCACAGGTGCATATGTCTCATCGGTTTACATCTGAGTAGGTCCTTGCACGTTCACAGGTGATTCCATTACGAGGGAGGTTTGAAGTATTGGTTTCGCCTATTGGCTTCCTTTCCATTTCTTCGGTTGAGTAGCCGCCCAGGCATGAGATCAAGGATATTTAAGTGCACGGATCACATGTTACAAAGGAGGTGGAACAAGTACATGGTACTTTCCTGGTGATACACATGGTCCTATAGGGTTAATGTACTTAATTACTCGTTATAAGATTTCATGAAAATAACAATAAAATTGAAAAGATAAAAAACAACTGAAATTTTCGGCTTCACATGTGTTGAGTAGATGAACCATCATTGTTTTGTGTTTGTTTGAATTAGGTTAAGGTTAAAAATCGGTCTTGCACATTGTGTCTTTTTTGCATTTTATTTTGATTCCCTACTTGATCCCATATTCATTTGGAGCCTTCTACTTTTTACACACCCTTTATTTCTTGTTTAACCCATGTATTATTCTTGTATTCTCGATCTCCTCTTGACCTTCGAAATGGTGACACATGTATGGCTTAGTCGGGACCCCGCTGGCACCAACATCGATTACATATGCTCGCCACCTTTAATAATTTGGGGTGATTCCCGAGAACCCAGTTCAAACTCTGTCAATCGCTCTCCTGACTCCCCATCTTCTCCAATAAGCTAGGATCACTCTTGTATGAACTTTGCCCATTTTGGATGGCTATTGACTTCACTCCTTACACATCATCATCCTTAATGAAGTTTTGTGTTAACCTTAACATAGACCAATTTGTTACATACAATGTCTCCATACAGATCGATCGAGGCATTATTCCATTTGCAGATCAAGAGCCCAATATTGAGCCAGAAATTGTGATAGAATCGGACTCGGGATCAGAAAGAGAGAAGGGACCGCAACCGCCACCTCATCAAGATCAGAGTCCGCAGCCGGATCAGAATGTAGTAAATTCTTAGATCCTTGCCTCTATTCAGGCCATCCAACAGCAGCTCATGGATCAGGATTTAGCACAGGTTGCCTTCTAGGACATGCTCAATGACTTACAGAGAAGGAGAGACAATGAGGGAGGAGGATTCGAAGAAAATCCCGAAAGTGGAGGCGGTAGAGGCCTATATGAGCCTCGAGTAGAGCAGCTCAAGTCAACTCTCAAAGAGACATACAATCCTAGGCAGGACAAGTTACTGAATGGGTCCAGATTCCTGTAATCCATGCCCATTTTGAATTAAAGCCTTAGTTACTGGCACTCCTACCCACCTTCCGAGGAAATGCCAATGAAGAACCTTACATTCATCTACAATAGTTCGAACGTATCTGTGGCACAACTCAATACCCTGATATATCTCTTGGGGTAGTGAAGATGACGGTATTTCTCTTCAGCCTTAAGGATAAGGCCCTTTATTGGATCAACCACTTGGGGAAGATCGTTACTGCATGAAAAGAACTAAAGTCATCCTTCCTATACAAATACTATCCTCTTTGGTGACTTAATTAGATGTGGGCCCACATAGCAAACTTCACCCAAGTCACTCACAAATCCATCCATGAGGCTTGGGAGAGATTTACTAAGTTTTAAGAAAAGTGTGCCCATCATGAGATTCCTAGGACGAGCCTGGTGCAATACTTCTTCGGTGGACTTACAATAGAGAGTTAGAAGCTAATGGATGCCGTATGTAGAGGCTCTCATTTCAATAAAGATGAGGGAATCATCTGGTAGATCTTTGAAGAAATGGTCGAAGGGGAGGCCGCTTTATCCTCATCTCGTGCCTATCAACGCCAGCCACAAAATGTTCAAAAGCTAGTGCACATGGCAGCCTCACATGAGCCGGACAAGGATGAGAGATCCAACTTGAGTATTGTTGGGAGCCACATGTACAAGGTAGAAATAATTGAGAAGAGATCACATGACTTGAAGAAACTTATTGTAATCAAACAAAGAATGAAGAACCTGGACAAACTATATCAAATCACAAAGAATCTGTAGATGCTCGTAAGTATAATAAGCTCCTGCAACTCTATGCCCGCATCGGCCTCCAATTCTCAGCCAAGTCAGCCCCATCTAACGGTTCAACATGTATACTACGTGCAAGCTTCAAAGCCATCAACTTCCCAGCAGTCATAGCAGCATCTAGTTGTCTACCAGCTGGAGCCCTAGTACATTCCAAATCACTTCTCCCCTCCACCACCTCTTATTCAAGAGGTGAATGATGTATGGTCAAATGATGCGCTGTCGACCCATCCAGGAGGATGTCAATAGGGTTAGGCTGCTAACTCTTGCCAGTTCCCTCAACAAAAAGGAGGGAGGTTTGTCCAGAACAGCCAGCCTCAACATCAACAACACCAGCAGTCTCCACAATTACATGGTAATTGGAGATAGAAACAGTATTAACAACTGCAATATCGGCAGTTGATAACCCAAAAATCTCGAAGACCCGGATGAAGGTAATAAGACAAGGGTCGTTGCAACCCGGATCTCAGAGGATAGGTATATCAAGAAAAAATGAACCACTCACAAAATACAAAATCAATCAAGCACAAAAGTGGTCCTGCTAGGAGATTAACCTGGTATAGCACCCAGGGTCGAACACAAGGAGCACGGGTTGGCTAAAAAGCCTACGAAGTAGTCAAAGAAAAAGGGAAAACATTTTTAGTGGTTTTTAATTGTTTTTAAAGTTTTTTTGGGATTTTTAATATGTAAAGAAAATAAAAGGAAACAAAGTCAAACACACTTGAGCAATTTATTTAAAGCATCAAAAATCAAGCAAAAATTCAAGAAAAATTGTTTTTATGTTTTTTAGGTTTTTAAGTGTTTTTGGTGAATTTTTGGGATTTTTATAAGGTGTATTTTATTTTCTAAAAATCAAACAGTGCTAAAAAGACAAGGTACTGTCCAGCCAGGTCCAAAACCCAAAGATAAAATATCTAAGGATCTCAAGAGGCCCTGGAGGTAATTTTCCTGTATACTAGAGAAAACAAGGAAAATTCGAGCACCAAAATTATTGTTTTTGGGTTTTTAGATTATTTAATATGATTTTATGAGTTTTTAGGTGTTTTTGAATTTTTAGGGTTTTTAAGCAATGAAAAATAGCCAAAATTGGCTAGAAAATCAAGCAACACAACAGAAACAACACCTAATTTTTATGGAATTTTTGGGGGTGTTTTTATATTTTTTTGTAATTTTTAAATCTAGACAGTAGCTAAAATGATGGTTTTTGAATTTTTAAAAATAACAAATAAACTCAAAAATGTCCTCCAAAATTCTCAAAAATCCTACAACATGGCAGGAGCCATGTTTCAAATTTTCATCGAATTTGGAGGTGATTTGATATTTTATTCAAAATCCAAAAGGGGGCACTGTGCACAGGGACTAAAGTGCAAATACCCAAAGTTCTGGGGGTCCTGGTGCAAAATACCCAAGAAATCACGCGCGAGGCGCGTGTCTGGGGCACTCAGGGACCTATATGTAAGAAAAACAAGTCCAAGGACCTTTTGGTAACTCGTACCAAAAAGTCCAGGGGCTATGTTGCAAATAACCCGCTCAAAAGGCGCACATGCGCAAATACAACACTCACAGGGGCATAAATGCAATTATCAAAAAGTTTTCATTCATTAAAGAACATCCAGAACTACAGGGCTAATGTTGCAAATACACCAAATATACACGTGACGATGCACGTGGCTCACACAAACAGGGGCATAAATGCAAATATAAACAAGCGCGAGGTCCAATGTGCAATTTACCCTACGTAAATAAAACTCTTAAAATATTTACAGGACTGACACGTAAAACAGAAACTAAGAGGGGGCCTAAGGTAATTTACCCCTTTATTACGTCGACGGCTGGATGGTGGACGCGTGGCGGATCTGACGGCTCTGGTCTCAGGCGCCTCTCTTCTCTTCCGCACGTGGGCCGATCGACGGCGCAGAGGAGGACACGTGGACGATCGAACGGTGCTCAGGTGCTGGTGCCTCTTTCCTCTGTGCTAACGGTCCGGATCAACCCTCGAAGTGATCAACGGTGGCTGCTCCTTGATGAATGAACGTCGACGATCGAAACTGGAGCTCTGAGGGCTATCGGACGGTGATGGAGGTCCCTCGAAGAACAGGTGGCCGGCGAGGTTCGCCGGCCTCGTGCGCGTGCTGTGGGCCTCCTCAGCTGCCTCTGAAGATCGGAGAAGACTCACACTGACGTTCCGCAGCTGGTGGTAGCCTCCGATGGCCCAGCCGAGCCCTGGAGGGGATCCGACGAGGTCGACGGAGATGAGCTCCTGGCCTGGATGTGAGGGGGCCTCAGATGGCCTCCTCTTGACCTGCAAAGTACCCCAGAAGCTTCGCGGGTCGAGGGCAAAGTGCCTCGACCCGATGAAGCGGCGTGAAGGTGAACTGTGGGTCGGGGCGAGCGAGCTCCGGCGAGCGGAGAACGGTGGAGCTCGAACCCCAGCTCCTGTGCGAGCTGGGTTGGACGAAGGGGCGAAGAATGTGCGCGGAGGGATGGCGATGGTGAGCGTAGGTTCCGATGATCGAAAAGATGTGCGATATAGCCGGAATCGACGGAACTCGGCGGAACTATGATTTGGGGGTAACTCAAAATTAAGCTAAACAGGAAGGCTAGAAGGTTACCTGGGTGATGTGGAAGACTGTGCTGGAGCTAAGGTAGCTCCTGGTCGTCGCCTCGAAGGTCGCCAAGGCCTGAGGCTCGAGCTCCTGCACGGGGCGGAGCACGGCGGCGCAAAGTCGCCGGATCAATGGTCCGGCCACCCCCTCCTCACTGCTACAAGGGCAATCGCGAGCTGTCACCTCGAGGATTGCAATGGAGGTCACGGGAATGAGAGTGGATAGCCAAAGATGGCGAAAATGAGAGGCGGAGCTCGGCTATATACGTGAGTGCCGACCCGACTAGGGCTGGTCGGGTAGGGCTGCGAGAAGCGCGGATCCCAATGCGAATGCCCCGACGGTCATGTCGGATGTACAAGGAATTGATAGGACCCGGGGTTTGCGGAGGAGGCGCGCGGATCAAGTGCGGAAAAAGAGGCGAAACCGGGTCGGGCGCGAGATCCGCAGGAGAAGGCGGTCCGCGGAGGGAGTTGACCGGAGGTCAACATCTCCGTGGACCAACCAGAAGCTGCCACGTGGAGAGGATTTGGAGCTCAAAAATAAGGCAGAAAATGGCCGATTTTGCAAAAATCCAAAACATCAAATATTTTTCTTTTATTTTTTTCTATTTTTTGGTGATTTTTAATTAATTTTTGGAAATATAAATAAGGTATTTACAATATATAACTATACATAGGTATATGTACAATATAGGGTTTTTGATTTTTAATTATTATTTTTATACAATTTTATTCCTATTTTATATTCTATTTATTTATAGAATAAAATGAGGAATAAAAGGATATTTTTATTTTATTTTTATTATTTATACACATAGGTGAAATAAATAGATATATACAACTATGTACATGGCATATGTACAATATGTTTTTGTAATTTTAATTTCTGTTATTTTTATTTGATTTTTGTTGTGTTTCTTTTTATTTATTTTATTTACAAAATATACCATAGAATATTCACAAAAAGTTTTGAAAATAAATACATTTATTTATGGGGTTAAATAAATAAAGAATGATGGTCTATGCACATGGTGGAGGGATATTTTTGCATTTTTGATTTTTAAATTTTTATTTTGTTTTTTTTAAACTTCTAAATATATACAATATGTACAAGCATCTTTTTGGTTGAGGAAAATATAATTTTATTTATTTACATAAATATTTACACATGAGCTCCTATCTCCCTCTACTTAGGCTTTTATGCGGTCAGGCCCATGCTGAGCCCTCCCTTGGGTTAGGTTGCTCAATATTTATTCTAAATATTTCCCTCTTTTTCTTTTTCATCTTTATTCTTTTATTTTTGCACAAAAACATGCTAATTATATGTTTTTACAAGATGCATGCTTTTGCTAATTATTGATATTTACATATATCTACATGTATTTGCAAAGGTTTTTGTAGCTAAAATATAAGAATAAAGAGTGATGAATGGGTATTCATCAGCAGTACTGGAAAAACCAGCAATATGTGGTGGTGCCATATCAGCAGCACCATCCTCAACAGTATCAGTAGCATCACCCTTCTCCTTAGTCTAATTCTCAGTACCCCAACCAACAGTCTCAATAGGATCAACAATACTAGCGTAGCCAGCAAGCCGAGGTATCTGAGGCTACATCTCCTATAAACTTCGCCTTGGACTGCCTGGCCCAACTTATCAAGGGCCTTGCAAATCTTAGTCAGAAGTTGGATGACTTTACCGCATCCAAGACCTCCATTCCTGCAGAAGTGGATGCAAGCCCCAATAATTTTAAGAAGAAAGAGCAGGTAGTTTGTAAAGTTGCCTCTGATCTTACATAGTTAGATATAAACGAATTGCGTTTATCTAATGTTATCAATCTCATGAGTCGTAGGACCTTGCCGCCACTGGCCACGCGCAAGGGGAAAAATGAAGCAGCCACAGGGGAGCCATCGTCTTCTTCTGCATTAGCTGGACCAACAATCGGGCCAAGTGGGTAAGAAGAAGGAGAAGCACCACTAAAAATCCAAAAAAACAACAAAATCAAAAATACCAAAAAGAAAGCACCAACAGCGTCAGCTGAAGCACTAGCCAACGAGCCTTGGAGGAGACTACACCTGTAGTTGATCCAATGCCAACTGATGGAGCCTCGGCTAAAGATTTTGGATGCCCGCTGATGACTCGCTCAACCACTCGCGTTAAGTAATGCAAATAAACAAGGGTCATTGTGACCTGATGAATCTCTATGTCATCATCTTTTTTCTATCATTTTAGCCTAAAAATCCTAATAAGTGCGTGTAAATACCATTAATTTAGGCATTTTAATATTCATGCATCATTATGTAAATAGTGTGTAAAAAGCAGTTTTTAATGCCAAAATTATAGAATAAAGAAAATAGAAGAAAAAGAATAAAATATGGAAGATATTTTATGATCCTAAACCCCCGAAACCTAGACATATCGATGACTAGGTTGAAAAGGAATAAAGTAGGGGGGAGATAAGGGCCATCAATACAATAAAACTCCTATTTATTTAATTCATTTTTATTCATTTTTGAGACCTAATTTTAGTTCCACTTTTTGTACTTCAAATAAAGAATGAACATGAATGTTGTAGATAATAAAATATAGAAAAATACAAAATTTATTTCATACAAAATAATATACAGATAAAAATTTATACTCTAAATAAGTTTTTGAAATCCCAACTTCCCAGACCCATATCTCTCAAATAAAAACTCAAAATATATCAAAATCACCATTAATTATGCATAACTATAACAAGATATTTAATAAAGGTGGTTTCATATTTTTCGAAGTTAAGGTGTGAAAGTTAGATTTTGGACCCCTATTGTATAGTTATATCGACTAAAATATTCATTTTATTTATTATTAATTGTTTTTATAATTTTATATTTTTTATATAATTTTATAAATATTATTTATAATATATGTGCATATGAAAATAGGAATAAAAGCATACTTTTCCACCTCCTGCTTTCCTGTGTCCAAAGTTAGATGATGAGGTAGAGGCACCATGAATTCCTTGCTTTTGTTTGCACCTCCTTCAACCTCGACACCCCACCTTCTTTTGCTATTTCCTCCTCGGATGCTAGGTTGTCGCTCATGGATTAACATTCATGAATGCTCGGAGTCTTCTTCTTTTCTTAAGTAATCAAGAATCAAGTTAGGTGGTTAACAATGAGAGCAAATCCCCTAGCGGATCAATTCTAATGAGCCTTTCAATCCTGTACTTTTTGGAATCGACTCTATTTCTTCTTCAATAAATGTTGGTTCTTCGATCAAGTTTTTAATGACTTTATAGTCAAATCATTCCTGTATTTTGGATATTTAGTCTCATTCGAAGCTAAAGATTCCATAAGATGGCTCTTAGAAAGAGGCTTCCCTGGCCTAGAATCAAACCATAAGGCTCGGTGAGGAGCCCTCTTGCTGACGAAACTACAGAGGGTGCCTTTCCGTGGGCCCATCTCAGCCTAACTGTCTTCACTAAACGCAAGAACAGAGAGAAGTTTATCTAGTGGGAGCTGAATATGAGGCCCCTAGTTTAGAGTTTGGCTGGAATTTCGAAAATATTATGACTTTTCCAGAAGGCCATTGTTGTAGCTGATGCGAGAATTGCTTCTCAAGAATTTTTTTTTATGCCTATCAGCTTTCTCCGACTTTTAGGATATGTAGTTTATCTCTTCCAATAATTTCCCCAAAATAAATATAATATATACTTCTATTCTCTTGAATACTTCTTTGACGAGATTACCAGGTTTCTTATTAATTCTTCTGCAAAAGAAGAGCGGGATACCATATTCCTAAGCTAGGTACCTATATATACTACTTTGAACTCTGGGTTGAGTTTCTCAACTTGGTTGGTGTTAGGTCACCCGTATAAAAACCAACATATTTAGGTGGAACAAGCAAGTCAAGGTGAAAGCAGACTAGAAGCTAAGAAAGCTGGTGCTTTAGTGGAATAGGGCATCTGGGAGGAGGGGGAGCACGACTACTATGATATGATCTTTGTGGGTCTGGCCTATGTGCCTTATCATCCCTAAAAAAAGAAGAACTTCACATTAGGCCCTTTTCCAGGCCGACCTGGAAATTGATATCATTAGTAGTGGGATTTTCGAGCTTGAAGTTGCAGGCATCACGAGAACTCCACTTTTCATGTATAGAAACTACATAGATGAAATATCTATATCAATACCTATATAAATAGTATACCAATTATTTAATTATTTATATTATATCAGAAAAATATATTTAAGTATACAAAAATAATCTATAAATATATAAAATAATTAACTAAATTAATAAAATCAAAAATACAAAATAAAAATAAAATAAGGGAATACATAGATAAATATACCTATAATGTACCCCTAAAAAGTAACTTGTAAATATCGTTTTCTATTTAATATTTATTTTTAATTATTTGTCAGGTTGGTTTTTCCTGGTTGGTCAACGTGGACCAACAAGGAGGCCTGGCGTGTTGACCGTAGGTCAACTACCTGATCTAACCCCTAGCCTCTTACACACTCACATTTTTTGTCATCTTCGTGCATTTTTCACGCAAGATGTATTGCTCGAGAAGGATATGACCCTTCATGAGATTTGTTCATTGTAGATCCTAGATTCTTGCCGAGCCCTTTGCTTCTACCAGATCTTCTTCTTGTGCTTCATATCTCGCCTCAAAATCACCCCATCGCTAACTCCGCTCCCTGTACATAAGTACCCCATCATCTTCTTGCATTTTTTGGGAACCCTTTACCCTAGCTTTGGCTTCCTCTCAAGCGTGCCCTGGATCGACCCCTGTGATAGGGGGGTCACGAGCATCTGGTAGCAGGTCAGGCGAAGGCGGAGGAGTTTCCACCTCCATCTCCGGCCAACCTTGGCCGTCGAGATCTTCTTCTCGGTTTTCACTGATGACGTGTCTGTTTTCCACTTTTTTTTCGCATTTCTAGTGTAGTCGTAGTCTTAGGATCCTTCCTGCTTTTCCTTTCGCATTTAGATACTTTACCTTAAATCGAAGTTCGTTGGAGCTCCACTACGACGAACATCTCCATCTTCCATCTCGCGCAAACCTTTGCCAATAAGAGTCCGCGTACCTTCTATTCTCTTGTTCTAATGTTTCTTGCATGTACGAAAGGCTCTAGACCTTCGTTTGGGGTCAATTTTTGACAAACTGGAGGTTCATGGAGCTCCTTTCTTTCATGTTCTTTTGACATTGCCGGCACCTAGAAGGCACCTGCAAGAACATTTGCGGCTATTTTGAGCTTCACGGAGTGTCGGAGGACGAAGATAGGGGTTAGGGAAGCTTGCCTTGGCCGGCCTTCTTCCCTGTTCTTCCCTATCGCCTCTCTGTCGTCAATCTTCTCCTCGTTCTTGGAGACCTACAATGCTCGTTGGATAAAGCACCGCCACCACCGTCGATATTTCTCGCAGGATCTAATCTGGGCTGCACGAGATGAAGGGGTATCAACCGCTCTTGCATCGACACGTGGAAAGAGAACTCAGATCAGTCGTTGGATGCGCCTCTGACATAGGTATTTTGCAACTTCACCCTTACCTTTTTTATTTAAATATTAAGACTCAATCTTTTATCAACCATTTAATATTTTTGTAATATTTGCACAACCCTCGTGACCTTTATCGTATTTACATTTCGGTCCGCGCCACATCACCTCACGTGACGCATCACGTGAGGTGGCGATTTTGCAGCTGACCCCCTGGGGCTTTGCATATTTAGATTTGGTCCATAAACTATTTTATCCACTTGTATGTTTTTGTAACATTTGCAAACCATCCCCCCATCTTTCTAGTAATTCCTTTTAGTGTCCACCAACTCACCTCACGTGGCAGACTACGTGAGGTGCGCATTTTGCAGAGAGGCCCGGAAGATCTCTGTATTTCATGTGCATTAAAGAATTTATTCAGTTATAATGTTTTGGAAAATTTGCAAGTTAGCCCCTGATCTTTCTGCTATTTACAAATATGCCCTAGCTAGTAGCATAGTTTCTCTTTGTTACTTGTATTTATTTTAAATAGAAATTAAAGTCAAAAAATATCAAAAAATAGATGTTTGTTTTTTATTGCACACACATTCATGTTCTATTTTTATTTTGCAATTTTGAAGCCTGTTATTCTTTATAAAAAATTAAAAACTTCCTGTTTTGACCCTATTTGCAATATAAAATACATAAAAATTTAAAATATTTTTGAAGATTAAAGAAATATTTTTATGTATTTACTTATTTTAAACTCAAGACCAAAAATCACTAAAAAATACAAAAGAAAATGCAAAAAATAGAAAATTACTAAAAACTTTTATAAAAATATATCAAATTCTTAAAAAAATCCAAAATTTTCATTTTCTATTTTTGAACTTTATTTATATCATTATACTTAAATTAAAATTAATTTGGATAAAATTTGATACTATTTGGTATTTTTCATTTCCATTTTAATTTTAGATATTTATTTTGTCCGTATTTTAGGGTATTTTGACTTTAAAAATATATACAAATTAGCAAAATTATTAAAAAATCATAAAAATAGAGAAAATTTATCTAAAACCCACAATCATTTCATTTTCATAATTTTGATTATTTTTATTAACCATTATATTTATTATAGATTATATTGTATATATACTCTATAAATAACTTTATTTATAGATTAAAAGAAAAAGAAAATACAAAAAAAATACAAAATAAGAAATTTAAAATCAAAATAGAAAAAATATGAAATCTAAAATAAATTTAAAAAAAATAAAAATTAAAAATCCACGAAAAGTATATATAGACAAATACTCACATTTACATTTTGTGCAATTTATTGCCTGATCTATCCTGCTTGTTCCCTGTGTTCGACACTCTACACATATTTGCACCTATACACATCCTTATTATAGAGGTATAATAAATTTTAATTCTGCACTTCTTTTTATTTCTTAGTTATCATTGTTGGTTAATTGTTTTCAGAAGTTGGATTTCTTGCGGGTCGCCACAACGACTGTTTCTCCGCCTTGTGTGAGACATATTTAAACCCGTAAAAAATCCTCTTCAAGATGACTCGAATCACTAAGTGTACTCAATCGAGAAAAATAAACCACTCAAATAAAATCGAACAATCAAGATTTTGTAAGCAGTTCGCTATTTTATTTACATGGTATAGCAACCAGGGTCGAACACGAGGAGCATGAAAAACTTATGAAGTAGTCAAATCTCAGGAATAAAAGAATATATATATATATATATTAGTGGTTTTTAATTTTGCAATTTTTTAAGTTTTTTAATACGAAAAGCAACATAATAAGAAAACATAACACGACAATGTTTTGGGTTTTTCTTTAAGGCTAAAAATGTTTAGAAAATTAAGATAAAGATATTCTTGGATTTTTTAGATTTTAAAAGTTTTTTTGTAATTTTCTAGTGTTTATTAAGTGTTTTTTAATTTTATAAAAATTAAACTGTGCTTAAAAAGGCAAATAGTGCATAGCTAGGACTAAATTGTAAGTTAAAAATATTTAAAATGCTCTCAAGTCCCTCATAACATATTTATGTAAAAATGAATAAAAATATACAAACATGAACTAAAAATGGAATTTTTTGGAGCTTTATTTGATTTTATATGAAATTATAAGTTTTTTGATATTTTATATTTTTTGGGTTTTTAGATGGAGTTTTTAGATAAAATTAATATTATAAATAAAATACACAAAAAAGGAACGAACACGACTTTTTATGGATTTTTTTGACAATTTTTCGAATTTTTCTAAGACAAACAGAGATATTTTAAGGGTTTTTATTTTTTCAAAAATATTAAATGCAAAACTATTAATACAATAAAATCACAGAAAATATTACAAACCAACATGAGTTAATAGTAATTTTAGGATATTTTTTAAATTAAGTTGTTATTTATTAAGTCCAAAATACCATATGTGATTAGGTACAGTTAACAGGGACCTTGTTGCAAATATTTTAAGTTTCAAGGCTAAACAATAACATAGTGAAAAAACCTAGGGCCTAATCTGCAAAAGTCCAACTCAAAACGTACATCACACGTGATCCAGATTCACAGAGGCATAATTGCAAATTTTAAAACTTCGCATTCAAAGCATAACACCATAAAAGTTCAAGATATAAAATGCAAATAACCTAAAAGACACGTGGTGATGCACGTACTTCAGACTGAGAGGGACTAAAATGTAAATATTAAAAATAAGAGGCCCAAAATGCAAAATGTATGTGACTACAATTTTTATTTTCTAGACTAAAGATAAACATGGAAGCAAGCATGGGTTAAAAGGAAATATACTCTTGCAGGCACGTACGTGGCACGTGGGACACGTGGTAGGCTCTCGTGGAGGGGGGGCAACTGATGACTTTTATCTGCTCCACTAAAATATGGCGGTGCCTGATCGTGTCTGATGAGATCATATGATGTAGGGAGTGTCGACCTTGATGAGCGTTAATCATGGATCTGACGCCTCTGACAAAAGGGTATGGATGGACGACTGAGGTGAGATCTAGAAGTGGGGACCCAATCAGACGGTGGCTGAAGGTGCTGGAGGAACTCAACTCCGATGAATTTCAATCAGCCGTAGAGGAGAATGCACCAGCCTACTGGCGTCGCTGAGAGGTCCAGAACATTTGTGGAGCTCCTCCACGTTGAGTGGTGGGTTCTAATGAATAGTCGAACGGCTGGATGAGCTTGGTAGTGCTGACTGACCTAGAGCTGCTTCGCCTGAGCAGTCGGGGGCCCAAATGGTTCTCCTATGCATGAGTACACCTGCAAAAGATACAATGCTCAAAGGGGAAGCTTCAACGATGGTTTATTGCATACGGGGATAAGAAAAGCGATGGGGAATAGATTTTGGGTCTCTAGCGAATGCGGGGGGAGGAAGAGTGTGCCTAATCTTGCTATGATGAGCAAGATTCATGATGATAAGATTGTGTGGGAAGTTGGAGGGTGAGACGTAGCGTCGATCAGAGGAAGAGTGGAACGAGGCCATGACTAGCTTTTCGGAGCGAGGGGACCATCGACGACGTGAAATGGAAAAATCAGATCAAAGATGGAAATGAGGGGGTTGCAAGATATAGCTGAAGGTTCGGAGGAGCTCCTAAGCTTTAGGCGAACATTGAGGTGATGGACTCAACTGGGCTATTACTGGCCAACGAGGCTGAATACATCGGAGGTCCGGCTACGTAGCTTGAGTTACATCGCTGCAGAACCACTCCAAGCTCCAAAGGTTGCTCCAAGCAGCTGTTACTCAGCTGGATCTAGCTATGGGTTGGAAGGGTGGTGAGGAACGAGCTGAAGGGCAGTGGAGGCGGACGAGAGGCTTCATAGGATTCTCCAGGGGCTGGAAAGATTCAAAGAGAGTGCGCAACCCTAAGAGGATCCAGGTGATCCTAGGGATCTACGAGAATCTCAGGTATACGAGGATTCTCAGGTCTGAAAATCAAGGCAAAAGCGACTGGAGTCGGGCGTGAAAAAGCGGAGAAGAAGCTCCGGCAAGAGGGCGAATGACCTGACCAGGCTGGAAGAGACCATTGACTGAGGTCAACAATCTGACGTGGACCAATCAAAAATTCAGAATGTACAAAATAATTAGAAATTCAATAAAAATAGTAAATGAATTTAAAAATAAAAAACGTATAAAATTTTTTATTATTTTTCAAACTATTTTTTATAATTTTTAATTATTTTTTGGAAAAATAAATTAATGTACATACAATATATAATATTATATACAAGTTTATTAAACCTATGTTTTATATACAAGTGTTTTTATTTTATTATTTTTACACAAATACCCTTATTGTATAATTTATATATTTACAACATAATTTTGGGAGTATAAAATAATTTTTATTTATTTTTATAAATTGATTAGTGGTATATAATAAGTAGTGAATGTAATATATACATGTGTATTTGTACAAGGAATTGAGGATTTTATTTTCATTTTTATTTTATTTTTCTTATTTTAATTTCTTTTTATATTATTTCTGGGATTATATACAAGGGTGTAAAAAGATTAGTTTATTTTATTTTGTCAAATACATGTATAAATAATATGTACAAGTATAGGTAACACATAGTGAACATTATGTTTCTCTACTTATTTTCTCTTGCGATCAGGTCAAGACTTGACCTTCTCTTAGTTTTTGGGTCACTCAATATTTATTCTAAATCCATCATTCCTTTTTCTTTTCCTTTGTTCTTTTATTTAGTAAAAAACATGCTAATTATACAATATCAACAAAAGCATGTAAATTGTTAAGTTATTGAATTTGTAGATATTTACATGATGTTTAACCAAGAAAAAGAGCTAACATTAAAGATCAATAAAGAGTGAGAATCAGGGATTCATCACCCCCTATACCTTACTTTTATTAGTCCCTTAGCAAACACTTATTTGAAAATAAAGTGAAAAGGGAAAGAAAAGAAAAAGAATCAAGGTTGATTATTAAACTTATCTTCATTTAATTTAAGTATGGAGCTCAAACAGACTTTGGATTATTAGTTTGTCGGAACCTTATTAGGATATAGGTTTAAGACTCAACAACCTTTAAGTTCCACAGTGCTATGGTCAAGACTCCTCAATAAATCAGGTCAGAATAAATCTACTTACGCAAACTCTAATGACTATGCATTTTTTCCTTGTACGGTGTAAGTGATATATAGCTCCCCACCTCGGAAATGACAAAGAAACAACATCCTTCAACAAGGTAACTCTAATTCCCTAGTCTAGTAGCTATTTCCTCTAGGAGCAGTGTATTTCCTTCTAAGTTCAAGTTCAATCAACTCAAGAAGAGGGGAAAGAAGATAATGGACCGTGACTTGTGTAGCAACGTATCCCTGGGAGCTTAACCAGTGTGGCTAAGTCTCCCGCAACAAGCTTCATGAGATGAGAAGGTGTAATACATAAGCTTTTCTTTACTAACTATATACACTTTGGCATGCATTTATTTTCAATCAGGCATGTCCACCTTTTTAGAGTTTTTCTTGATTTTGCACATTTTTTGTGCATATGTACAACATAACACATGGCGCAACATATACATAAGGAGTTTTTCTTCTTGAACCAGTAGACTATCCTTCTTTTGAAGCATTATTTCAACCCACAACTCATGTCTTTAGACCTCAACACCGCCAGATCAAATTGAGGCGTACAACCCTCATAAAGGAAGATTAGAGGTTCCGCCTAGACGTACTACCATCTTATGCTACTCCAAGCCAAAGGATTCTGCCTCCTCCCCACCTCATCCATGTGGAGATATGTGTAAGGTGCGTGTTCAAGTCAAGCCATTGTCCCTGAGAGTCATGCGTGCGCTTGTTAAGTGTTGTACTTAGGCTCATCAATATGACATGTGAACATAACCTAGTGGACTCAAAGAATTAAGTCACTAATGAACCTGAAAAGTATTAACCCCAAATCCTATAAGGTTCTGACTAGTTTAAATGCCAACTATGATTCAGAAGAATATACAAACAACTATGTACAAAAACTCTTTTTGAAAACTTTTTCAAAATATGCAAGTTTTTATGAAAAATTTTGAATGCAAGGAAGAAGGAAGATTTTTGCAAATTATTTACAAACATTTACCCATAAATTTTTGCAAACTTTTATTTTTCAAATATTTTTCTAGAATTTTGTACTATATACATAGTTTTGATACAAAAAAATTACAAAGACTTTACAATCAAAACTTTTTTACAAAAATTTGTACATAAATAATTTTTACAAAAGTCTATTTACAAACATGTATGTATAAGGAAAAATAAAATTTTTTGTGATTTTTAACTTGTGACGTATAGTCATTTTATTTATTAACACACATACACAAAGTATGAGCTATGGCTGAAGTATGTATACAATATATATATGACACCCCCCTATACTTAGCTCAAACGATGTTCTCAGAGTGATCAAAGAGCGATGAAAGGAAGACATAACTCGTACTAAATATTTGGGAAGTGAAAAGAATGGCAATACTACAACAACGAACAAAAGAATGTAATGAATAGAGATCGGTGATCCCCTTATACTTAGGATCAAGTAATCCTAAGTATAAAATTCTGTACACAAGAGGAAATTTGAAGGTTAGGATGTACCGGGTTTACCTCCCCTACACTTAGGGTAAAATATCCCTAAGTATAGGTAGCAAAACAAAGGTAAACATAATCAAATGAATAATCAAATGTTCGATACCCCCTCCCCCCCACTATACTTAGGATAAAGTGCACCCTAAGTGTAACAAAATCAAAAGATAAAGATGGGGTATTAGATGGAAAGAATGTATGATATGGACAACTTGATCTATACAGCTGCGGAAGAAAAGTGATAATCAGGCATGAGATGTAAATGATGTGAGTCAAAGACCACATCTCATGCAAAATGAATAGGGGCAACACCAACGATCAATAGATCATGATCTGGATATGGATGCTCGTGTTGACCATTAACTGAAATCTTTGATTCTTACTCTTTATTCTTTTGTTTTAGCTATTTATCTTGGCAAATCATCATGTAGATAGGTGAAAATACAATCAGTTAGCATGCAACATGCATTTGTTAATATTGCATATTTAGCATGTATTTGTGCAAAAATAAAAGAATAAAGGAAAAGAAAAAGGAAGAAGGTATTTCGAATAAATACATCTCTAACCTCAAGATAAGGTCAAGCATAGACATGATCGCCAAACAAAATAAGTAGAGAGAGATAGGGCCTACACTATATTGTATGTATATCACTTATATATGTAATTAATTATTTTTGACAAAATAAAAATAAAATATTCTTTGTATTCATTCCTAAAATTAAAATTCAAATAAAACAAAATTCAAAATAAAAACTCCTTCTTGCTTGTAAAAACACAGGTATGCATGTTTCACTCCCTATTTATTAGATACATACAAATAAATGGTGAAAATAAAATAAAAAAACTATTTTAGGCTCCAAAAATGACGTTTGTAAATAAATAAAATACAAAATTAGGTTTTTATGTAACAATAATAAAATACAAATAATTGTACAAAATACATAGGTATATTATACATGTGAAGATTAATTTATTTTTCATAAAATAATTAAAAATCATAGAAAAATCCTTGAAAATAATAAATATTTTTCATTTATTCATTTTTAATTTAAATTCGTTTGCTATTTTTATGTAATTTCCTTTATTTTTCTCCTCTATTTTGTCTTGTAGCGTCTTTTATCTTATTCCAGCTCGTTTCTGATCGGGCGAACAGGGATTTGTTGACTTAAGTCAACTGGTCCCACCAGCCCCATTTTCGTCAAATCGGGTTTTGCACCGACTTCACCCCATTTTCTCGATCCGATCACCCCTCCATCTGATCTCTTGCCCTAATTAGAAAGCACAGACCCCTAATCCACGACCACTGCTAAATCCAGGGATCCGCACCTCGGTTCGCGGGCATCAATCCCATCTTCTCGGACCCCCAATGCCTATATATCCTGCATGCTCCATTCTTTTCCTCCATCCTTTTGGCTGCGCCACCTCTTCCTGTGCACCTGACCTCCTTTCTCTGAATGACAACAACAGTTAAAGAGGGTGAGGGGCTCATTCAAGCGTCAAATTCAATGGGAAAAAATGGAGGGAGGAAGAAGAGGAGGCTCAGTGGTTGCAAGGGATTTGGAGAAGAAGAAGAACTGCAGAGAATGCATGGAGGGAGAAGAGAGAGGGAGAGATAGATATATAGATCTCAAATTTGAATTAACCCTAGAATGAATAAAACTTTAGGCTACCATTCCATTTATGATATAGATCTCAAATTTGAATTAACTCCGTAATGAATAAAACTTTAGCTACCATCCCCTTTATATAAGATGGGAGAGATTAAAAAATAGAAATTGAATAAAAGTTCAAATCCTAAGTTATCCTAATTAACTCTAAATAAATCCTAACCAGCTAAGTAATTGATTTGAGATTGTCGTTATTTAAATAGAAATAAAATTTGTATCGAACTCAATTAATCATAAAAATAATTTGACCCTAATTAGATAGACTTTAATAAATGAATGAAAAATTAAATCCTAATTGATAAAATCGAAGGGACAGGAAATCCTAATTGAACCCCAACTCGTTGATCCATGATGCATCATTTATTGCACAAATGCATTGCATACAATTTTTTTGTCAAAGCATTATTTTATATATAGTTGCCAGACTTGCCCTTGATCTTTGTACCACATTGTTTTGCCTACCATTGTAGAGGTGCATTCAGTTTCAATTTGTCTGGTACCTGACGAGTCGCTATATACGATATTTAATTTGGGCATGTTGTAGTACGTGTACTTAGCGATTCAATCAGAATCGAGAAAAATCTCCGTGAAGAGGGTCTCGGCTTAATTTATATCCTGGGCAAGTCCGGGGTCGAACACAAGGAGGTAAAGGAACAACTTTGGGGTTAATTCGAAATTTAAAATTTAGATTTCCAATACATTTTTTAGATTTTTTTTAATGCAAAAACAAATGCTAATGCTAAATGCGGGTGAATTACGACACTATGAAAACACACAAAAAGGCCAAATTAAATTTAATGTCAAATTAGTCTAATTTAGCCAAATTATATTTTTTTATAGAATCCTAATCCAATGATGAACAAAAAATCATTTTTTTGTATTTTTAGGAATTAAAATGCAACAAATAAAAATGCATACTTTTTATGGGTTTTTCCGCAATTTATCACACAAGCAATAAGCAAAAATGATGAAAAATTTACTTGAATAAAACATGATGCAAGGAAGCTACAATAATATTTTTCGATTTTTTTGACAAAGTATGATTTTTTATGGATTTTTTGGTGAAAACAGAGTAACAATGAGTAGTTAATTCCTAATAAATCTACGATATCAAATTAATCAGAGTGCAAATTATTCCAAAAAGATATTTTTATATGACATACAAGAGACTTGAAATTTCGCGAAAAGGATGTATGTGGATTTAATTAAAAATCAAATACTAAAATCACTCTACAATTTATTTTAGGCACAAGACAATTCCACTTTGGATGAAAATTCGATAATATTTCAATTACAAATCAAGTCATCATTTTTAATTTTTGTAGAATTTTTAGAGCAACCGTATATGATATATAAATTTAAGAGCTCAATTTGAGTAAAATATGCAATATTTGAGTTAGACAATTTTAATTAATTTCCCAAAACTCACAAAAATATAATTCAATATTTAGAATGTAGACAATTAGTTGCTCACCATCATGTTATTTTTCATTTAAAGAAATGATGCAAAAATAAAGTCCAAATTGAAAGATGAACACAGGGGTGTCTTTGCAAATTCAGAAAACAATACTTACAACATAGTATGTACATGGACCGTTCTGTAATTACACAAAGAGGACGGATTAAGTATGTAATTTTTACAAATAAAAAAAATCAAAATCAATTGCACCTTCCTCTTCCTCTGGTAAGGCAGGCCGAACCCAAAAGGGGGAGAGGTCGACGACGGCGACACGGTACGGCGGGGACGCGATGGCCCACGCGCTGGGGGGTCGGCGGCGGCGAGGCCGCACGACGGCGTCGAGGAGAGGCGCGGGCGACCACGCAATGGAAGAGCGGCGGGCGGCTCGCCGCACCACGGGAGCGCGCGGCCTGAGGATGGGAGGTGCGACGTCGGGTGGCCGCGGTTCACGCTGGCGGCGAGCAGTGCCGGCAGCAGCGCCGGTGGAGCGGGCGGAGCAGCCCCTTTGGTGGCGGTGGCGTGGCCACTTGAAGGTGGGGGCGGCGGGTGCGCCACTGCCCGTGGATGGAGGCGGCGGCGGTGCACTGCTTCCCTGTTTATTTTTTTTGAATTTTTTTAAATTTTTTAGTGCTGGAACTGTAATAAATTTTTTTATTTTTTTTATTTTTTAAACATGAGACAATATGTACACAAAGAAGAGGGAGGGAAATAAATGAGGATGTGAAGATGTGATAAAATGATGGTGGTGGTGGTAATGTGATAAAAAATTGAGAAAATAACAACTATGTTAAAATGAAGGGAAAATTTACCTACGATGAACGTGGTCGCCTATGTTGTGTTCATGAGAGCACGGTCTTCGCTCGAATCGTCGGCGAGCGATGAGCTCGAGCAACACGCGAAGGTGGTTGCGATGTTGGCCAAAAAAGCCAACGGATCTCATCGGAGAGAGGGCTGTCGTCGCTCGACCGCGGTTGCGTCGCTGTCACCGATTCAACTATGGAAATTAGGCTCTCCTCACATAAAGATGGATCAAGTGTAAATTGAGGAGGATGATATGTATATAAAGAGGAAAGAATGAGAACTTATTAAGGTGGTGGAGTTGAATGTGAGGTTGTATTATTAATGGAGTTGAATGGGAAGTTGGAAAAAAATGGTCGAATAATGGAGTTAAATTGGTGGTTATTGTAGAGAATGGAAATTAAATAATAAATAAATAAATAAAGTAGGGTACTTTAATTACAATAAAATAAAATAAAAAGAGAAGACAAATAGTGAAGAATTTACAAAAGAAGACAAAACACCATGAACAATTTTCGTTTACTTTTCTAATTTGTATTTTTTTCTTTTTAATAAGAGATATTTACAACGAAAAAATACTATAAAATAATATAATTAAAATACAACACAACAATGATATTTTTGTATTTTTAGTAATTAGTAAAGATAAAATAAAAAATGAAGAAAGAATGAATATATACAATGTACATCTAGGTCCCAAAATCTAACTTTTGTAAATGAGCTCTGATTTTGATGAAATCACTTCCATTGGATAGATAATTTTCTAACTTGAACTTTAAAAGTGAGTTTGGTGAATTTGGAGTTCATACGGAGCGGGAATTTAGCTTGGAAGTTGGTCTTTACGGCTTTTTTCCTTTGGGATTTAGGAGCGTTTATTTGAGGCAAAATTTATTTTATATTTTTGTATTTTTGTATACATTGATATGAACACGTTAGAGAAAGAATTAGCCAAAAAGGAGTTGAAATGAAATTACTAAAAATACATGAAGTTTTGGTCTATTTATATGTATAAAACTCCTTTATTTTTGCAGCTTTTTATGTGTAATTTATTTTGTACAATCTAATATACAATAATTAGTGTGTTTTATTTACAAGAGACATTTTGTTAATTTAATGATTTTATGTACATTTATTTGAGAGTTTACTCAAGGATTTTGCTAAGAGCAAGATATTAAGATGATGAATCGTGGATTCGTCAATACCCAAGTATTTCATAGTTATGACATTACATAATACATACTGCGATTTGGAGCAAGTTGTTTAACTTTGAGATGGGTTGAGCTCATGCGTTCTAGTCATTCTACGATGAAAGTTAACAATTATCATATGGTATTTGTTAGCTCTGCTTGTTTATTAGTAACATTGATTATATATGTTTAAGATCTTTATTGTGCAAAAAGTGAAAGTAAAAGCAAGCCCATTTATGTTTGATTAGTGGCATTATTTTTGTTCAGGTATTTTGTTTGGATACCCAGTTGGTTTGTTTTTATTTTAGGTCTTTATCTGAATGTTTAGGTATTTTCTTCTTGGGACCTTACATATTGTGATATTTTGGTTAGGTATTTTGTTAGGATCTTTAAAGATGCAAAAAAGAAGAAAGTCCATGAAAATTAAATTGGGTGTTATTTTTTAATGCAGATTATGAACTATATTTTTGTGCCATATTTATTTGCTATGATATACTTGTAGCAATGTTATTGGTCAGTGTCATCTTTTATGATCTTTTTCGCTTTCATATTTCATAAATAAATCTCATTTGCTTATCGTGTAAATCTTATCTGCTTGTCACGTAAATTAAATAAACCTGCTAATTCTATTATATATTTTTTATATCGGGTTCTATTGGAAGAGATATTAGATTGCTGATGAATGTGCTGGTTGAACATCGATACTTAGATTTAAAATGTAGAATTATGTACTTGAAGCATGCTAAAATATATTAAATATATATGATATATAAGCTTGCTGAGGAGGGGATATGATACTAACTATATATAAACTTTCCTGAGATGTCATGGAGGAGATATGCAACAAACTATCACTACAAGGAAAACAAGTTGTGGCTACAAAACTATGGCCACGAATATGGAGTTTGTGGCCACATAATTGGGCTCTGGCCACGACACATCGTGGCCAATAGCCATAGCTACAAGTCTCATCGCGAGAATTTTCTAGCCACGAATATGCCGTGGCCACTACAAGTGGTCACAAAACTTATCGTGGCCACAACTCTTACATGAAGACTTTGGCCACGGATTGTGACTACGAGAAACTAGTGGCCACGGAATTATCGTGGCCACTAGTTTCCGTAGCCACATTCCGTGGCCATAACTCATTTTTCTTGTAGTGTATGTATAAACCGAAGTAATATCTATACCAAAAAATATACCTACTTGCCAATTTTCTAAAAATGTAGTCAATGTCTTAAAATCTAGTGTCGTCGGTAAATGTTGCGGGTTGAGATTGCATGAGAATGCAAATTAGGGGGTTGTGATTGTTGCTATATGATGCTTTTTATATTGGCATGGGGATTGCTAAGCCTTTCACCACATCTATATTCTGAACTATACGAATTACTCCGATTTAAATAATAATAATAATTGTATTGTGTGTATCTGTGAAATATAAATCTTTGTTCATGTTATACATTGTGGTCGACTCCTAGATTTTATGCTATACTTGTGGTATCAGACATGTGAAAGGTTGAAGCTTTATTAGAGTTTATATCGGTTTTAGTCAATTTTGTAATGGGGATTGATATAATGCATTTCATTATGTGGGTAACTCATATTTTAATTCCAACCTGACATTGTTAGGATGCAGATGATTGCTTGGAGCTTAGCCAGTGCCCTCTGATTGGAAACATAGCAAGGCATGTTGTTAACGTTGCAACTGTCCTAGTTATGTGCATTCTTATTTACTGGAAATAGAATTGTCAAGATTTGTAGAATGGGGGCAAAAAACCTTGTGACCTAAATTGATGAAATACGAGTAGCTTGTTGTTTGATTGTAGTTTAGTGGGATGGATATTTTATGTATGGGTTTGTAACTTGCAGGACCGATGCTTACAATATCATTTTAGTTTAGTTTCAAAATTCAGATTCTACAGTCTTCAACAAGCAGTGAATATCGGCATTTGCAGTTCCGATCTTCCATTTGTGTTACTGTATTATTTTAATCAGCAAGAAAAATGAGAAGTTGAAAGAGGTTATCAAATTTTTACAAGTATTGTAATCAACTTCAACATTTTTCCAGCTGCAACAACATCTAATCTTTATGTTATTAGTTGAAAAATGTAGTTATAGTCAACAAATAAATGGTAATATTAATTTATATAATTATGAATCTTTATTTTAATGACATTATTCGTTGGCATTATAGAAAATAGCGTTGGAAAAAAGTATTGTTATGAATAAGGAGAGTCAAATAATAAGATTTATATAGTGACAAAGAGCCGTTGACATATCCAAATGGCAACGGTTTTTATTTGTTGTCAAATTTAATCTCTTGATGGTTTTATTCGTTGTGGATTTAAATTGCTCAACGATTAATAATCTTTGCTAAAAATTTAACAATAGCTTATATTGCAACGATACTCGCAACGAATAACAAATTCGTCATGAGATGGTTTAGTGGCATTTTATTCGTTGCTCTCTTAAGAAAAAAATATCACTATAGATCTTAATTGTTGTAGCGAAATAGGGGAGATAGGGTGGGTAATTGTACAGAAAACACAGACAATTCACTCTACAAAATAGTCCAATAGTTATCTTTTGGGATCTATTTTATTCTTTATTATTTACACCTTAAATAAAGAGACTTTGTACATGAAAGTTGTAGATAATAAAATATATAAAAATACAAAATTTATTTCACATAAAAATAATATACAATTTACATTTTATACACTGAATAAGATTCCAAAATCCCAACTTCCCAGACCCACATCTCTCAAATAAAAACTCAAAATATATTAAAATCATCTTTAATTGTATATAACTTTTAATAAGCTATTTAATGAAGGTGGTTTATATTTTTTAGATTTAAGATGTGTAAGTTAGGTTTTGACCCCAATTGTATAATATACTCGATTAAAATATTTATTTTATTTATTCTTTATTATATTTATAGTTTTATATATTTATAATTTATAGTATATGTACTTCGCCATTTTCTCCATGCCCCCATCTTCATTCATTACTCTCGAGACCACCATCGTCCTGTAGCCCCTTCGTCCCTCGTCTTCGCCCATCATCGAATCCTTACCAACCACCGATCGATCTCGCACCATCTTCCATCGAAAATCACCAAAATTTCACCAATAAATTTTGTTATAGGAATACACTATTCTGTAATATGTGAAATCCGGATATGTGGCGCCGTTGAGTCGCAACACTTGAACGATCAATCTCAACCAATCGCTGAGGACATAATGAGAACCATATAAGCACACAAACATGCATTGCATAATTAATGTAGAACATACGAAAGAAACCGATCGAGGATACCATCACCTTGCATCGTTACATATATAATGAATGTCTAAGGAGACTTATTTAAAGATAGAAATATGGACACACACGATCGATATATTTACGATCATTTAGATGCTGGTATCGGTGGCCCATATTGGTGGACCATAGGCAGATCCAGACTGAGGACCATAGATGACGACATTGCGATCGGCCTGAAGAATGAGCTTGTAGGTGCCGCATGCCCTGCTAGTGTTGCTAGCCCATTGAGGGTGACCATCTCTATTGTAAACCACAAGATTGCCATCCTCTTGCATGGCGACTCGCAAGTGCTTGCCTTTCCCAGCTGTTCCCGAGGCCCATATGGGCTTCCCAGCATCGTAGAGGACTAGATTGCCATCCGATTGCATGATGAACTTATAATTCCCATATGTGAGTTGCTGACCCGCTAAGAGGGATGCCGGACTCGCCAGTGTCTCCCAAGGCGGCAGAGTTTTCCATAGGGATTATCTTATCTCTTCACTAAAGATGTCAAGGATTTGCTTGATGAGCATTGGCTCCACGGGGTTGGTATTTATAGGCATTATTATCTATCTATATGGCGTGTGGGGGCCTTCATGATGTTTTGTGATTCCTCTCCAAGTCTCCAGTGAAATGCCATTGTAACATTTGTTATACACATTCCAGAAGAGATTGGGATTAATGCAGAGATCAACAATAGGCGGACCTCATTCATATCATGCACGTAAGATGTCCAATCCGTCGTGGAGATGCTGCTCTATGTATTCTACCGTCCTGCGATACGACACGTTTTCACTTTCGACAAAGTATGTATTGGCACGTCTTCTTATTTTTGTTTGTCTTTGCTGAGAAGATGTTAGATTCCGAATATATCCTTCGGCACGAGGGATTGTAGAAAATATCTTGCATTGTGAACTATAACCATATTTGTCTGCTTCTCTATTCTTTTATCTCTATTACATCATGCATTTCTGGTTCCATCCCCTTCTTTTTTTTCACTTATCTTCCATCCCTACACGGCAATGGATGAAAATAGATAAAGATATACTCTATTATCCGCTTACCATATTCGAAAAAATCGAACATTGACCTCTGTATTCCAATATTGTCAACCAAAATACTTAGATTCGGATTCAAATATCGGAATACAAAATATATATTTTTCTGTCACATTTTCAATAATGATTCTGAATTATTTCAACAATATCAGGGTCAAACAATGCATTTTTAATTTCTATTTTTTTAAAATTTTTATTTGCAACTGAAAAAAGAATATCCATAAAAGGAAATATATTGTTCTTAATTAAATCATTATTTATAAATGGTTGGCAAGAAGGTGGGCTGCCATTCGAACCAGGCAAAAATGAATCGACATAAGCTTCGACTTCGCTGGTTGCCATGATAGTTGCTGCTGGTGCAACTCCATGAAAAATACACCGATCGAGTCGTCTAAAAATAGACTACTATCACTGAAATGATCGGTAGATTTGCGTGAAAAAGATAATTTTTCGTTATATTTTTATTTATTTTATTTATACTCCTAAACTTTAATGTATCACGATAAAGTACGGGAGTGTCGAACTCTGGAAGGCAGACTATTGGAAACTAAGGTTAAAATATATAAAATCTAAGGTAAAAGGTTTCCTAATTTTCTATTCTATTTTTAATGATTTTTAGGATTTTTAATTGGCGATCTACCGGGGATCTCAATAATAAGATGATGGTTCTCAGATGCTCCAAATCTCGTCTTCACGAAAGGCAGCAATTTTGATCTACCGGGGATCTCAATAATAAGGTGATGGTTCTCAGATGCTCTAAGACGATAGTCGTCTTTTTTCGGATGTGTCCTGCTCGTACGACAAAGGGATCTAAGTATCGTGATTCCTGTCTTGATTTATATCGATGTAGATCGATTATTCAGGAGATGCTCGAAGGTCAGTGGTTGCTCTATGTCCAAGTGAAGCTTTGGCTCAGGTTAACATCGATGGATTACTTCCAAGTATAACAATGGCGCGAATCATCCAAATGCTCAAATCTGATCCACTGATGCTCGGTAATGGATCTGACCGACGCTTGCAGCCTCAGATAAGATACTGTAATCAGGTGGCATCAATCTTCATGAGCGACGGGTTTACACAGAACAGCGGTGCTCAAACTTTTATATCTCCAGGTGTGACTTTGCTTGCAAGTGAATGTTCATTGTTATGCGATATTTGTTGCAGGCTGATGGCTCCAGGTGCTCTGATCGAATTAGTCACCTAATCCTGCATGTGAAGAACAAGAAGCTCGAGGGGCGATACCTCGGCCAAATGTTTAACAGAAAAGGTGGATGAATGACACAAACGGAGGCAATGGAGCTATGTCTGGACTCCGGCCACCGTGTGTCGCCAGAGGTGTACATGTGTATAGGATAGAACATAAATGATGAGGTTTAAGGTGGAGTGATAGATCGCAACAAAGACGGAAGAGAAGGAGAACAGCGATTGAAGAGAATTGGGAGAGGGATCAAGAGGAAAGAAGAGAGAACTAGGAGAATCAAAAGATAGAGAAGGATCTAACCTGAAATAGGATGGAAGTGGGGAAAGAAACTCGCGGAGGAACTTCAGGTGGTTGCCTCGACCCGCGGTGGACGAGAAGGCTAGTGCGGCGGAGAAGCTCAGGCTGGTATTGATCTCGCATACACTTCCCTCTCTCTCGCTCGACGAGAAGAACATCAGAGCCCTGTCATAGCTCAACTAATCTCGCTCTCGGAGCTCTGGGCGGAGGAGGAAATAATGGCGATTGAAATGAATGTGGAGGGAGTTAGGTCTTATTTTTAGAGTGAGAAGAAGAGGAGATCGGCGAGGACGTGGTTGGCCAAACAACCTAACGGCCAACGACCGACTGTTAGGTTGTTGGCGGAGGAGAAGGGAGAAGAAGAAGGCGGCGGTGGACTTGGACAAGAAGAAAAGGCGCCAGGGAAGAATGGTTTGGGAAAGAAGATAAAAAAGGAAGAAAAAGAAAAGAAAATAAAAAAATAAAATTAATTAATTAATATAATTAATTATAGGTTAAATTAAAAGTTTAGATTAAATGATTTAATTAAGATATATTAAGTAAATAATTAAGGAGTTGATTATATAATTACTTTATTTAATAATTAAGGATATAAATAAGTAATTACTTAAATTAATAAAAAAATAATAATTAATAAATATGTAAATTAATAAATTAGTTAGTTAGTTAATTAATTATTTATTTATTTAAGTTAATAATAGAGTATTATCAAATAATAATATACGTTACAGTACACTATATAATATACAAAAATAGCCTCGAGATATACATTTTTTATACTAATTCTAATTTTAAGGAAATTAGTATTATTTTGTATATAATTAAATAATACAAATTTTAAAACTGAGTTTGCCCAATTCAGAGTTCGCAGAGTTACGAAGTCTTTAAAATTTAGGTAGCAGCTTCATAGCTTCGGATTTTATTGGTATGCTGATTTAATTTTATTTTATATTTTTATATACATTTTTCGAATATTTTTAGAAAATAAATTAAGTTAATCCGGTTTACGATTATCTAATTAAAAATACGAGAAGTTTCTACATATAGTACATGTAGACAACAGCCCAAACGTCAAAACTCATCTTTTTTATTCTAATATTTTTTTGATATTTTTAATAAATAGTATTAGATATAAAACGAAGTTTAAAAGTGTGTTTGGTGCGTTTGGAGTTATATATATATATATATATATATATATATATATATATATATAGGAAAAAATGGGGCTGCCCCCTGGGGGCAGCCAACATGGCTGCCCCCACCCCATTTTTCGACGTTTTTTTTATTTTTTTTGAAAAATAAAACCATGTATATTCATCCATATATCCCTCCTACATGCCATTCGAATTTCGTCAGAAACAGAAACTCCTACGGCCTCCATCTCGATGGTATCGATTTAAAAAATTCTGTTACCGTTAAAAAATTACTGTCCGGATGGAGGCCGTAGGAGTCTCTGTTTCTGACGAAATTCGAATGGTATATAGGAGGGATATAGGGATGAATGTAAATGGTATTATTTTTCAAAAAAAATAAAAAATTTTGCCCAAATAAGGCAGGGGCAGCCACATATGACCCATATATATATATATATATATATATATATATATATATATGAACCTCGGAAATCAGCTTTTACGGCTTTTACGGTTCATTGTAATTAATAATTTTTGTGTTGAATTATTTTTTTGAATTTTTATAAATAATATATATTTTTATGAACAACTTTTATCAAAGAAGTGTTTTGATTTGGGATTGTTTAAGTGATAAATAAAATAGGTGAAATATTTACAAGGTGGAAAATGGATAAATTATATTTTTTGTCTTGATTTTCTTGATATTTTTATAGGTTAGGATCCTTATCTTCCCCTACTTATTTATTTTGTCGATCTTGGACGGGTTAGGGGAGAGGCCGAGGGGTTGCTTGGGCGGGGGTGTCGATTTCCTTTGATCGGACGGTTGATCTCAACCGTGATGGGCGGTACTGATCGACGGAGCAGCTAACATAGATGCTACATGTAGCAGCTTCCCTCTCTCTCTCTCTCTCTCTCTCTCTCTCTCTCTCTCTATATATATATATATATATATATATATATATATATATATATAGGGTCATATGTGGCTGCCCCCTAGGGGCAGCCAACATGGCTGCCCCCGCCTTATTTGGGCAAAATTTTTTATTTTTTTTTGAAAAATAACACCATTTACATTCATCCCTATATCCCTCCTATATACCATTCGAATTTCATCAGAAACAGAGACTCCTACGGCCTCCATCCGGACAGTAATTTTTTAACGGTAACAGGATTTTTTTAAATCGATACCATCGAGATGGAGGCCGTAGGAGTCTCTGTTTCTGACGAAATTCGAATGGCATGTAGGAGGGATATATGGATGAATATACATGATTTTATTTTTCAAAAAAAAAATAAAAAAACGTCGAAAAATGGGACGGGGGCAGCCCCATTTTTTCCATATATATATATATAGGGAAAATGAGTATGCTCTCTGGAAGTAGCCAACGAAGCTACTCCCACCCCTATTTTTCCCTCATTTTTTTATTTTTTTGAAAAATAAAAATTAGTATATTCATCACTATATCCCTCTAACATTCTATTAAAATTTCGTCAGAAACAAATACTCCTAAGCCCTCCATCCAATTGGCTACTCCCAGGGAGTAACATTATCGTATAATAATTTTACTTAACTGATATTCAGATTTAAATATTTATTTACCTTTTTTTACAAAATCTCAATGTTTTTCTCTATTTTGCAGGACTCGAAAACATGTATGACAATTGAACTTTAACCCAAATGGAAAACATACGTCAATTTTATAAAGGAGGGAGATTCAGTTACAAAGATTCACGGATTTTTTATAAAACAAATATACACAATTACAAAAAAATTAAAGTTTACAAAGAGGAAAAATACTCTTACAAAAACTCGCGGGAATTACAAAATGAGTGTACACATTTACAAAACTGATACAACCATTTACAAAATGAAATTACAGTAATAAAATGAAATCATTAATGAAATTTACAAAGAGTAAAATATATTTTACGAAAACTCGTTGTACTTTACAAAGCTACGATTGATTTCAGATCGTTTGGAACAAAATCGGAAATTAATCAATAAAGGTATTTGTGAAAATACCAAATCGAGAAAAGCTTAGAATGACAATTTGAAACCAATAAATGAAACTCGAAATTAATGAAATCAATTTGACGAAAATGCCCTTTTAGTTGGGGTTTTTGATGCAACCGTCAGATTGAGATCTGACGAATCTGCTCGATGGCTCACCACAATATTGGTGAGATCCCACCTCATTTGAAGTGCTATATATATATATATATATATATATATATATATATGGGAAAAAGGAGTATGCTCACTGGGAGTAGCCAACGAGGCTACTCCTACCCTTATTTTTCCTTCATTTTTTTTCGGAAAATAAAAATTTATATATTCATCACTATATCCCTCTAACATTCTATTAAATTTTTGTCAGAAACAAAGACCCTAAGCCCTCCATCCAAACGTTATTTTTTTAACGGTCGTAGGATTTTTTAAATCAACCATGTTTGGATGGAGGCCGTAAGAGTCTCTTTTTCTGACGAAATTTTAATAGAATGTTAAAGGGATATAGTTATGAATATAAAAATTTTATTTTTCAAAAAAATAAAAAATCTTGAGGGAAAATGGGAGTGGGAGCAGCCCGTTGGCTCCTCCTAAGGAGCAACCCCATTTACCCCCCTCTCTCTCTATATATATATATACATATATATACATATATACATATATATATATACATATATATATATATATATACATATATATATATATAGGGAAAAAGGAGCCTACCTCGGCGGGTGCAGGTAACCCCCTACACCCGGCTTAATTTTTCATTATTTTTTGATTTTTTTGAAATGAAACCTTGGGGGATTTAGATCACTATGTATCACCATGTTGTCATTCCAAATTCAACTTAATTCAAGACTTCTATCATCTCCATCAAGACTATCAAATTTTTACGGTCTTAGAATTGCTGAAAATGGCCATGTCTAGATGAACGTGTTAGTAATGTTTGTTTTGCATGAAACTTGAAACACATATTCCCCTTAACATATTAAGTAAATCCCCCCAACCTTTAATCCAAAAAAATTAAAAAATAATTGAAAAATGGGGGTGGTGCAGGGAGTTACCTACACGGCTACACCCCAGGGTGCAGGCTCCCTGCCCCCATATATATATATATATATATATATATATATATATATAGAGGAAAAAATGGGGCTGCCCCTTGCGGGCAGCCAATGTTGGCTGCCCCGCCCTTGTTTTTTCCACATTTTTTTTTTATTTTTTTGAAAAAATCCACCATGTATATTCATCCCTATATCCCTCCTACATGTCATTCAAATTTCGTCAGAAATAGAGACTCGTACGGCCCCCATCGAGATGGTGTCGATTTAAAAAATCCTGTTACCGTTAAAAAATGAATGTCTGGATGGAGGCCGTACGAGTCTCTGTTTCTGACGAAATTTGAATGACATGTAGGAGGGATATAGGGATGAATATACATGGTGAAATTTTTCAAAAAAATAAAAAAAAACAGAAAAAACAAGGGCGGGACAACCAACATGGCTGCCCGCAAGGGGCAGCCACATCAAACCCATATATATATATATATATATATATATATATATATAAAGAGAGAGAGAGAGATTAATGGGGCTGCCTGATATCCCGCTAATACGATCGAGGTAAAGGTCGGAAAATGGTCGTTGCGACCTCAATCACAAAAACGGAGAATATCAAGAAAAATCAACCACTCAACTCAGATAAAAACAGTCAAGCACAAAATAGAGCGGTCTAGCTATGGATTAACCTGGTATAGCTCCCAGGGTCGAACACAAGGAGCACGGGTTGGCTCGAAAGCCTACGAAGTAGTCGGAAAAAGGGAGAAAATATTCTTTTTTTTTGGTTTTTTAAAAGATAAAGAAAATAGAATAGAGTGAACTCAAGCCAACTTCAACAATTTATTAAACACACCAAAAATAATGCAAAAATTAAGGAAAAATTGTTTTTGTGTTTTTTACGTTTTTAAGTGTTTTTGGTTAATTTTTGATATTTTTCTGACGGGTAGATTATTTTGTAAAAATCAAACAATGCAAAACAGGAGAGGTACTGTCCAGCAAGGCTTGAGACTCAAAAATAAAATATCTAAGAGTCTCACTAAGCCCTGGAGGTAATTTTCCTATAATCTATGAAGAATAAGGAAAATTTGGGCACCTTAATTATTGTTTTTGGATTTTTAAATTAATTATTAGAATTTTTATGAGTTTTTGAGGGTTTTGCAATTTTTAAGGTTTTTAAGTGATGAAAAATAGCCAAAATTAGCTAGAAAATCAAACCACAAGCAAACAACAGTATCTAATTTTTTTAGAATTTTTGGTGGGGTTTTTATATTTTTTTATGATTTTCAAAGATGAACAGTAGCTGAAATAGATGTTTTTGGATTTTTAAAAATAATAAATGGAAGCAAAAATGTCCTCAAAAATCCCTAAAATTTCTACACCATGGCAGGAGCCATGTGTCAAAATCTCATTGGATTTGGAGGTCGTTTGATATTTTATTCAAAAATGCAAAGGGGGCACAGTGCACAAGGACCAATGTGCAAATACCCGAGAATCTGGGGTCTCTGGTGCAAATTACCCAGCAAGTCACGCGCGTGGCGCGTGGCTGGGGCACACAGGGACCAAATTGCAATAAAAACCAAGTCTTAGGGCTATTTGATAACTCGTATCAAAAGTCCAGGGACATGGATGTAAAAAGCCCACTAAATATCGCACATGCGCATAAACAACACTCACAGGGGCATAACTGCAATTACTCAAAAAGATTCATTCCATTCATAACATCCCAGATCTACAGGACTAAAGATATAAAAAGCCCAGATATACACGTGACGAAGCACGTGGTCACACACAAACAGGGGCATAGATGCAATTAGCAATAAGCACAAGGTCCATACTGCAATTTACCCTACGCAAATAAAGTTTTAAAACTATTTACAGGGCTAAAAGTAAAATGACAAACTACGAGGGGGCCCTAAGATATTTACCCCTTTATTCGCCGACGGCCAGATGTGCGCCACGTGGTGATCGGACGGCTGAGATTGGATGGCGCTCTCCTTCTCTTCTCTTCTTGGGCTCGATCGACGGTGGAGACGAAGCCACGTGGATGATCTAACGTCCGAGACTCTGATGCTTCTCTCCTCTGCTATCAACGGTCCGGATGCACTCCTCAGATGGATCGACGGCTACTGCTCCTCGAAAGATGGACGCTCACGATCAGAACTGGAGCTGAGGCGTCATCGGACGGCTCTGGATGATGGAGGAAGAACTCGACGCCGGCGAACTTCGCCGGCGTCCTGCGTGAACTCCGGTCCTCCTCAGCTGCTGCTAAAGCTCGGAACACGTTCCTGGTGCAGCCCCGCAGCTGATGGTGGTGGCCGATGGCCCAGCCGAGCCCTGGAGGGGCTCCGGCGAGGCTGGCGGCGCGAAGCTCCGGTCTGAACTATAAGGGGGGCTCAGATGCCTCCCTTTGAACCTGCAAAGCAACCAGAACGCTTCGCGGGTCGAGGGCAAAATGCCTCGACCCAAGGAAGCAGGGTGAAGGTGGTTTGTGCGGTGGGGCGAACGAGCTCCGGCGAGGCGGAGACGGTGGAGCTCGACTCCCAGCTCCGGGGCGAGCTGGGGTGAATGCATGGGTGAAGACGTGCGCAGGGAGATGGCGGAGGTGGCAGGGTGCTCCGATGGTCGAAAGATGAAGCAAGACGATCGGAATCAACGAAACACGGGGATGGGTCGATTTGGGGGTACCTCGAAATTAGCCTAATCAAGAAAGAACGGAGGTTACCTGGATGGCGATGTAGACTGTGGTGGAGCTCAGCTGTCTCCTGGTCCTCGCCTCAAGGGCCGTCACTTCCCGAGGCTCAAGCTCCAGATGGTCGTCGGAGCGCGGCGGCTACAAGCGGCCGGATCGATGGTAGACGCACCTCCTCCTCGCTGCGACACAGGCCGGCGCGAGCTGTCACCTCGGTGGACACAGTGGAGCTCACAGGAAAGAGAATGGCTAGCCAAAGATGTCGCGAGAAAGCGGCGGAGCTCGGATTATATACGCATGAAGGTCCGGAAAGGAGGTGGCGGGTAGGGCGCGCCGAAGCGCGGATCTCGAGGCAAAAGCTCCGGCGAGCTTCTCGGATGTGCTGAGGTCATAACGGACCCGGATTTGGGGTGAATGGGAATCGGGTCAACAAAGGAGATATCCGAGAAGGCGGGTCGAACACTCAAACCCGGGCTTTGGTGGTCCTGGGGGAGGTGTTGACCGGGGGTCAACAATCCCCCGTGGGCCAATCAGAGCCTGCCAAAAATTGGGATTTTATTTGATTTTTTTGAGGCCTTAAATGGCCGAATTTCCAAAAACTTAAAACATGAAAAATGTTTGTTTTAATTTTTCTATTTTTTTGTGATTTTTAATTAATTTTTGGAATTTAAAATAAGGTCTATACATATTAGCTATACATAGGTATATATACATTAAGTAGATTTTTGATTTTTGATTTTTAATTAGTTATTTTTATACATTTTTATTCCCATTTTATATTTTATTTATTTATAGGATAAAATGAGGAATAAAAGGCTATTTTTATTTTATTTTTATTATTTATATACATAGGTCAAATAATTATTTATTTATACTTATATACATGGTATATATACAAGGTAGTTTTGTGTTTTAATTTTGTAATTTTTATTTGATTTTTGGTTTAATTCTTTTTATTTTATTTATTTACAAAACACAAAAAGGAATATTTACACAAAGTTTTGAAAATAAATAGCTTTATTTACAAGGTGAAATAAATAGAGAGATGATGAGCTATGTACATGATGAAGGGTTCTTTTTGAATTTTTGATTTTTAATTTTTGTTTTGTTTTCCATAGTTTCTACAAAATATGTACAAATATATATTTTTTTGGTTGAGGAAAATATTATTTATTTATTTACATAAATATATATACACATGAGCCCCTATCTCCCTCTACTTGTGGCTTTTATGCGGTCAGGCCCATGCTGAGCCCTCCCTTGGGTTAGGTTGCTCAATATTTATTCTAAATATTTCCCTCTTTTTTTCTTTTTTTTTCTTTATTCTTTTATTTTAGCACAAAAACATGCTAATTATTTATATTTACAAAATGCATGCTTTTGCTAATTATTGATATTTACATATATCTACATGTATTTGCAAAGGTTTTTGTAGCTAAAATATAAGAATAAAGAGTGATGAATGGGTATTCATCACCCCCCTATACTATACTTTGCTAGTCCCTTAGCAAACACTTATTTGAAAAAGAAGTGAAAAAGAAAGAAAAAGAAAAAGAGAATGTGCATGGATCAAGGTTGATTTATTAAACTTTCCTTCATTAAATTGAAATATGGAGCTCGATCAGATCTTTGGATTATTAATGTGTCGGAACCTTAATTGGACTTAAGCTTAAAACTCAACAGTCTCTAAGTTCCACCAATCTATGGACAAGACTCCTCAATAAACCAGATCAGAACAAGTCTACATACACAAACTCTAATGACCATGAATCTTTCCAAGCAGTGTAAGTGATATGTGGCTCCCCACCTCAGAGGCAACAAAGAAACAACCTCCCTCAACCTGGTAACTCTAATGCCTCGGTCTAGCAACTCTTTCCTCGAGAAGCGGGGTATTCCCTTCTAAGTTCAAGTGCAACCGGCTCAAGAAGAGGGGGTAGAAGTATAGAGTTTTGGAAGCCTAGCCAGTGTAGCTAGGTCTCCCGCTGCAAGCTTCATGAGATGTAACATGGATACCATAAGCTTTGCTTTATTTGACTATGTACACTCCGGTGGGGTTATTAAATTTTCAGTCCGACCCACCACTTTTTTGGAGTTTCTTTTTGCATTTTTGCATTTTTTTTTCAACAACTTCTATATAGCATATCTACATGGTGCAGCATATAAGAAATTTCCCCTTGAGCCAGTAGACTATCCCTCTTTTGAAGCTTTATTGCAACCCACGGCTTCTGTCTTTAGTCTTCATCACCACTAGACCAAGTTGAGGTGCACTTCCTTCACTAGAAGAAGAAGAGAGGTTCCGCCTAGAAGTACTACCCTCATATGCTACCCCAAGCCAAAGGAAACTGCCTCCTCACCACCTCATCCGTGGAGAGCCATGTGTAAAGTGCAGGTGCAAGTCAAGCCATTGTCTCTAAGAGTCATGCGTGTGTTGTTAAGTGTTCTACTTAAGCTCATCAAGATGACACATGCTCATAGCCTAGTGGACTCAAAGAATTAAGTCCTTATGGACCTGAAAAGCCTTAACCCTAAGTCCTATAAGGTTCCTCTTAAAGTTAGGTGGATTAAGATCTTATTCAAGCTCCATTTCTCAATTTAATTCCAGGCCTAGTTTAAATGTCAACTCTCATCCAGGAAAAACTATATACATATATGTATACAAGATGCTATTTACAAATATTTTACAATCATGCAAAATTTTTGAAAAATGTTTTGAAATCATGGATGATGATGATGCATGAGGTGCAAGTTTTTGCAAAAAGATATTTACAAACATTTACAGAAGATTTTTGCAAACTTTTGATTTTCAAAACATTTTGGAAAAATTTTGTACTATATACATAATTTTGGTACAAAATATTTACACAAACTTTACACAAAAGATTTTTGAAATCCTTTTTACAAAAATACTTTGTACATTAGCTACGTATGTGCAAGATAAAAGAGGTTTATGTACATGAAAATTTTTAAATTTTTGTGATTTTTAACCATTTTATTTATTAACACACTCACACAAAGTACGAGTTATGGCTAAAGTATATATGAAATATATACACACCCCCCCTATACTTAGCTCGAACGATGTCCTCAGAGTGATCGAGAGCGATGAAGAAGACATAACTCGTGCTTAGTAAAAGGGAAGTGAAAAGGAATGGCTATGTACAAGAACGAATAAATGAATAGAATAAGAGGAACTCGGTGGTTTCCCCCTATACTTAGGATTAACTAATCCTAAGTATAGCAAGCTGTACATGAAGGGAAAGCCGAGTGAAGAAGATACAGAATCTGCCCCCCCTATACTTAGGGTAAAATATCCCTAAGTATAGGCAGCAAAACAGGGACAGAACGAATGAAAAGAATACCCGCAGGTCCGACATCCCCCCTATACTTAGGGTAAAGTACACCCTAAGTATAGCAAAATCATAAGATGAGAAAAGGGATGTGGGACTAAAGAATAGAATGATATGGACAACTGGATCTATACAGGCGGAGGAACAGTGAAAATCAGGCGTGAGATGCAAAAGATGTGAGTCAAAAGACCACATCTCACGCAAAATGAATAGGGGCACAAATGATAACGTCCTGCGGCTCATGATCTAGAAATGGCTTGAGCCGCTGGCCGTTCACTCGAAAGGTGCTCTCAGAAGACAACTCGGATATATCAATACTACCATTGTCGTGCACCTTCCTGACTAGAAAAGGTCCCTTCCATTTGCTCTGTAGCTTCCCTGGAAATAATCTAAGCCTCGCATCAAACAGCCATACTCTCTGTCCAATCTCAAAATGCTTGTGGCTGATATGAGAATCATGCCACTCCTTCACTTTTTCCTTATAATGTAGGCTGCTTGAGAAAGCTACATCTCTAAGCTCCTCCAGGGCAGCTAACTCTGCCCTCCTCTGGTCTCCTATACCATCTGGATCCATCAAGATATCAGTAACTGCCCACAGTGACTTGTGCCTCAGCTCAACAGGTAAATGGCACGGCTTGCCATAAACGAGGCGAAAGGGAGATGTACCCAATGGAGTCTTGAAAGACGTCCGATATGCCCACAAGACCGAGTCCAAAAGCTGTGACCAATTCTTTCGGTCAGGGCGGACGACTTTCTGCAAAATATTCTTGATCTCCCTATTCGACACCTCAGCTAGACCATTCGTCTGTGGATGGTAAGGTGTGGCAACACGATGGTCTATGCTGAACTCGTTAGCAAGGGCCTTCACCTGGTCGTTGATGAAATGAGACCCCCCATCAGAAATAAGAACTCGTGGAACCCCGAACCGCGTGATGATGTGTTTCCTCAAAAATCTGCAAACTGTCCTCGCATCAGCGGCTCGGGCGGGGATAGCCTCAACCCAACGACTAACATAATCAACGGCCAACAGAATGTACTCAAATCCCTGACTCTTAGGGAATGGACCCATGAAATCGATGCCCCATGCGTCAAAGACCTCACAGAAGTGAATGGGCTGCATCGGCATCATATCACGCTGTCCACAAGTGCCCATCCTCTGACAGTCAGTACACCTCTTCACGAACTCATCAGAGTCCTTGAAGAGGGTAGGCCACCACAAGCCGGATTGGAGCACTTTCTGTGCCGTTCTCCTCCCAGAATGATGTCCTCCTGCCTCAAACTTGTGGCAGTAGGTGAGGACGCTATGGTGTTCCTCCTGAGGAATACACCGACGCCAGACGCTATCCCCTCCTTCGTGGTAAAGGATGGGATCCTCCCAGTGGTAGGACTTGGCCTTCGCAAGGAAGGTCTCAAGCCTCTGCCTGGGCCAATCTTGTGGGACTTTCCCTGCAACGAGAAAGTTCACAATATCGGCATACCACGGGAGTGAGGCGATAGCAAGAATCGCCTCATCTGGGAAGGTATCACGAATAGGATCAATCTGCTCAGAATCCTCAGGCTGCTCTAATCGGGAGAGATGATCCGCCACCACATTCTTGACTCCAGGCTTATCCTTAATCTCAATGTCGAACTCCTGGAGTAGAAGGATCCATCTAGTCAGTCTGGCCTTGGAATCCTTCTTTGCCATAAGGTACCTGATGGCGGTATGATCTGTAAACAAAGTCACCCTAGATCCAATGATATATGATCTGAACTTATCTAAGGCAAACACTACTGCTAGCATCTCCTTCTCTGTGACCGTATAATTCCTCTGGGCGGAATCCAATGTGCGGCTAGCATAGTGTATGGCAAATGGCACTCCATCCCTCCTCTGTCCCAGCACTGCCCCCACGGCAAAATCGGAGGCGTCCGTCATGATCTCGAATGGGAGAGACCAATCAGGCGGCTGGAGGACAGGAGCCTCTATAACATGCTGCTGGAGAGTCGTAAAAGACGAGAGACACTTGTCATCTACAAGGAACTCGGTGTCTTTCGTCAAGAGGTCAGTCAACGGTCGGGCAATCTTGCTGAAATCCTGAATGAACCTCCTATAAAATCCAACATGCCCCAGGAATGACCGTAACTGCCTCAAATTGGACGGCGGTGTGAGTTTTCTAATGACATCAACCTTGGCCGGATCAACCTCCATGCCCCTGTTGGAGATGATGTGGCCAAGCACCGTCCCTTGAGTCACCATGAAGTGACTCTTCTCCCAAGATAGCACCAAATGGAACTCAATACATCGCTGGAGTACCCGGTCTAGGCAGTCAAGACAAGAATCGAATCCGTCGCCGTAGACCGAGAAATCGTCCATGAAGACCTCCAAACACTCCCCTACCATGTCTGAAAAGATCGACAGCATGCACCTCTGAAAAGTCGCAGGGGCATTGCATAGCCCAAATGGCATGCGTCGAAAAGCATATGTGCCGAAGGGACAGGTAAAGGTGGTCTTCTCCTGATCTTCAGGAGCGATGGCCACCTGGTTGTAGCCCGAGTACCCATCCAGGAAACAATAATGGCTCTTCCCTGCCAGTCTCTCAATGATCTGATCAATAAAGGGCAGGGGGAAATGATCCTTCTTGGTGGCTTGGTTGAGTCTCCTGTAGTCAACGCAAACCCTCCAAGAAGTGGGTACTCGTGTAGCGATCTCCTCTCCCGACTCACTGATCACAGTCGTGATGCCCGTCTTCTTGGGCACCACATGCAAGGGGCTGACCCACTTGGAGTCGGAAATGGGATAAATAAAATCTGCGCTCCACCATTTGGATATTTCCTTCATAACGACCTCTCTCAGGTTGGGGTTCAGTCGTCGCTGGAACTCATGCGACGGCTTCGCCCCTTCCTCAAGATAGATATGGTGGGAGCACACAGCTGGACTAATCCCATGGAGATCCGCTACGCTCCATCCGATCGCCTTGCGGTTCTTTTCAAGAACCCCCATCAGACGGGATTCTTGCTCTCCAGTCAACTCGACTGAGATGATGACTGGGTACATCTCTGGATCGCCCGCAAGGAATCGATACTTCAGCGAAGTAGGGAGCGGCTTCCGCTCTGGAATGCTGGGTGCTGGCAAATCTGGCTGCGGAAGGAACTGCGTGAAAGCTGCAAGGTCTGCCAAATCTGCCTGGGAAAGTGAAAGCGTACTCTCGCAAACTGGATCGGGAGAAGGCGGCTCAACTGCACTGTCTCTGCTCTGCTCTGCCTCTACCTCCTCCTCAACTGTAGGCTCAAATGGACTCATGTCTGGCATCTGATCATAGCAATCGGCCCAATCAGACTCTGAACCCGAGGGATCTGTATCAGAAGCGGTGGCATCAGTACCACCGAACAACAAGGTGGCATCAGCATCACCATCACTAATCATCGTGCTGCGATCGAGGACCGTCTCTGCTGCCTCTATGGTATCCTGAACCAGGTCTGTGCTCTCCAGACTCTCCTCTGCTATCGTCTCTGCATCAGCTGTATCTGAAAGTGAGAGGGTGGTCTGTGTCTCAAGATCTGCCCAAGCTGCCTCATCGTCAGAAATCACAAAATCGCAGTCCTGGTGGATGTCTGGCTCTGCGTCTGTCAGCTGCTCTGAATCGGTACTCGCATCTGAGCTGGCTCTGAGTCTGGCTCTGTAATCCTCGACCGTCTCTATTTGTATACTCTCGCCCTCGACGCGAAAGTACACCTTCCCGCTATCATGATCAGTCACCGCCTTGGCTGTGGCCAAGAACGGACGACCAAGGATGATGGGGGTATCAGTCACTGACTCAGGGATCTCCATGTCCAACACTACGAAGTCCACGGGGAATTTCAGGCCCTGAATTGTGACGATAACGTCTCGTAATAACCCCTTCGGCCTCTTGACAGATCGATCAGCGAACTGAAGGACTGTCCTGCTCTGTCGAAGAGTGCCCAACTCGAAGCGGTCGAGAAGGGCTGCCGGAAGAAGGTTAATTGACGATCCGCTATCTAGAAGAGTACGGTCGAACCTCTGCTCACTAATCTGGCAACTGACATACGGGGCCCCTGCATCTGGCCTCTTGGCTGGCAGTCGGTTCTGGATCGCGAAGCACGTGGCTTTCGTCAGCACATGTATCTCTGAAGTGTGGTTTCTCCTCCTCCTCCTGACTGTAGTCCTCTCTCTCAACGAACGCTGGAGAAGGGGGATGTGCTGCAAAGCCTCCTGGAGGGTCAGCTGGATGTGGAATCTATCAATCATGCTCTGGCTGAACTCCTCAAACTCTCTCTTTTTGAGATTTTCTTTTTTCTTCCCCTTCCCCATCTGAAGGGCTCTAGGGAAGGGGATCACTGGGTCCTTCTCAGATGAAGGACTAGGAAAAGATCTACGCGGTTCAAGGACCGGATCCACACATACATCATGCAACACAGTGGGACCAGAAGAAAGTAAACCTTTTCCTTTATTCATCACAGAATCCTGAGATACATGACCATGAGGAAAAACAACAACTCTCTCTCTACAGACACCGGTGGCCTCAGTACCACCACGGATGGGCTGCTCTGCTGCTGCTGGTGAAGGTAGACGTCGGGCGGCATCAGTACCGCTCGCTGGCTCGGCTGCTGCTGGGGTGGCATCAGTACCACCTCCTCGAACTGGTGAAGTGGCGGCCTCAGTGCCGCTTGTGGGATCAGCATCCTTGGTGGCCTCAGTACCACCGTCATCGACTGGAGCGGCCTCAGTACCGCTCTCCTCCTCCTCCTGGGGCGCCTCTGGATGGTGCTCAGCTGAGGCGCCACCGCCGGCTGGGGTCCTACCGCTCCTAAGCGTGGCAAAATCAACATCAAACAGATCTGAAGAAGTATCATCAAATGGATCGCTAGGAGTGGCTAACTCAGTATGTACTACCTGCTCAGACTTCCGCTTCAGGTTGTTCGGATTGGGCTCTATCTGTGCAGGTATGGCGGCCTTCCCTCTCACCAAGTCCCGCATCTCCTGGCGGAACTCATCCATCTCCCGTCTGAAGGTCGCCTGCTGATCCGTGAGGAGGCGGGCGATATCATCCAAGGCAGGGCTCTCGTGGGAGCCCGACGGGTAGCCTCTCTGTGGGTGAGGCTGCTGGTACTGCTGTGGGTGAGAGGGGTAGGACGGAGGGTGCTGCTGGTGCTGGTATCCCGGGTGAGCCTGCTGCTTACGTCTCCCAGACTGTCCCTGCTGCTGATAGGGACGAGGACCATAGGATGGCTGCTGCTGATACACTGGGGGCTGCTGCTGCGACTGGTGCTGGTCTCTCTGATGGGAGTACTACCCTCCCTGACCTGACGGCTGCTGCTGGGGCTGGGCACCACCACTCCCCCACCTGAATCCGGGATGGTCTCGTCGGATCCCAGGCTGGGGACGGTCGTACCAGATCCCGTTGACATCCATCAACGGCTCTGCATCCAAGGGGGCTGGGGGTAGTACTGCCAACGGCTGGTCCGGCTGGTAGAGCACCATCTGCATCTCTGAAGATGGTGGAGACTGGTAGGTGGGCTGCGGCTGCTGGTACGGCTCCGCCTGTACAAAGTGAACCTGTCTAGGCTGCTCTGAGGAGCTGGAGCGCTGGGACGAGCTGCTGCTGCCGCCGGTATCGCCTCGCGACAGAAGACGGGGCTGCGAAGCCGTCTGTGTCTCCTGGAGACACATGAGCTGTGTCTTCATGTCACTCAAGACCTGTGCCATCTGCTCCATCTGCGTGATACTCTGGCACTGCTTCTTCTCTATCAGCTCCATGCGGTCCAACTTCTCGCTGATGATACCCATGTCCGCAGCGGACGACTCTGCCTGTGCTGCTGCGACTGCGGACGAACTGGATGGACCTGCATCGACCCGTGCTATCCGCTGGTACTGCACGGGTCCTGGCTGGTGTGGCTGGGTCTTCTGAGTGTAGAGCCTGGTCTGAGACATCACCATATAGTTCTCTGACATCTCCTCGTAAATGGCCCAGACCTGGTCATGGTCCTTGGCGAAGTAGGACCCGCCGCAAGAAGCGTTCACCAGGCCCTGAAGCTCTGGCGTCAACCCGCTGAAAAAACTCTGAACTAGGTTCGGCTTCGATATGTCGTGGTGCGGGCATCTGTCAAGGAGCTCTCGGAACCTCTCCCAAGCCTCGTGGAACTGCTCGTTGGGGAACATGGAGAAGTTGCTAATCAGGGCCCTCGCTGCATTCGTCCGCCCGAGTGGATAGTACTTCTTCAAGTACTCGGTGCGGAGCTGCTCCTAGGTATACACAAACTTCCCTAAGTGCTTCAGCCAGTTGGCTGCTCTGTCTGCCAGTGAAAACGGGAAGGCAATCATCCGTATAGTGTCCTGGTCCACGTGGCGATCGTGGACAGTGCTGCAGATCATAAGAAACTCCTGGAGGTGGAGGTGGGGCTCCTCGGTGGCTAGCCCGTGGAATCGGGGTAGTAGCTGCAAGGTGTTCGGGGGGAACTTGAAGTCCCCCACGATAGCTGGCACTACCACCCAGTGATGCATCAGAGTGGATCCGGGGTTGTGTAACGCCCGCATCGGCTGTGGTGGTCCTCCCGCTGCCGCGGCGGCTGCCGCTGCGGCGGCGGCGGCTGCTGCGGCTGCGGCATCTGCATCAAGCAACTCCTCAGGCTCGCTCTGCTCTGATCCTTGCTCTGCTCTGAGCCTCTCCAACTCGCGCCTCATCTCAATCATGAATGCTCCCTGATCGCGGAGCTGCTGCTGAACCGTCTCAAGTGATGCGATCAGGGTGGAGTTGATCGCCCCCTGGTCAAGTACAACATGATGGTCTCCCTGTCGACCTCTGGGGGAATCGTCTGCTCTGGCGGCCATCACGACGTCTGCAAAACCAAACGAGCCCAACTCAGGTGCTGTCAAATGTATCAATCTCTCCTCGGGCTCGTGTCTCTCAGGAAGGTCAGAAAGGGGATCGAGGGGGAACAGGACGGAATCGTACTCGGGCTCGGAGAGCTGGTCTGAGCTCTCACTAGCCAACCTAGATGATCGGGTAGACGTGCCCGAAAGCGGTGCAACCAGAGGCTGCCTAAGAGACCGTCTACCCATCATCTTGATCTGGGCGAGTAGGGCGGATGAGATCTGGAATCAACTATGATCACAAAACAAACCCCCGGTTCACCAACACAACACGAGCTGAAGACCGTGAAAGTTCGGTCAGATTATCTTGTCTATTTTATTTTGGTGAACACACAAAGTATCAGAGCGCTTACGTGACCTGTTAGGATATCCGATACTAGCCCCAACCGACTGGCCCGCACTAAGAAGTCGGTAATCAGTTGGGTCTAGCACCGGGAGGCTCTACCTAGGGTGCGGGTCACTCTCTCGCGCATCCAAACCAGACAATGAGGGGGTTGCTCTCCCCAAGACAGAGTTTTTAGGGTGAGCGATTTTTAATGATCAAGTATGATTAGCAGTCCCGATTTTATTGTTTTTCTTTTTAATATTTTTCAAAGCAAGCAAAAAGGCCTAACGAATTTTTCGGTTCTCCTGATTATTTAAGCCGAAAACAGGGGGAGAAGACGAAAAAGCCGATGCACGATGAAATCAATGATGCATGCAAAGTAAGGAAGGCGTACCTGACTCCAGCACTCTACATGCAATATGATCCGCGCATAAATTTAAAGGCAGGAAAGTAAACTACCTAAATGATGCAAGCGGTAAAAACCGAGTCCTAAACAGCAGTGCTAGCGTAGAACCGTCTAACCGATCACCGACCCTCAAGCCAAGGAGTCCGGTCTTGGCTTACCCCTCCTCTTCTCGACAGGTCGAGTTCAGGAGTTAGCGCTTGTGGGGCAGGCTCGCGGCACGTAGGCTGCGAAGGAAGATGAATCGGTTATTTTTATTAATTATTTTTAGTAGGTCCAATTAACGATCTATAGGAACAGATCAGCAATTAGGTGTGGGGATCCTACTATTACGGCACAGTCACCAGAAAATCCTACTGCTAGGGGCTCGATCAAAAAGCCGCGTAAACACCGGAAAGGCAGTAAAAAAGGAAAAAAAATAAAAGCCGCGAAAAAGCAGCGAAAAACCGCTAAAGTCTAAAGGGTCCCCCGAGCACACCGGTGCTCGGCGAAACAGACCCTGGAGTCCAAACAGTCCAAGTCCACAAGTCTGAAACCTGTATTATTACAATGATGAATGAATAAAATCCTAAGCTACCTCACCCACTCAACTCTCTCTCTCTCTCGCTCTCTCCTGCGGCTTCGTGAAGAAAGAAGCCGCCTCCGCCTCGCTCGGGTGCTCCGGCGCTCCTAAGAATGCCGCCCTCGCTCCTCGGGCCCTCGCAAGAAAAATAGAGAGAAGTGTGGTCAGTCCAGAATTATTCAGAAATATCAGAAAATATGTATATCTACAAAAATCTATACAAAAAGCCGCGAAACTCGAAAGCCGCGGAAAAATCTAAAAGACTACTAAGCCGTGCTCCCCGGCAACGGCGCCATTCTGATATCCCGCTAATACGATCGAGGTAAAGGTCGGAAAATGGTCGTTGCGACCTCAATCACAAAAACGGAGAATATCAAGAAAAATCAACCACTCAACTCAGATAAAAACAGTCAAGCACAAAATAGAGCGGTCTAGCTATGGATTAACCTGGTATAGCTCCCAGGGTCGAACACAAGGAGCACGGGTTGGCTCGAAAGCCTACGAAGTAGTCGGAAAAAGGGAGAAAATATTCTTTTTTTTTGGTTTTTTAAAAGATAAAGAAAATAGAATAGAGTGAACTCAAGCCAACTTCAACAATTTATTAAACACACCAAAAATAATGCAAAAATTAAGGAAAAATTGTTTTTGTGTTTTTTACGTTTTTAAGTGTTTTTGGTTAATTTTTGATATTTTTCTGACGGGTAGATTATTTTGTAAAAATCAAACAATGCAAAACAGGAGAGGTACTGTCCAGCAAGGCTTGAGACTCAAAAATAAAATATCTAAGAGTCTCACTAAGCCCTGGAGGTAATTTTCCTATAATCTATGAAGAATAAGGAAAATTTGGGCACCTTAATTATTGTTTTTGGATTTTTAAATTAATTATTAGAATTTTTATGAGTTTTTGAGGGTTTTGCAATTTTTAAGGTTTTTAAGTGATGAAAAATAGCCAAAATTGGCTAGAAAATCAAACCACAAGCAAACAACAGTATCTAATTTTTTTAGAATTTTTGGTGGGGTTTTTATATTTTTTTATGATTTTCAAAGATGAACAGTAGCTGAAATAGATGTTTTTGGATTTTTAAAAATAATAAATGGAAGCAAAAATGTCCTCAAAAATCCCTAAAATTTCTACACCATGGCAGGAGCCATGTGTCAAAATCTCATTGGATTTGGAGGTCGTTTGATATTTTATTCAAAAATGCAAAGGGGGCACAGTGCACAAGGACCAATGTGCAAATACCCGAGAATCTGGGGTCTCTGGTGCAAATTACCCAGCAAGTCACGCGCGTGGCGCGTGGCTGGGGCACACAGGGACCAAATTGCAATAAAAACCAAGTCTTAGGGCTATTTGATAACTCGTATCAAAAGTCCAGGGACATGGATGTAAAAAGCCCACTAAATATCGCACATGCGCATAAACAACACTCACAGGGGCATAACTGCAATTACTCAAAAAGATTCATTCCATTCATAACATCCCAGATCTACAGGACTAAAGATATAAAAAGCCCAGATATACACGTGACGAAGCACGTGGTCACACACAAACAGGGGCATAGATGCAATTAGCAATAAGCACAAGGTCCATACTGCAATTTACCCTACGCAAATAAAGTTTTAAAACTATTTACAGGGCTAAAAGTAAAATGACAAACTACGAGGGGGCCCTAAGATATTTACCCCTTTATTCGCCGACGGCCAGATGTGCGCCACGTGGTGATCGGACGGCTGAGATTGGATGGCGCTCTCCTTCTCTTCTCTTCTTGGGCTCGATCGACGGTGGAGACGAAGCCACGTGGATGATCTAACGTCCGAGACTCTGATGCTTCTCTCCTCTGCTATCAACGGTCCGGATGCACTCCTCAGATGGATCGACGGCTACTGCTCCTCGAAAGATGGACGCTCACGATCAGAACTGGAGCTGAGGCGTCATCGGACGGCTCTGGATGATGGAGGAAGAACTCGACGCCGGCGAACTTCGCCGGCGTCCTGCGTGAACTCCGGTCCTCCTCAGCTGCTGCTAAAGCTCGGAACACGTTCCTGGTGCAGCCCCGCAGCTGATGGTGGTGGCCGATGGCCCAGCCGAGCCCTGGAGGGGCTCCGGCGAGGCTGGCGGCGCGAAGCTCCGGTCTGAACTATAAGGGGGGCTCAGATGCCTCCCTTTGAACCTGCAAAGCAACCAGAACGCTTCGCGGGTCGAGGGCAAAATGCCTCGACCCAAGGAAGCGGGGTGAAGGTGGTTTGTGCGGTGGGGCGAACGAGCTCCGGCGAGGCGGAGACGGTGGAGCTCGACTCCCAGCTCCAGGGCGAGCTGGGGTGAATGCGTGGGTGAAGACGTGCGCAGGGAGATGGCGGAGGTGGCAGGGTGCTCCGATGGTCGAAAGATGAAGCGAGACGATCGGAATCAACGAAACACGGGGATGGGTCGATTTGGGGGTACCTCGAAATTAGCCTAATCAAGAAAGAACGGAGGTTACCTGGATGGCAATGTAGACTGTGGTGGAGCTCAGCTGTCTCCTGGTCCTCGCCTCAAGGGCCGTCACTTCCCGAGGCTCAAGCTCCAGATGGTCGTCGGAGCGCGGCGGCTACAAGCGGCCGGATCGATGGTAGACGCACCTCCTCCTCGCTGCGACACAGGCCGGCGCGAGCTGTCACCTCGGTGGACACAGTAGAGCTCACAGGAAAGAGAATGGCTAGCCAAAGATGTCGCGAGAAAGCGGCGGAGCTCGGATTATATACGCATGAAGGTCCGGAAAGGAGGTGGCGGGTAGGGCGCGCCGAAGCGCGGATCTCGAGGCAGAAGCTCCGGCGAGCTTCTCGGATGTGCTGAGGTCATAACGGACCCGGATTTGGGGTGAATGGGAATCGGGTCAACAAAGGAGATATCCGAGAAGGCGGGTCGAACACTCAAACCCGGGCTCTGGTGGTCCTGGGGGAGGTGTTGACCGGGGGTCAACAATCCCCCGTGGGCCAATCAGAGCCCGCCAAAAATTGGGATTTTATTTGATTTTTTTGAGGCCTTAAATGGCCGAATTTCCAAAAACTTAAAACATGAAAAATGTTTGTTTTAATTTTTTCTATTTTTTTGTGATTTTTAATTAATTTTTGGAATTTAAAATAAGGTCTATACATATTAGCTATACATAGGTATATATACATTAAGTAGATTTTTGATTTTTGATTTTTAATTAGTTATTTTTATACATTTTTATTCCCATTTTATATTTTATTTATTTATAGGATAAAATGAGGAATAAAAGGCTATTTTTATTTTATTTTTATTATTTATATACATAGGTCAAATAATTATTTATTTATACTTATATACATGGTATATATACAAGGTAGTTTTGTGTTTTAATTTTGTAATTTTTATTTGATTTTTGGTTTAATTCTTTTTATTTTATTTATTTACAAAACACAAAAAGGAATATTTACACAAAGTTTTGAAAATAAATAGCTTTATTTACAAGGTGAAATAAATAGAGAGATGATGAGCTATGTACATGATGAAGGGTTCTTTTTGAATTTTTGATTTTTAATTTTTGTTTTGTTTTCCATAGTTTCTACAAAATATGTACAAATATATATTTTTTTGGTTGAGGAAAATATTATTTATTTATTTACATAAATATATATACACATGAGCCCCTATCTCCCTCTACTTGTGGCTTTTATGCGGTCAGGCCCATGCTGAGCCCTCCCTTGGGTTAGGTTGCTCAATATTTATTCTAAATATTTCCCTCTTTTTTCTTTTTTTTTTCTTTATTATTTTATTTTAGCACAAAAACATGCTAATTATTTATATTTACAAAATGCATGCTTTTGCTAATTATTGATATTTACATATATCTACATGTATTTGCAAAGGTTTTTGTAGCTAAAATATAAGAATAAAGAGTGATGAATGGGTATTCATCACTGCCCCCTTGCATGGCTGCCCCCGCTCTGTTTTCGACGTTTTTTTTATTTTTTTCAAAAAATATTACCATGTATATTCATCCCTATATCCCAAATATATGCCATTCGAATTTCGTCAGAAACAGAGACTCTTACGGCCTCCAGCTGGACAGTTATTTTTTAACGATAACAGGATTTTTTAAATTGACACCATCTCGATGGAGGCTGTAGGAGTCTCTGTTTCTGACGAAATTCGAATGGCATATATGAGGGATGTAGGGATGAATATACATGATTTTATTTTTCAAAAAAAAAAACGTCGAATATAGGGAGCGGGGCAGCCCCATTTTTCTCATATATATATATATATAGGAAAATGGGGTTGCCCCCTAGGGGGAGCTAACTTAGCTCCCCCGCGTTATTTTCTTCAAATTTTTTATTTTTTTTGAAAATTTTTTCCGTGAATATTCATCACTATATCCCTATATTATGTCATAAAAATTTCGTGTGAAACAGAGACTCCTACGGCTTCCATCCAGACAATCATTTTTTTAACGGTAACAGGATTTTTTAAATCGTCCCCGTTTGGATGGAGGTCGTAGGAGTCTCTGTTTCGCATGAAATTTGAATGACATAATCTATGGATTTAATAATGAATTTACACGGTTTTGAATTTCAAAAAAAAATAAAAAAAGTGAAAAAGGGGCGGGGGAGCTAAGTTAGCTCCCCCTAGGGGGCATACACATTTTACCCATATATATATATATATATATATATATATATGGATTTAATGGGGCTTCCCCTAGGGGCAGCCAACATGACTGCCCCGCCCCCTATTTTCGATTTTTTTTATTTTTTTATTTTGAAAAATAAAATCATGTATATTCATCCCTATATCCCTCCTATATGCCATTCCAATTTCGTCAGAAATAGAGACTCCTACGACCTCCATCGAGATGGTGTCGATTTAAAAAATTCTGTTACCGTTAAAAAATGACTGTCTGGATGGAGGCCGTAGGAGTTTTTGTTTCCAACAAAATTTGAATGGCATGTAGGAGGGATATAGGGATGAATATACATGGTGATATTTTTTGAAAAAAACAAAAAAAGCGCCGAAAATGACGCGTGGGTGGCCATGTTGGCTACCCCAAGGGGGCAGCCCCATTAACCTCTCTCTCTCTCTCTCTCTCTCTCTATATATATATATATATATATATATATATATATATATGTATGTGTGTGTATGTATATGTATATGTATATGTATATGTATATATATGACACCCTTCTAAGATTTCATCTCCATAAGAATTCTTTTTCTTCCATGTACATATAACTTGTTCTATGTAATACTTATATAGACTTGGTATTCTGTCTCTTCATATGAATTATACATAGACTTGGAATTCTGAGGACTCCAATTACAGAGGAAACTGCAATATATCTAATATATGTTTATATTTCGTACCAAATAAAATATTATGGTCGAGTATATTAATGCAAATAACATACAAACCTTAATATAGAAGATCATTTTAATTAGGCTATTGACAACTTTTGAAGCTTCTAAGAAAAAGAATTATTGGAATCACAGTATAAGAACATGTTTTTGATTACACAAGAATTTTCATTATATAATTGTAAAGAATAACTGTAAACTTATGAGATCCCTGCCCAAAAATAGGTATCTCACCATCCAGAAGCAAGAACTACCTCAATTTTAAACAATTAATTAACAAAACAAATGCTAAAATTATGAGTCTTATCTAAGAAAACCACAAAACTAGTCTACGTACAAGTCATCAATGCATACCAACTTTCATCCAAAGTCACACCCAGCGAGTTTGTCAAGATAACAACAAAAATTGCGGACTCGTTAAAAAATCCTTCACTAACATAAACAACACACCTATAAATCAGCGGTACATCACTTTTATTACTATATATCCCATACCCATCTCACATGATCACCAGCCTCTTTTAATGTTCCTTCAATTACACATAAAATAATATCCTTTATTTGTTGTGTCACCTACATTTATTTGACCATATTTTACAGATAAAAAATCAACAAACCATGTACGAGTAAAAGAACTCACCTAAAGACATATAATTCTTTCTTCTAGTTCCTAGTTGTAATCAGAGTTAGTACTACAACGACTTTGTACTATGTTATTTTATGTCCATTTGGTTCATTTTAAATGTTTATCCAGTTCATGTATGTATCGAATTTGATTGGACACACATCGCATAGTAACGTGGCTATGAGTAAATATATTTCCTTCTATACGATCATTTTTCTTTGATCTTAAACGTCAAAAAAAGTTAGCAACACTGAACATTTCCATCATTTACCCTAACTCTCATATATATGTTGAGTAGTGTGTCCTTCTCAAGCACGCCACTAACAACGATATTATATTGAATCTATGTAGCAGTATACTCAGCCACCCATAAAAATTTCATAAGTTTTGGTATGAATACACTATTCCATTTAACATGAAATCCCGATCTACGATGTTGAGTCACGATACTTGAGCGATCAGTCTCACGCATCATTGAGGACATAAGGAGAACAGTACAAGCACAGATACATTTATTGCATAATTAATTCAGAACATAAGAAAGAAATCGATGGAGGATACCATCACCTTGCATCGTTACATATATAATGAATGTCTGAGGAGACTTATTGAACGATAGATATATAGGATGTCCATAATTGGACACACACGATCGATATATTCATACACGATCATTTAGATCTTGGTATTGGTGGCCCATATCGGTGGACCATAGGCAGATCCTGACTTAGGACCATAGATGACGACATTGCGATCGGCCTGAAGAATGAGCGTGTAGGTGCCGGGTGTCCTGTTAGTGTTGCTAGCCCATTGGGGTTTACCATCTGTACTGTAAATCACAAGATTGCCATCATCTTGCATGGCGACTCGCAAGTTGGTGCCTTTCCCAGCAGTGTTGGAGGCCCATATGGGCTTCCCAGCATCGTAGAGGACCAGATTGCCATCCGTTTGCATGGCGAACGAATAATTCCCATATGTGAGTTGCTGACCTGCTAAGAGGGATGCCGGACTCGCCAGAATGTCTCCCAAGGCGGAGGAAGTTGCCATTGCGATTAGATATTCGCTTCTCCTCTCTTGGCTACAGCCTACAGATGGCAAGGATTTGCTTGATGAGCATTATAGCTCCACGGGGTTGGTATTTATAATTACAGACATCATCTATCTATCAATCTATCAATATGGCGTGATATTTTGTCACGTGTGTTATTTAGCTACATGGCCGGGGGGCCCACTCGTATTATTTGTTCCTAGCCGACAATGCGGAGAGGGGGACTATACTGTCTGCAAGTGTCCAGTGAAATGTATGGAATTGACATCTTTATTCACACGTTGTGATAAGATTTTTTAGATTTTTTTTCTCCAAGTCGTGCCAATGTACACATGTCTCAGATCTTGATAAGGTGCAATTTAGATCTCTCGGATCGAATTGGAAAGGTCCCCTCAAGTCGTCCCAATGTACATCTGCCGCAGATCTACATCGGTGTAGAATCTTGTGATTGGCTCGCTCATGCTTTCCTGAATCACGATCATATCCGCTTAGTTTTTCCATGTGCACTGTAATCATAATTCTCTTAAAGAATTATGGAAAGGCATTTTCAAATCGTACATTGCCATTATATTAAAATCATCATTACATACAGAGTGATAGGAGACGGGCAACAAGTTGTGCCGCCAATTCCTTTTAGATGGCAAAATCAATTCTTCGAAATACAATATCCATAAACCTGGGGACCATAACATTAGTATGCATAATTTTTTGGACGCTTTTAAGGAGCTCTACCACTTCATTTGCCAAGAAATCAAAAGTGTCAAAACTGAATGGAATGAAAATCTGTTGATTGTCAATACAAGCCTTCTCATGTTCGACAACTTTAGCTGAGGCAGTTTTCTGTGCAGCGCATCCCGCAATGAAATCCAGCTAATGGAGAACCTCCCGGTAATTCAACGTCTGAGTGCTTTCCTCCAGCCCATCCAAAAATTAAGACATCTACTGGTCTGAGTGTGGATCTTCCCTCTTGTGGGTCAGTCAAAAAATTCACAGGTGCTTCTTTCGTTGAAGAAACCCCAGCCTTCCTGAGTACATCATAAAGGACATCCCTGACAAGATCATGTCTATATTTAAAACCTAATAGTTCACGACAATGAACCGCATGCTCTCCAAAGATGTCCATGCAAGCTTTATGGCATACTGGACAAGGTTCATCAGCTGGGAATAGAGGAATCATCAGCTAAAATCTTAGAATAGTACAATACTCAACATGTGACATATGAATTATAAGGCCATAATTAGGAATAGCTAGAAGGAAATCTTTAGCATGGTCAGATTGCAAACATCAAAAAATTACCTTTTATCTAGCAGTCATGTCAAATTCAACTTCAATTTCTTTAATAATTTTGCTAAAAAGGGAACTCGCCAAAGCATTATGGGCTTTAGGGGGACGGTATCATTGTTAGCAAAACAAGTAAGATCTAAAGATGGAAGTGTGACATGTAGCCCCTTCAAGGCATCTAGAAAATCAGAATCCATATCATATATCCCACTATCTCGTAAAATATGATCTCGAAGTGCCCAAGATTAAGCTCCATAGGCCACAAATGCATATGAAGAAGCCTCAATAGTAGAGTGCAGATCTAAGCCACCAAGTCATATGGGTAAAGATGCCACCCACCATAGAAGGTCGTCAAAGAAAGGACCTTCACAAACCACAATTCCTCAATAGCTCCATGTAGTCCTTTGTCAAAAAATATAGCAACTTGCTCCATGTATACATGTTGACATGTCCTTAAATCAAACATGAGCTTGGTTGAGCCCATGCAAGATCGTAATAAAAAATCTCACTTTGTGGGTCATCCAACTGGGGAAGTAATTGCATTAAGTCAACAGTTTGATGGCCCTTCTCATAGCCATTTCTTCAACACATCCTCTGTCCCTACTCACTGCACATCCTAGTAATCTCACTCCTAGCACAAGCCTCCCAATATCCATGAGAAACAAACCTTCACAGACCTCTTGTCCATCACATGAAGGTCAGAAAAGCTCAATTTTTTTGTTATTCAGAACAAGCTCCATCTCTGGTCATCTGCGTTATATAATGTTAAGCACCTTGCATACCTCTAATGTGTCCCCGATGATAGTCCCATCATCAAGATACCAGCATGGAGAAGGGGTTTACAATTATCTCTGATCTCACGAATAAGTGGGTGCAATGCAAGAGAAAAAAGAAGTGGTCCTAGCAGATTACCATGCTGCACCCCGGTTGTTGACCATATATGATTGTCTCCAATATATAATCTGGCAGCTTGAACATAAAGAAACTCCACCCATGAAGAAATAGATGGACATCGCCTCATAACTTCATGAAGCATCAACGATCTATCTATCATATTGAAAGAATTGGAGAAATGTACTGTGAGCATAGAGAGATACCTATCACCATGAAACTTGCTCAAAAGCCGGTTGGTGCTATGTAAAATAGCTTTCGCTCCTCCCGATACACCAACTCCAAATTGAAAATCATTGAGATACTTAGACATCTCTTTACCCACTCATGTCATAGCAATTTTGTATACATGATGTCTCCAGATAGTGCCCACTGCAATAGGACGTATGCCATTGTCAGGTTTCAGTACTGGACTAAGAGGTGCAGATGCTACAGATTCAACCAAACTCAAGGGGCAAGCCATAAATTAACCAACTTGGTGATCGCACACAGTAGATCAATGGCCATTGCTGACCCTTCCCCACAAAGAGCATCTAAAAGGCATTGAGCTCTCAGTCCATCTCTGCCACATGATGTCCCTTTAGGAAAATACTTGATAGATTGTAGAATAGCATTTGCAGCGGTTGTAAGAGGAGTCTTTGAAATCAAGATATCTGGTAAGGAAGGAGGCAACATATATGGATGTTTAGCCTTTAAGGCTCTCATAGTATCTTTACTAGAAGGAGCCACTCCTGAAGACCACAATACCCTCAAGGCTGTAGAAAAGTGTCCATCTGACACTTTGCAAAGACACTGCCTAATGTTGGACTTTTGATTCTCCTCCAAAGGGTTGTTCTGACTAAGACATGAAGGGCATAGGAGTCTCTGTTTCTGTCGAAATTCGAATGACATATAGGAAGGACATATAGATGAATATATATGGTAAAAATTCAAAAAAAAATAAAAAAGACGGGAAATTGCTTCACGGAACAACCAACTTAGTTGCTACACAGAGCAACTTCCCCATCCTCTATATAATTAATGCAAAAGATGATGATCAAAATACCATTTTCGACACACAAATTGATGATGTCGTTAGATTTGAATCTAATGGTTATGATCATTGACCTTCCTTATATATATATATATATATATAGAGAGAGAGAGAGAGAGAGAGAGAGAGATTGATGGGGTTGCCCCCACACTATTTTTCCGCAAAATTATTATATTTTTTTGAAAAACATCACCCTGTATATTCATCTATATATCCCTCTAATATGTCAATTGAATTTCGTCAGAAACAGAGACTCATATGCCCTCCATCTAGAACAGACCGATTAGCACTATTTAGACCGTTAGAATTACCGGTTTTAGATGGAGGGTATAGGAGTCTCTGTTTCTGACAAAATTGGAATGACATATTGGATGGATATATAGATAAATATATACAGCTTTATTTTCTAAAAAAATAAAAAAAATTGCAGAAAAATGGGGGTGGGGGCAGCCTCATTTTTCCTATATATATGTATGTATAGACTCTAACTCGAAATATTATACATATACACCAACATGTATGTATGTATGTATGCATGCGTGCGTGTATATGACACAATTCTAAGATCTGATCTTCTTAAGGCTTTTATTTTTCTTCCATGTACATATAACTGGGTTTTATGCAATACTTATATCGACTTGGTATTCTGTCTCTTCATATGAATTATACATATGAACTACCTCAATTTTTAACAATGAATTTAACAAAACAAATGATAAAATTACAAGTCTTATCTAATGAAAACCACTAAACTAGTCCATATACAAGGCATCAATATATACAAACTTTCATCCAAAGTCATGCCAGATTGTTTAGATAACAACAAAAATTACAGATTCATTAAAAAATACTTTATAATGTTCCTAAACAACAACACACCTATAAATTCATCGCACATCACTTTTATTAATATATCCCATACCCATCTCACATCACCAGCCTTTTTTAATGTTCCTTCAATTACACATAATATCCTTTATTTGTGACGTCAACTACATTTATTTGTCAACATTTTACAGATAAAAAATCAACAAAACCATATACGAGTAAAAAATCAACTACATTCATTCTTCCTCTTAGTTCCTACTTGTAATCAGAGTTAGTATTACTACGACTTTGTACTATGTTATTATAAGTTCATTTTAAATGTTTATCCAGTTCATATCTGAATCGAATTTGATTGGACACACATCGCATAGTAAACGTAGCTATGAGTAAATATATTTCCTTCTATATGATCATTTTTCTTCGATCTTAAGCGCCAAAAAAAAAGTTAGCAACAGTGAGCATTCCCAATCATTTACCCCAACTCTCATGTATATGTTGAGTAGTGTGTCCTTCTCAAGTACGCTAGTAATAACGATATTACAATGAATCTATGTAGCAATATACTCAGCCGTCCATAAAAATTTCATAAATTTTGATAGGAATACACTATTCCATTTAACGTGAAAATCCGATCTGCGACGTTGAGTCACGGTACTTGAGCGATTAGTCTCACACATCATTGAGGACATAAGGAGAACAATACAAGCACACATACATTTATTGCATAATTAATTCAGAACATAAGAAAGAAACCGCTGGAGGATACCATCACCTTGCATCGTTACATATATAATGAATGTCCGAGGAGACTTATTGAACGATAGATATATAGGATGTCCATAAATTGGACACGCACGATCGATATGTCAGTACACGATCATTTAGATCTTGGTATTGGTGGCCCATATCGGCGGACCATAGGCAGATCCTGACTTAGGACCATAGATGACGACATTGCGATCGGCCTGAAGAAAGAGAGTGTAGGTGCCGGGTGTCCTGTTAGTGTTGCTAGCCCATTGGGCTTTACCATCTGTACTGTAAATCACAAGATTGCCATCATCTTGCATGGCGACCCGCAAGTTGGTGCCTTTCCCGTGCCTTTCCCGGCAGTGTTTGAGGCCCATATGGGCTTCCCAGCATCGTAGAGGACCAGATTGCCATCCGTTTGCATGACGAACGAATAATTCCCATATGTGAGTTGCTGACCCGCTAAGAGGGATGCCGGACTCGCCAGAATGTCTCCCAAGGCGGAGGAAGTTGCCATTGCGAGTAGATATTCGCTTCTCTTCTCTTGGCTATAGCCTACGGATGGCAAGGATTTGCTTGATGAGCAGTAGCTCCACCGGGTTGGTATTTATAATTACAGGCATCATCTATCTATCTATCTATCTATCTATATGTCGTGTGGGGCATTAATGATGTTATATTATTTATTCCTACACATGGCCGGTACTACTGTGTTCAAGGACTCATTTGGTAACCGGGTTTAAGCTCAACCCAACTCACGGTACCTACCTCAATCCAGCAACCAAACAGACTCCAAGTCTCCCGTGAAATGGATCGGATTGAGATCTTTATTCCAATCGTGATGTGATGTGATCTCACACGTTTTAATCGTTTTCTCCTACTCCTGCTCACCAATTTTCACCATTAATGTGATGCAAAATCCACCTCACGCCCATTGATTTTCACCATTAATGTGATGCAGAAATACAGCTCACGCCAACCGATTTTAAGCTTTAATTGATATTCCATCAGAATTCGTATCTGATTAGGTTAGCATATAGTTTCTTACATTTATACATGATTTATATCTGCATTCATAGATCAAACAAATATGGATATGAATGGCTTTATCCGATCAGTATCCAATTTGTTTTCATCCCTGTACAGAAAGCATTCTCAATCGTAAGAAAGAGTAACTGAATCTTAAAAGACAAAGTTGGTGATTTTCCTCATTATGTCTAATGATTATTGGATAATATCAAAGGATAAAGGTTAGCCATATATAGACCCCATTATAAGATTTTTTTAAAAACAATCACAATTATGCACCAAATGAAAACAGGAAAAAACAGCCGGAGAATTTGAGTACAAACGAATGCCCCGCTCTGTGTTGCTACAAAAGAAGAGGTGAGGTGATCTTTCATCCAAAATAGTAAAATGCATTAATAATGTTTAATAAAACACAAAAAACAAACTAGTTTTTATCCTAAAAAAGATTTTGCCACCCAACTTGTCGCCCCCGCCTAGAGTTTCAGCTAAGGGACATCGCAACAAAAAAAATCTATTAGCAAGTATGTAATCAATTATATTTTATTTGAGTCTCATCCTTTCTGTAAGATTAAGTTATATGAAAAGAGAAGAACATGCAAGTACCTAATGCACATCAAGCACAAAGGTTGTAGAGTTTTGTCCTCTCATCAAGTGCTATGAAACAAATATCATGACCAATTTTGAGTGTTGGATGAGCAATACCCTTGAATGCTCTCCTGCATTGCTCCAACCTAATCAAGTACCAATCTAATGATACGTTGGCTTTCATTTGCCAATAGGAGAAGGATTTCACAATGTCTTGTGGTATGTAAAATTGATTCTTTAGCAATTTTTTACGAGTTCATCATAGATCTGAAAGTATAAAATTTAAAAATAAATGCCGATGGTTCTTAAAATTTTCCACACATAGGTATCAATGCTTTGCAGAGCTAGTACTTAATATAGGAAGTTTAAATTGAGTTATGAGATTTCTATGAATAATCATCCAAAGGTAGAATGAGGCCATGGAGTGGATATTTCAATCAAAAGGTACCATTTTATTTTGCAGCTAGCCCACCATGTCTTGAAGTTGTATAAATTTGCTTATTTAAAGATCTATCTCCACGTTTATACATGAAGATTACTTTATGAATGGAGTCTGGTTTGAGAAGGGTATCTAGAAAATGGTTAAAGCTCAGGATCTCCATTTAATGTGGTGATTCGTTTGGAAAATAAGCACTAAAATAGGGGATCGATTCTCCGCCCGACGCGGTTCCTAAGAGTATAACTATTCTCATCCACTTCCCATTATTTCACCTTATTCAACTGTTATTCATATCTTTATTCCACCTTATTCTCCTTATTCCTATTTTTCTAGCCAAACACAAACAAAAAACCCATATTCTCCTTGTTCCCCATCTTTATTTATGCTTATTCCCCAACCGATTGTCCCTTAAGGTTTTAAGCTGTATGTATCAGGAATTTAGTGTACTATGACATTGTGCTATTGCGTAAATATTTTAGCCTTGCATATTTTTCGGTATCGAAATTCCGTGACATACTAGAAATTTGAATCATGTCTTTTATTTATGCAAATTAGTGGCATTTCATACACCCTTATCGTATGATGCTTTGATGATGCCCGAGGTCATATACGTGTGAGGTTCCTTCTCGAATTCTAACCCAGGATTTCTATAGCATAAAGTTCTTAAAACTTCTAAGTTTACATTGATCCAATCCTTTGTTGACTTTTCATGAAAAATACAATATCAACTTACCTCCTTTCCTTGTTTATCATTGTCCCGCCAAAGTAAGTTCTTTCGAATATTGTCTATTTGAGCTCTGTGGATTGTTAAACAAATCGTTATATCCAATAAATAAGTGATTTTTATATCACAAACCTTAAAAACTTTGTGAGTTATCATCTCAACCATGTGTTCTTTATAAATATCATATAAACCCTACAAACTTGCCCCCATCTTACAACACATCACAACCCTTGCCATCAATTCTAAGTCTTTTTGGGTTAATATCTTCGATTAGTCTTGAGTTAATCAAATCACAAAGAAGATCCGATGGTGTATTTTTTCTCTCTGTCTCCTTCCTTCTCCTCTCTTCATCCTTTTTCTTCATCTTTTCTTCTCATTTCCACATGCTTGAAATCTACTATCCCCAGGAGTATGGAATGCACTAAGCGTCAAAAGCAATTTCTTTTTGCATGTCACCCCGAAAACAAAGAGGAGAAATGATGACACGAAAAACCCGAGCAACTAAGGATGAAGTAATAGAACTAAGGTCGTTGTGACCTCAGTCGCTCAAGAGCTCCTCGGTCAATCAAGAAAATTTAGGTTCAGACCACCAAAATCAGATAAAACCACATAAAAGCGATAGTGGCCCTGGCTATTGGATTAGCCTGATATAGCGAGCAGGGTCGGACTCAGGGAGCACGTGATGGCCTTGCGGCCTACGAAGTAGTAAAAAATATTGAAAAATAAAAGGAAACTATTTTTGGTGGATTTTTAATTATTTTTAAATTTTTTTGGTTTTTTAATTAATAAGGAAAATGAGAAAACAAGTAAAATAATCAACTTCAAGTAATTATTTAATGCATCAAAAATCAATAAAAAATTCAAATAAAAATGTTTTATGTATTTTATGATTTTTAATGTTTTTGGTTAGTTTTTGGTATTTTTCTGATTTTTCTTTAAGTTTCTAAAAATCAAACAATGCAAGGAAACAACAACAATGTCCAGCCAAGCTTGGGGGACTTAGATAAAATATCTAAAATCCCTAAAAAGCCTGGAGGTAATTTTCCTGTTTAGTAAAAACTACAAAGAAAATTTGACCACTGGAATTATTATTTTTGGATAATTATTAGAATTTTTATGAGATTTTTAGTGTTTTGTAATTTTTATAAGTTTTATGTGATGAAAAATTACCAAATTAGGTCAGAAAATCAAACAAGACAAAACACAAAACATCCAATTTTTTTATAATTTTTAGAGGTATTTTAATATTTTTTGTGATTTTTCAATTCAGACATTGAAGAAAATGCGTGTTTTTGAATTTTTAAAAATAATAAATGAAATCAAAAATGTCCCCAAAAAATCTAGAAAATTTTACACCATAGCAGGAGCTATGTGTTTAATTTTCATTGAATTTGGAGTTAGTTTGATATCTTATTAAAAATCAAAACCAAGGTACAATGCACAAGGACCTAAACGTAAATATCAAAAGTTCCAGGGGGTCCGGTGCAAAATTACCAAGAAGTCACTGCGAGGCACGTGTCTGGGGCACTCAGGGATCTAATTGCAATAAAAATAAGGTCCCTGGACTAAATAATAGCAAGTATTAAAAGTCCAGGGGGCTTGTTGCAAAATACCCAAACATAAAACGCACATGCGCCAATTCCACACTCATAGGGGTAAAAATGCAATTATCCAAAAATATTCATTCATTCATCAACAACTAGGAACTACAGGGCTAAATATGCAAATATCCCAAAAACACACGTGTCGATGCACGTGACACACTACAGGCAGGGGTATACATGCAAATATAGAAACGATAAGGTCTAAAGTGCAAAAGTACCAAAAATAAAACAACTGACTATAGTATTTACAGGACTAAACATGAAATAAAATAAACAGGGGGGCTTAAGAGCAGTTACCCCATTATTATATCCGAGGGATAGATGGCTGCCACGTGGTGAATCGAACGGTGCGGGACTGGTGGCGCCCAACGCAGGACCTCCTCGGCTCTAATCGACGGCCGAGACTCCGCCACGTGGTAGATCAAACGAAGGAGGGTCACTGTGGCGAAACCTCGGGCATCGAACGGTCCAGATCGCTCCTCAGATGGATCTGACGCTGCTGGTGGCTCCGGAAGCGGACGGTGGCGATCAAAACTGGAGCAGGAGGAGCATCGGACGGCAGAGAAGGATCGAGGAAGAACTGATGGCCGGCGAACTTCGCCGGCTCGCTGCGTGCACTCCCGTCCTCCTCACGGGGCTCTGAAGATCGAAGAAGATGGCTACGGGCCCTCCGCGTCGAATGGTGGCCTCCGATGACTCGACGGAGCGCTGGAGAGCTCCGACGAGGTCGGCGGAGGTCGAGCGCCTGCTCCTGGATGGTCGGACCCTCATATGGGCTCGACTAGACCTGCAAGTCACAGCAAAACGCTCGCGGGTCGAGGGCAAAGTGCCTCGACCCTGTGAGAGGGGGTGAAGGTGACTGGTGAGGCGGGGCGGTCGAGCGCCGGTGAGGGGGTAGACGGTGGAGCTCGAATCCCTAGCTCCTGTGCGAGCTGGGTCGAATGGAGGGGCGTAGAACGTGCGCGGGAAGGAGGCGAATGTGATGGAAGGGTCCGATGATCGAGTGGGAGGCGGAGATGGCCGGAATCGAGGATGGTCGGCGACGGCGCAATTTGGGGGAAACTAGAAATTAACGAAAACGGGAAGGAAACTAGGCTACCTGGATGGTCGAATCGACTGTGGCCGAGCTGGGGGTGCTCTGGGTCGTCGCCTCGTGGGTCGTCGTGGCCCGAGGCTCGAGCTCCTGCTCTGGGCGGAGCACGACGGCGCTAGCTCGCCGGATCTGAGGTCTCGCACTCCCTCCTCGCTGCAACACCACGGGGAGCGAGCTGTCACTCTCGCCGATGCGATGGAGGTCCTTGGGTGGAGAATGGAGTAGCCAAAGATGCTTGAATCGTGCGACAGAGCTGACCTATATAGTGTTAGGGGTCCGAGAAGAATGGGAGTCGGGTGCGAACGTCGAGGCACGGACCCCTAAGATCCACCCCGGGCGAGGGTCTCGGATCAGCAAGGAAGGATTAGGACCCGGGGTTTAGGGTTTTAGTGATCGGATCAAGCGAGGAAAATAAGGCGAAATCGGGTCTGATGCTGGATCCGCTGGGGAAGAAGGTCCGCGGAGGGAGTTGACCGGGGTCAACAAACCCCCGTGGACCAATCAGAATCAGCCACGTGGAAAATATTTGGAAATTCAATTAAAAATAGCAAATGGCCGATTTATTAAAAACTTAAAACATGGAATATTTTTGTTTTAATTTTTTCTATTTTTTGGTGATTTTTAACTAATTTTTCAAAATAAAAATAGGGTATATACACTTTATGCTATGTATAGATATTTACACAATATGCCTTTTTAATTTTAAATTTTTAATTTGTTACTTTTGTGCATTTTTATTCCTATTTTATATTTTATTTATTTAAAACATAAAATAAGGAATAAAAAGGTATTTTTATTTTATTTTTATTATTTATATACAAGGGTGAAATAAATAGATAGATATATATATATACACATCTAGGTACAAGGTATATTTACAATGTTATTTTTGGTTTTTAATTTTGTTCTTTTTATTTTGTTTTTATTTTTGTTGTTTTTATTTTATTTATTTACACCATAATAAATAGAATATTTACAAAAGTTTTGGAATTTTAATTTATTTATTTATAGGGTGAAATAAATATAGGAGTGGTTGTATGTACATGGTGGATATGTACACAAGTGACTCTTTTTATTTTCTTTTTAATTTTTCTATTTTTGTTTTGATTTTATAATTATAAATATATACAATATTTACAAACCACTTTTATTATATTTTTTTAGAGGAAAATATTTTTATTTTATTTATAGGTATATTTACACATTTGAGTCCCTATCTCCCTCTACTCTGTCTTTTATGCGGTCAGGCCCATGCTGAGCCCTCCCTTGGGGTTAGGTTGCTCAATATTTATTCTAAATATTTCCTCTTTTTCTTTTGTCTCTTTATTCTTTTATTTTTGCACGAAAACATGCTAATTATTAAACTTTATACAATGCATGCTTTTGATAATTATTTGTATTTACATGAATATGCATGTATTTGCAAAGGTTTTTGTAGCTAAAATATAAGAATAAAGAGTGATGAATGGGTATTCATCACCCCCCTATACTTAACTTTTGCTAGTCCCTTAGCAAATACTTATTTGAAAAAGAAGTGAAAGAGAGAAAGAAAAAGAAAAAGAGGAGAATATACATGGATTAAGGCTGATTATTAAACTTGCCTTCATTAAATTGAATTATGGAGCTCGATCAGATCTTTGGATTATTAACGTGTCGGAACCTTATTTGGACTTAAGCTTAAAACTCAACAGCCTCTAAGTTCCACCAATCTATGGACAAGACTCCTCAATAAATCAGATCAGAACAAGTCTACATACACAAACTCTAATGACCATGAATCTTTCCATGCAGTGTAAGTGATATGTAGCTCCCCACCTCAGAAGTGACAAAGAAACAGCCTCCCTCAACTTGGTAACTCTAATGCATCGGTCTAGCAACTCTTTCCTCGAGAAGCAGGGTATTCCCTTCTAAGTTCAAGTGCAATCGGCTCAAGAAGAGGGGGAATAAGAGGTATAGAATTTTTGGGAGCTCAACCAGTGTAGCTAAGTCTCCCGCTGCAAGCTTCATGAGATGTAACATGGATACCATAAGCTTTTGCTTTATTTGACTATACACACTCCGATGGGGTTATTAAATTTTCAATCTGACCCACCACTTTTTTGGAGTTCTTTTTGCATTTTTTTCAAGTGCATCTGTACAACATATCTACATGGTGCAGCATATATACAAGAAATTTTTCTCTTGAGCCAGTAGACTATCCCTCTTTTGAAGCTTTATTGCAACCCACGGCTTCTGTCTTTAGCCTTCATCACCACTAGACCAAGTTGAGGTGCACTTCCTTCACTAGAAGAAGAAGAGAGGTTCCGCCTAGAAGTAATACCCTCATATGCTACCCCAAGCCAAAGGAAACTGCCTCCTCGCCACCTCATCCGTGGAGAGCTATGTGTAAAGTGCTGGTGCAAGTCAAGCCATTGTCTCTAAGAGTCATGCGTGTGTTGTTAAGTGCTCTACTTAGGCTCATTAAGATGACATATGCTCATAGCCTAGTGGACTCAAAGAATTAAGTCCTTATGGACTTGAAAAGCCTTAACCCTAAGCCCTATAAGGTTCCTCTTAGAATTAGGTGGATTAAGATCTTAATCAAGCTCCATTTCCCAATTTAATTCCATGCTAGTTTAAATGTCAACTATCATCCAGAAAAACTATATACATATATACAAAGATGCTATTTACAAACATTTACAATCGTGCAAATTTTTTGAAAAATGTTTTGAAATCATGAATGGATAAATGCATGAAATGCAAGTTTTGCAAAGGTATTTACACACATTTACACAAGATTTTTGCAAAGTTTTGATTTTCAAAACATTTTGGAAAAATTTTGTACTATATTCATAATTTTGATAAGAAAATATTCACACAAGCTTTACACAAAAGATTTTTGAAAATATTTTTACAAAAATAATTTTGTACACTAGCTTTGTATGTGCAATAAAAGAATGATTATTTACAGGAATATTTTTTTAGTTTTTGTGATTTTTAAGGTTTTTAGCCATTTTATTTATTAACACACTCACACAAAGTACGAGTTATGGCTAAAGTATATATGAAATATATACACACCCCCTATACTTAGCTTGAACGATGTCCTCAGAGTGATCAAGAGCGATGAAGAAGACATAACTCGTGCTTAGTATAGGGAAGTGAAAAGGAATGGCTAGATACAGAGATGAATGAATAGAATGAGGAGAGCTCGGTGGTTTCCTCCTATACTTAGGATCAAATAATCCTAAGTATATCAAGCTGTACATGAAGGGAAATCCGAGTGAGGGATGTACAGAGTCTGCCCCCCCTATACTTAGGGTAAAATATCCCTAAGTATAGGCAGCAAAACAGAGGTAGAAAGAATGAAAAGTGTACCCGAAGGTCCTACATCCCCCCTATACTTAGGGTAAGGTACACCCTAAGTATAGCATAATCATAAGATGAGAAAAGGGATGTGGGACTAACGAATAGAGTGATATGGACAACTGGATCTATACAAGTCGGAAGAACAGTGAGAATCAGGCGTGAGATGCAATAGATGTGAGTCAAGAGACCACATTTCACGCAAAGTGAATAGGGGCAACATCAACGACCCGCGTCTCATGATCTAGAAATGGCTTGAGCTGCTGGTCGTTCACTCGAAAGGTACTCTCAGAAGACAACTCGGATATATCAATGCTACCGTTGTCGTGTACCTTTCTCACAAGATAAGGTCCCTTCCATTTGCTCTGTAGCTTCCCTGGAAATAGACGAAGCCTAGCATCAAACAACCATACTCTCTGTCCAGGCTCAAAATGCTTGTGGCTGATATGAGAATCATGCCACTCTTTCACTCTCTCCTTGTATTGTAGGCTGTTTGAGAAGGCGGTATCACGAAGCTCCTCCAGGGCTGCTAACTCTGCCCTCCTCTGGTCTCCTACACTATCTGGATCTAAAAGAATGTCTGTGACTGCCCAAAGTGACTTGTGCCTCAACTCAACAGGTAAATGGCCCGGCTTGCCATAAACGAGGCGAAAGGGAGATGTGCCCAATAGTGTCTTGAAAGACGTCCTATATGCCCACAAGACCGAGTCCAAAAGCTGTGACCAATCCTTTCGGTCAGGGCGGACGACTTTCTGCAAAATAGTCTTGATCTCCCTGTTCGACACCTCGGCTAGACCATTCGTCTGTGGATGGTATGGAGTGGCAACTCGATGGTCTATGCCGAACTCGCTTGCAAGTGCCTTCACCTGGTCGTTGATGAAATGAGACCCCCCATCTGAAATCAATACTCGAGGTACCCCGAACTTCGTGATGATGTGCTTCCTCAAAAATCTGCAAACTGTCCTCGCATCAGCGGCTCGGGCGGGGATGGCCTCAACCCAACGACTAATATAGTCTACGGCCAACAGAATGTACTCAAATCCCTGACTCTTAGGGAATGGACCCATGAAATCGATTCCCCATGCGTCAAAAACCTCACAGAAGTGAATGGGCTGCATCGGCATCATATCCCGCTGTCCACAAGTGCCCATCCTCTGACAGTCAGCACACCTCTTCACGAACTCATCAGAGTCCTTGAAGAGGGTGGGCCACCACAAGCCGGATTGGAGCACTTTCTGTGCCGTTCTCCTCTCAGAATGATGTCCTCCTGCCTCAAGCTTGTGGCAGTAAGTGAGGACGCTATGGTGTTCCTCTTGAGGAATGCACCGACGCCAGACGCTATCCCCTCCTTCGTGGTAAAGGATGGGATCCTCCTAGTGGTAGGACTTGGCCTTCACGAGGAAGGTCTCAAGCCTCTGCCTGGGCCAACCTTGTGGGACTTTCTTAGCAACAAGAAAGTTCACAATGTCGGCATACCACGGGAGAGAGGCGATAGCAAGAATCGCCTCATCTGGGAAGGTCTCACAAATGGGATCAATCTGCTCAGACTCCTCAGGATGCTCTAAACGGGAGAGATGATCCGCCACCACATTCTTGACTCCAGGCTTATCCTTGATCTCAATGTCGAACTCCTGGAGTAGAAGGATCCATCTAGTCAGTCTGGCCTTGGCATCCTTCTTTGCCATGAGGTATCGGATGGCGGTGTAATCAGTATACAAAGTCACTTTAGATCCAATAATGTACGATCTGAACTTATCTAGGGCGAACACTACTGCTAGCATCTCCTTCTCTGTGACTGCATAATTCCACTGGGCGAAATCCAAGGTGCGGCTAGCATAGTGGATAGCAAATGGGACTCCATCCCTCCTCTGTCCCAGCACAGCCCCCACGGCAAAATCGGAGGCGTCCGTCATGATCTCGAATGGGAGAGACCAATCTGGTGGCTGGAGGACAGGAGCCTCAACAATACAATGCTTGAGAGTCTCAAATGACGAAAGATACTTGTCATCGACAAGGAACTCGGTGTCTTTCGTCAGCAAGTCAGTCAACGGCCAGGCAACCTTACTGAAATCACGAATGAATCGCCGATAGAAACCGACGTTCCCCAGTAAAGACCGTAACTGCCGCAAATTGAACGGTGGTGTGAGTTTTCTAATGACATCAACCTTGGCCGGATCAACCTCCATGCCCCTGTTGGAGATGATGTGGCCAAGCACCGTCCCTTGAGTCACCATAAAGTGACTCTTCTCCCAAGAAAGAACCAAGCGAACCTCAATACATCGCTGAAGTACTCGGTCTAGGCAGTCAAGACAGGAGTCGAATCCGTCGTCGTAAATCGAGAAATCATCCATCAAGACCTCCAAGCACTCCCCTACCATGTCCGAAAAGATCGACATCATGCATCTCTGAAAAGTCGCAGGGGCATTGCATAACCCAAATGGCATGCGTCGGAAGGCGTATGTGCCGAAGGGACAGGTAAAGGTGGTCTTCTCCTGGTCCTCAGGAACGATGGCCACCTGGTTGTAGCCCGAGTACCCATCCAGAAAACAATAGTGGCTCTTCCCTGCCAGTCTCTCAATGATCTGATCAATAAAGGGCAGGGGGAAATGATCCTTCTTGGTGGCCTGGTTGAGTCTCCTGTAGTCAACACAAACCCGCCAAGAAGTGGGTACTCGTGTAGCAATCTCCTCTCCAGACTCGCTAATCACTATAGTGATGCCCGTCTTCTTGGGCACCACATGCAAAGGGCTGACCCACTTGGAGTCGAAGATGGGATAGATAAAATCGGAGCTCCACCATTTCGAAATTTCCTTCATGACAACCTCTCTCTGATTTGGGTTCAGTCGCCGCTGGAACTCACGCGACGGCTTCGCCTCATCCTCAAGATAGATATGATGGGAGCACAGGGCCGGACTAATCCCCTGGAGATCTGCTACGCTCCATCCTATTGCCTTGCAGTTCTTCTCAAGAACCCCCATCAAACGGGATTCCTGCTCTCCAGTCAAATCGGCTGAGATAATGACTGGGTACATCTCATGCTCACCCGCAAGGAATCTATACTTCAACGATGAAGGAAGCGGCTTCAGCTCTGGACAAACTGGTGCTGGCAAATCTGGCTTCTGAAGAAGTCGCGTGTATGCTGTCAAATCTGCCCGGGAGAATGAGAACTCTCTCACAAACTGGATCTGGAGAAGGCTACTCAACTGGACTGTCTCTGCTCTGCTCGGCATCTACCTCCTCCTCAGCTGTAGGCTCAGTGGAAATCAGGTCTGGCATATAATCCTCTCAATCTGCCCACTCAGACTCTGACTCTGAGGGATCTACATCATCCGCGGTGGCATCAGTACCACCGTCATCACAAAAATCTGTGTCGCAGTCGAGAACCGGCTCTGCTGCCTCTAACGTATCCTGAACCAGGAATGTGCTATCCAAGCTCTCCTTCGCTGTCATCTCTACATCAGCGGTGTCTGAAAATGAGAGGATGGCTTGTGCTGCTGGGTCTACCCAAACTGCCTCATTGCCTGTGATCACAAAGTCACAGTCCTGGTGGATGTCTAGCCCTGCATCTGTCAGCTGCTCTGTATCTGAAGTGGTCTCTGAGCACGATCTCTCTCTGGCTCTGATGTCCTCGACCGTATCTATTTGTACACTTTCGCCCTCGACGCAAAAGTATACCTTCCCGCTATCATGGTCGGTCAATGCCTTGGTTGTGGCCAAGAACGGGTGACCTAGAATGATGGGGGTATCGGTCACAGACTCAGGGATCTCCATGTCCAACACTACGAAGTCCATGAGGAATTGCAGGCCCTGAATAGTGACGACTACATCTCGCAACAACCCCTTCGGCCTCTTGACAGATCTATCAGCAAACTGAAGGATTGTCCTGCTCTGTCTAAGAGTGCCCAACTCGAAGCGGTCGAGAAGGGCTGCCGGAAGGAGGTTGATCGATGATCCGCTATCTAATAGAGTACGGTCGAACCTCCGCTCACTGATATGGCATCTGACATAAGGGACTCCTGAATCTGGCCTCTTGGCCGGCAGACGGTTCTGGATCGCGAAACAAGTGGCTTTTGTCAGCACATGGATCTCAGAGTGGTGGTTCCTCCTCTTCCTCCTGACTGTGGTCCTGTCTCTCAATGAACGTTGAAGAAGGGGAATGTGCTGCAAAGCCTCCTGAAGAGTCAGCTGTATGTGAAATCGATCTATCATCTGCTGGCTGAACTCTTCCTGATCTCTTTTTTTCGGATTTTCTTTTTCTTCTCCTTCCCCATCTGAAGGGCTCTAGGGAAGGGGATCACAGGGTCCTTATCAAATGAAGGACTAGGAAAGGGTCTAGGCGGTTCGACGACCGGATCCACACATACATCATGCACCACAGTAGGACCAGAAGAAAATAAACCCTTTCCTTTATTCACAACAGAGTTCCGAGATACAAGTGCAGAAGAAGGAAAAACTACATGTCTCTCAGAATGAACACGGGTGGCCTCAGTACCACCATCGGTTGGATCGACTAGAAGACTCACGGCCTCAGTACCGCGCTATGGCTCGGCATCGTGGGTGGCCTCAGTACCACCTCCTCGGAGTGGTGAAACAGCGGCCTCAGCACCATCGCTGGAATCAGCATCCTTGGTGGCATCAGTACCACCGTCGTCATCCTCCTCGTCGGGCGCTCTAAGTGGATCCTTATGATGTAGCTCAGACGAGGCGCCACCTGCTGGCATCCTACCGCTCCTAAGTGTGACAAAATCAGTATCAAACAGATATCCAGTCATATCACCAAATGTATCACTAGGAGTGGTAAACTCAGTACAAGCTACCTGCTCAGATTTCCGCTTCAGGCTGTTGGGGTTCGGCTCTATCTAGGCAGCGATGGCGACCTTCCCTCTCACAATGTCCCGCATCTCCTGGCGGAACTCGTCCATCTCCCGTCTGAAGGTAGTCTGCTGATCCGTGAGGAGGCGGGCTATGTCATCCAAGACAGGGTTCTCAAGGGAACCCGACGGGTAGCCTCTCTGGTAATAAGGCTGCTGGATCTGCGGCTGTGGCTGAGAGGGGTATGGGTGATGATGCTGCTGCTGCTGGTGAGGCTGATCTCGCCTCCAAGACTGTCCCTGCTGATAGGGACGAGGACCATAGGATGATTGCTGTTGCTGTGGTGGTGGGTACACTGGGGGCTGCTGCTACGGCTGGTGCTCTCTTTGATGGCTGTACTGGCCACCCTGTCCTGACGGCTGCTGCTGGGGCTGGGTACCTGATGAATACCCATTCATCACTCTTTATTCTTCTATTTTAGCTACAAAAAAACCTTTGCAAATACATGTAAATATGTGCAAATACAAATAATTACCAAAAGCATGCATTGTGTAAAAAGATATAATTAGCATGTTTTTGTGCAAAAATAAAAGAATAAAGAGTAAAAAGAAAAAGAGGGAAATATTTAGAATAAATATTGAGCAACCTAACCCAAGGGAGGGCTCAGCATGGGCCTGACCGCATAAAAGCCAAAGTAGAGGGAGATAGGAGCTCATGTGTACATACTTTTGTAAATAAATAAAATTATATTTTCCTCACCCAAAAATATACTTGTATACATTTTGTATATATTTAGAAACTATTAAAAACAAAATAAAAATTTAAAAATCAAAATTCCAAAAATGCCCTTTCACCATGTACATAGACCATCATCCTTTATTTATTTAACCCTATAAATAAATAAAATTATTTTCTAAACTTTTTGTAAATATTCTATGTTACATATTGTAAATACATAAAATAACAAGAAACAAAACAAAAATCAAATAAAAATTACAAAATTAAAAATACAAAAATACATTGTATAGATACCATGTATATAAATTTATTTCACCCTTGTGTATAAATAATTAAAATAAAATAAAAATACCATTTTGTTCTTTACTTTATGATGTAAATGAATAAAATATAAAATGGGCATAAAAATACATAAAAATAACAAATAAAAAAATCAAAAATTAAAATCTATATAGTATACATATACCTATATATATATAGCTACCCTATTTTTATTTCCAAAAATTAATTAAAAATCACCAAAAAATAGAAAAAAAATAAAAGAAAAATATTTCATGTTTTGAGTTTTTCTTAATTCGGCCTTTTTCTACCTTAAATTAAATAAACAAAAAAATAAAAACGTGGCAGCTCTTGATTGGTCCACGGGGGATTGTTGACCCCGGTCAACTCCCGCGGACTCTTTCCTTTTGCGTCGACTCGCGCCCGACCCGACTTCGTCGATTTCTCCACGCGTCTCCAGCCTGTCGCCCCCGCGAACCCCGCGCCCGGATTCTTCGTCGTTCATCCGACATCCTCGCCAGATCCTTCGCCGTGGGATCCACGCCTTCCATAGCTGCCTCCACTCAACCCTAATCGGCCCTGTCTCCATATATATCTCGACCTCCGCCGCCTCCGCGCCTCATCTTTGGCTCGCCACTTTCATTCCCGTGACCTCCAGAGCAATCACCGAGGTGACAGCTCGCGTTTGCCCCTGTTGCAGTGAGGAGAGGGTGCCCCGACCATCGATCCGGTAGCTTCGCGCCGCCGTGCTCCGCCGCTTGCAGGAGCTCGAGCCTCAGGCCTTGACGCCCTTCGAGGCTACGACCGGGAGCTAGCTAAGCTCCAGCACAGTCTTCCGCACCACCCAGGTAGATCCTTTAGGCCATAGTTTAGCATAAATCTCGATTTTTAGTTTACTGTTAGCGTAGCTCCGCCGCCGTCGCCAGCCACCTCCGATACCCCATTTGTCATTCCGACCCGACCATCGTCTTCGCCAGACCTCTCCGCATCTTCTTCACCCCTTCGCCCAACCCAGCTCGCACAGGAGCTGGGATTCGAGCTCCTCCGTCCATCGCCTCGCCGGAGCTTGCCCATTTCGCCTCCCCGATCACCTTCACCACGCCTAACAGGGTCGAGGCACTTTGCCCTCGACCCGCGAGTTTGCTGGGATACTTTGCAGGTCTATCCAAGCCCATCTGAGGGCTTGGACCACTTGGTCCAGCTGCTCCACCTCCGCCGACCTCGCCGGACCTCCCAGAGGATCGGTTGGGCCATCGGAGGGCTCCATTAGACGCGGAGGGCTCGCAGCTTCCTTCTCCAACCTTCAGCGAGCGTCCACGAGGAGACCAGCGCCGCCACGAGTCCGGCGAAGTTCGCCGGAGCCCTGTTCGTCCATTATCCTCCTCCGCCGTCCGATTGACCCCCGAGCTCCAGATCCAATCACGTTCGTCCATTTGAGGAGCAGCGTCAACCGTCAGATCCATTCGAGGGTCGATCTCCACCGTCGATCCAGCGCAGCTCAGCCTCGTCGTCCGTCCACCGTTCGATCTGCAACGTGGCAGCACCTGGACCGTCGGATCACAGTCTAGGACCGGAGCCCTGGGCGCCACCCCCTTCTCAGCCGTCCATTTATCCACGTGGCGTTCATCCATCGGTTCGACTTAATAAAGGGGTAAATTACCTTAGGCCCCCTTGTAGTTTATGTGTTTGCTTTCAGTCCTGTAAATATTTTAGGAATTTTATTTACGTTGGGATATTTGCATATTAAACCTCGTACTTTCTCGTATTTGCATTTATACCCCTGTCAGTTGTGAACACGTGCATCGACACGTGATATTTTGGTTTATTTGCAATAGAGACCCTGTAGTTCTGGATGTTCTTTAGTGAATGAAATCTTTTACTTATTTGCATTTATACCCCTGTGCGTGATTTATTTCCACATGTGCGTTTTATTTTGGGTATTTTGCAGATAAGCCCCTGGACTTTTGGTACTTGTTACCTATAAGCCCTCGAACTTATTTTTCTTACATTTGGGTCCCTGAGTGCCCCAGGCACGTGCTTGGCACCGTGTTCTGCTGGTATTTTGCACCAGACCCCCCAGAACTTTGGGTATTTGCACTTTGGTCCCTGTGCACAGTGCCCCTCCTTTATTTTTGAATAAAATATCAAATCACCTCCAAATTCGATGAAAATTTGACACATGGCTCCTTCCATGGTGTAGAATTTTTATGAATTTTTGAGGACATTTTTGATTTCATTTGCTATTTTTAAAATTCAAAAACCCTTATTTTTGCCACTGTTTAGAGTCATAAACCCCAAGAAAATATCAAAACCCTTTTAAAAATTCCATAAAAATTAGTTACTGTTTATTTTGTGTTCCTCGATTTTCTAGCCAATTTTGGCTAATTTTTCATTGAGTAAAAACCCTAAAAACTTAAAAACACCTCAAAACTCCTAAAAATCATAATAAAATAATTTAAAAACTCAAAAACAATAATTTTGGTGCTCAAATTTTCCTTGTTTTCTCTAGTATACAGGAAAATTACCTCCAGGCCCCTTTGAGATCCTTAGATATTTTATCTTTGGGTTTTGGGCCTGGCTGGACAGTACCCCTTGCTTTTCGCACTGTTGGATTTTTAGGAAATAAAATAAACATCAGAAAAATCTCAAAAATTCACCAAAAACATAAAAAAAAAATAAAACACATAAAAATAATTTGTCTGAATTTTTGCTTGCTTTTTAATGCATTAAATAAATTGTTCAAGTTAATTGTTTGTGTGCTTTCCTGTTTTCTTTATATTCCAAAAATCCTAAAAAAAATATAAACACCCTTAAAAACACTAAAAAATACTCTCTCGGATTTCTGACTACATCGTAGGCCGCAAGGCCAATCTGTGCTCCTTGTGTTCGACCCTGGGTGCTATACCAGGTTAATCTCATTGCAGGACCGCTCTCTTTTGTGCTCGATTAGTTTTACATGTTCTGAGTGGTTGATTTTTCTTGATATACTTAGCTCGAGTGATTGAGGTCGCGACGACCATTTCTTTACCTTTACCTTAGTCGGTTCGGGTGGTTATCAGAATGGCGCCGTTGCCGGGGAGCACGGCTTTGTAGTCACTTTTCCATATTGTCTCTCTATATTATCATTGTTCTCTGACACTCTCTCTTTGATTTTTGTGCGAGGTACTGCGTGGACAACTTGGAGTTTATTTTTTTTGAGGACCCGCATGAGAAGAACAGCAGGGAGAGGAGGAAGAAGAATTTTATTTTGAGAGAGAACAATATTGTTTGTAATAATTTAGAACTTGGACATTTGTGGACACTTGTAACTTAGTGGGTCTGTTTCGCCGAGTACCGGTGTGCTCGGGGGACCCATTTGGATTTTCGCGGCTTTTTCTGCGGTTTTGATAGCTAGCTGCCTTTTCCGGTGTTTACGCGGTTTTTCTCGAGCCCCTAGATTTAGGAATTTCTCTTGCTTGTGCCGTAATTAGTAGGGTCCCTACACTTAATTGCTTATCTGTTCCTATAGATCGTTAATTGGACCTACTAATAATAAATAATAAAAATAACTTGGTCGCTTTCCTGAGAGCCTACGCGCCGCGAGCCTGCCCCGGAAGCGCTACTCCTGAACTCGACCTGTCGAGAAGAGGAGGGGTGGGCCAAGACCGGACTCTTTGGATCAAGGGCGAGTGACTGAGTTGGACGGTTCTGCGCTAGGAATTGCTCATCTAGGACTCGGTTTTTCCTCGCTGCACCATTTAGGTAGTTTAATTCTGTCTTTAAATTCTGCGCGGATCACTTGCATGTAGAGTGCTGGAGACAAGGTACGCATTTCTTTCTCTGCATGCATCATTGATTTCTTCGCGCATCGGCTTTTTCGTTTTCTCCCTCTGTTTTTGGCTTAATCATCAGGAGAATCAGAAAATTCGTTAGGCCGCTTGTATTTATTTTGAAAAAAAAAATTAAAAAGAAATAAAAAATTGGGACTGGATAACACTATTGACCCTAAAAGACACTTCACCTAAAAAATTGTCTTGGGGAGAGCAACCCCCTCATTGTTTGGTTTGATTGTGCGAGAGAGTGACCCGAACACTAGGTAAAGCCCTCTGGTGCTCATCTCGACTGATTACCGACTCTTCTGTGCGGGACAGTCGGTTGAGAGAGTATCGGGTATCCCAGCAGGTCACGTAATCGCTCTAATATTCTGTGTGTTCACCCAATAAAATTGACAAGATAAATTGACCGAGCTTTCACGGTCTTCAGATTGTGTTGCGTTGGTGAACCGGGGGTTTGCTTTGCGATCATATTTTCTCCAGATCCCATCCGCCCAACTCGCCAGATCAAGATGATGGGTAGACGATCTCTTAGGCAGCCTCTGGCTGCACCGCTTTCAGGCGCGTCTACTTCACCATCTAGGTTGGCCCGTGAGAGTCGAGACCAGCTCTCCGGGCCCGAGTTCGATTCCACCCTGTTCCCCCTCGATCCCCTTTCTTTTGCTACTGAGAGACATGAGCCCGAGGAAAGACGAATTAATTTGACAGAACCTGAGTTGGGCTCATCTGATTTTATAGACGTCACTATGGCCGGAGCCGGCAGTTCAGATGATCGCCAACCCGAACATTTTGTATTAGACCAGGGAGCGATCAACTCCACCCTGATCGCATCATTAGAGACAGTACAGCAGCAGCTACGCGATCAGGGAGCTTTTATGATTGAGATGAGAAGGGAGTTGGAGCGACTCCGAGCAGAGCGAGACGAGCCGAGCGAGCCTGAGGACATTCCTGATGCTGATGCAGAGGCAGCAGCCGCAGCAGCGGCTGCCGCAGCAGCAGCCGCCGCCGGAGCGGGACCACCGAGACCGATGCGGGAGTTACACAACCCCGGATCTACACTGATGCACCATTGGGTGGTGGTACCTGCTATCGTGGGGGATTTCAAGTTCCCTCCAAACACCCTGCAGATGCTTCCTCATTTTCACGGACTCGCCACTGAGGAGCCCCACCTCCATCTCCAGGAGTTTTTGATGATTTGCAGCACTGTCCACGACCGTCATGTGGACCAGGATACGATTCGGATGATGGCCTTCCCTTTTTCACTGGCAGATAGAGCAGCCGCCTGGCTGAAGCATTTAGGGAAGTTCGTTTACACCTGGGAGCAGCTCCGCACCGAGTACTTGAACAAGTACTATCCACTCGGGCGGACGAATGCAGCGAGGGCCCTGATCAACAACTTCTCCATGCTCCCTAACGAGCAGTTTCACGAGGCATGGGAGAGGTTCAGAGAGCTTCTGGATAGATGCCCACACCACGACATTTCCAAGCCGAACCTAGTTCAGAGCTTCTTTAGTGGGATGACGCCAGAGCTTCAGGGTCTGGTGAATGCTTCTTGCGACGGGTCCTACTTTGCCAAGGACCACAACCAAGTCTGGGCCATTTATGAGGAGATGGCCGAAAATTACATGGTGATGTCCCAGACTCGGTTGTACACACAGAGATCTCAGCAGCCGCCAGGACCCGTGCAATACCAGCGGATAGCACGGGTTGATGCAGGTCCATCCAGTTCGTCCGCAGTTGCAGCCGCACAGGCAGAGTCGGCCGCTGCGGACATGGGGATTATCAGTGAGAAGTTGGACCGCATGGAAATAATAGAGAAGAAGCAGTGCCAGGGCATAACTCAGATGGAGCAGATGGCACAAACTCTGAGCGACGTGAAGACCCATCTCTTGTGTCTTCAGGAGGCACAGACGGCTTCTCAGCCCCGTCTTCAGTCGCGAGGCGAATCCGTCGGCAGCCGCAGCTCGTCCCAGCGCTCCAGCTCCTTGCAGCAGCCTAGACAAGTTCACCTTGTACAGGCGGAGCCGTACCAGCAGCAGCAGCCCTCTTACCAGTCACCACCATCTCCAGACTTACAGATGGTGGTATATCAGCCGGATCAGCCTCTGGCAGTACTGCCGCCAGACCCCTTCGATGCAGAGCCGTTGATGGATGTCAACGGGATTTGGTACGACCGTCCCCAACCTGGAATCCGACGAGACCATCCCGGATTCAGGTGGGGGAATGGGGGTAACCAGTCCCAACAGCAGCCAGCCGGTCAGGGAGGGCAGTACTCCCAGCAGAGAGATCACCAGCAGCCCCCAGCATACCAGCCACACCAGCCATCATCCTTCGTACCTCGTCCCTACCAGCAGCAGGGACAGACTTGGAGACGTGAGCAGCAGGCTCACCAGCAGCAGCATCCTTCCTCTTACCCCTCTCAGCCGCAGCAGCACCAGGTCCAGCAGCCTCATTACCAGAGAGGCAACCCGTCGGGCTCCCATGAGAGCCCCGCCTTGGATGATCTAGCCCGCATCTTCACAGAACAGCAGGCTACATTTAGACGGGAGATGGACGAGTTCCGCCAGGAGATGCGGGACCTGATGAGAGGGAAGGCCACCATCCCTGCACAGATCGAGCCTAATCCGAATAGCTTGAAGAGGAAGTCTGAGCAGGTAGTTCACACTGAGCCTACTACTCCTAGTGACTCATTTGATGATATGTCGTCGGATCTATTTGATGCTGATTTTGTTACACTTAGGAGCGGTAGAAGACCAGCAGGCGGCGCCTCATCTGAGCGACAACGCGAGGATCCATCTAGAGCGCCAGATGAGGAAGAGGAGAGCGGTACTGAAGCCGCACATGATGATGACGGTGGTACTGATGCCACCCGAGATGCTGATTCCACCGGCGGTACTGAGGCCGCCGCTTCACCATATCGAGGAGGTGGTACTCACGCCACCAGCAGAGCCGAGCCAGCCCGCGGTACTGAGGCCGCAAGACGTCTAGTTGTAGAGCCAGCTAGAGGTGGTACTAAGGCCACCAATATTCATTCTGATAGAGATGTTGTCTTTCCTCGTATGAATGTATCTCAGGACTCTATTTTGAATAAAGGAAAAGGTTTAGTTTCTTCTGATCCCACTGTGGTGAATGATGTATGTGAGGATCCGGTCATCGAACCGTCTAGGCCTATTCCTAGTCCTTCATCTGAGAAGGACCCTGTGATCCCCTTTCCTAGAGCCCTTGAGTTGGGGAAGGGGAAGAAAAGAGAAAAAGATCCAAAAAAGAGAGAGCAGGAGGAGTTCAGCCAGAGCATGATAGACCGATTTCACATCCAGCTGACCCTCCATGAGGCTTTGCAACACATCCCTCTTCTTCAGCGATCCTTGAGAGACAGGACCACAGTCAGGAGGAAGAAGAGGAACAACACCGCAGAAATTCATGTGTTGACAAAAGCCACGTGTTACGCGATCCAGAACCATCTGCCGACCAAGAGGCCAGATTTAGGAGCCCCGTATGTCAGATGTCATATTAGTGAGCAGAGGTTCGACCGTACTCTATTAGATAGCGGATCGTCGATCAACCTTCTTCCGGCAGCCCTTCTCGACCATTTAGAGTTGGGCACTCTTAGACAGAGCAGGACATACCTTCAGTTTGTTGATCGGTCTGTCAAGAGGCCAAAGGGGTTGTTGCGAGACGTTATCGTCACGATTCAGGGTTTGCAATTCCCCGTGGACTTCGTAGTGCTGGACATGGAGACCCCTGACTCGTTGACCGATTCCCCCATCATCCTCGGTCGCCCGTTCTTGGCCACAGCCAAGGCGGTGACTGACCATGACAGTGGGAAGGTATTCTTTCGCGTCCAGGGCGAGAGTATACAAATAGAGACGGTTAAGGACCACAGAGACAGAGGTAGATCCCGCTCAGAGGGCAGTACAGATTCAGAACAGCTGACAGATACAGAGCCAGACATACACCAGGACTGTGATTTTGTGATCACAGATGATGAGGCAGCTTGGGCAGATCCTGCAGCACAGACCATCCTCTCATATTCAGATACAGCTGATGCAGAGATGATAGCAGAGGATAGTCTGGAGAGCACATCCCTGGTTCAGGATACTATTGAGTCAGCAGAGTCGGACCTTGATCGCGACACGATTTTCAGTGATGGTGGTATTGAGGCCACCCTGCTCTACGGTGGTACTGATGCCACCGCAGTTGATACAGATCCCTCGGATTCAGAATCTGATTGGGCAGATTGTGATGATCAGATACCAGAACTGGATCCACCTGAGCCTACAGATGAGGAGGAGGTAGAGGCAGAGCAGATCAGAGACAATGCAGAGGACCCGCCTTCTCCAGATCAAGTTTGTGAGAGTTCTTTATCATTTTCCCAGGTAGATTTGGCAGAATTGTCAGCATACACACATCTTCTTCAGAAGCCAGATTTGCCAGCACCCAGCTGTCCAGAGCTAAAGCCGCTCCCTACTTCGCTGAAGTATCGATTCCTTGCGGGAGAGTCTGAGATGTACCCAGTCATCATCTCTGCCGATCTGACTGGAGAACAAGAATCCCGTCTGATGGGGGTTCTTGAAAAGAACCGCAAGGCAATTGGATGGAGCGTAGCAGATCTCCATGGGATTAGTCCCTCGTTGTGCTCCCACCACATCTATCTCGGAGGAAGGGGCAAAGCCGTCGCGTGAGTTCCAGCGGCGACTGAACCCCAACCTACGAGAGGTTGTCATGAAGGAAATATAAAATGGTGGAGTGCAGATTTTATTTATCCCATTTCCGACTCCAAGTGGGTTAGCCCCTTGCATGTGGTGCCCAAGAAGACGGGCATCACGACTGTGATCAGTGAGTCGGGAGAGGAGATTGCTACACGAGTACCCACCTCTTGGCGGGTCTGCGTTGACTACAGGAGACTCAACCAGGCCACCAAGAAGGATCATTTTCCCCCTGCCTTTTATTGATCAGATCATAGAGAGACTGGCAGGGAAGAGCCATTATTGCTTTCCTGGATGGGTACTCGGGCTACAATCAGGTGGCCATTGCTCCTGAGGATCAGGGAGAAGACCACCTTTACCTGTCCCTTCGGTACATACGCCTTCCAACGCATGCCATTTGGGCTATTGCAACGCCCCTGCGACTTTTCAGAGATGCATGCTGTCGATCTTTTCGGACATGGTAGGGGAGTGTTTGGAGGTCTTCATGGACGACTTCTCGGTTTACGGCGACGGATTCGATTCCTGTCTTGACTGCCTAGACCGAGTGCCAGCGATGTATTGCTACCCGCTTGGTTCTGTCTTGGGAGAAGAGTCACTTCATGGTGACTCAAGGGACGGTGCTTGGCCACATCATCTCCAACATGGGCATGGAGATTGATCCGGCCAAGGTGGACGTCATTAGAAAACTCGCACCGCCGTCCAATTTGAAGCAGCTACGGTCATTTCTGGGGCACGTTGGTTTTTATAGGAGATTCATTCATGATTTCAGCAAGATCGCCCGACCGTTGACTGATCTCTTGACGAAAGACACCGAGTTCCTTGTCGATGACAAGTGTCTTTCGTCCTTTGAGACTCTCCAGCAGTGTGTTATTGAGGCTCCTGTCCTTCAGCCACCCGATTGGTCTCTTCCCATTCGAGATCATGACGGACGCCTCCGATTTTGCCGGTGGGAGCAGTGCTGGGACAGAGGAGGGATGAGTTCCATTTTCCATACACTATGCTAGCCGCACATTGGATTCCGCCCAGCGGAATTATACGGTCACAGAGAAAGAGATGCTAGCCGTAGTGTTTGCCCTAGATAAGTTCAGATCGTATATCATTGGATCTAGAGTGACTTTGTTTACTGACCACACCGCCATCAGGTACCTCATGTCAAAGAAGGATGCCAAGGCCAGACTTACTAGATGGATCCTTCTACTCCAGGAGTTCGACATTGAGATCAAGGATAAGCCTGGAGTCAAGAATGTGGTGGCGGATCATCTTTCCCGATTAGAGCAGCCTGAGGATTCTGAGCAGATTGATCCTATTCGAGATACCTTCCCAGATGAGGCGATCCTTGCTATCGCCTCACTGCCGTGGTATGCCGATATTGTGAACTTTCTCGTTGCTGGGAAAGTCCCACAAGATTGGCCCAGGCAGAGGCTTGAGACCTTCCTTGCGAAGGCCAAGTCCTACCACTGGGAGGATCCCATCCTTTACCACGAAGGAGGGGATAGCATCTGGCGTCGGTGTATTCCTCAGGAGGAGCATCATAGTGTCCTCACTTACTGCCACAAGCTTGAGGCAGGAGGACATCATTCTGGGAGAAGAACGGCACAGAAAGTGCTCCAATCCGGCTTGTGGTGGCCTACCCTCTTCAAGGACTCTGATGAGTTCGTGAAGAGGTGTACTGACTGTCAGAGGATGGGCACTTGTGGACAGCGTGATATGATGCCGATGCAGCCCATTCACTTCTGTGAGGTTTTTGACGCATGGGGCATCGATTTCATGGGTCCATTCCCTAAGAGTCAGGGATTTGAGTACATTCTGTTGGCCGTAGATTATGTTAGTCGTTGGGTTGAGGCTATCCCCGCCCGAGCCGCTGATGCGAGGACAGTTTGCAGATTTTTGAGGAAGCACATCATCATGCGATTCGGGGTTCCACGAGTTCTGATTTCTGATGGGGGGTCTCATTTCGTCAACGACCAGGTAAAGGCACTTGCTAGCGAGTTCAGCATAGACCATCGTGTTGCCACACCTTACCATCCACAGACGAATGGTCTAGCTGAGGTGTCGAATAGGGAGATCAAGAATATTTTGCAGAAAGTCGTCCGCCCTGACCGAAAGAATTGGTCACAGCTTTTGGACTCGGTCTTGTGGGCATATCGGACATCTTTCAAGACTCCATTGGGTACATCTCCCTTTCGCCTCGTTTATGGCAAGCCATGCCATCTACCAGTTGAGCTGAGGCACAAGTCACTTTGGGCAGTTACAGATATCCTTATGGATCCAGATGGTGTAGGAGACCAGAGGAGGGCAGAGTTAGCCGCCCTGGAAGAGCTTAGAGATACAGCTTTCTCAAACAGCCTACATTATAAAGAGAAAGTGAAGGAGTGGCATGATTCTCATATCAGCCACAAGCATTTTGAGATTGGACAGAAAGTATGGTTGTTTGATGCAAGGCTACGATTATTTCCAGGGAAGCTACAGAGCAAATGGAAGGGACCTTACTTGGTCAGAAAGGTACACGATAACGGTAGCATTGATATATCTGAGTTATCTTCTGAGAGTACCTTTCGAGTGAACGGCCAGTGGCTCAAGCCATTTCTAGATCATGAGCCGCGGGACGTTATTATTGCCGCTATTCATTTTGCGTGAGATGTGGTCTCTTGACTCACATCTTTTGCATCTCACGCCTGATTCTCACTGTTCTTCCGTCTGTATAAATCCAGTTGTCCATATCATTCTATTCTTTAGTCCCACATCCCTTTTCTCATCCTGTGATTATGCTATACTTAGGGTGTACTTTACCCTAAGTATAGGGGGGAATGTCGGACCTGCGAGTATTCTTTTCATTCTTTCTGCTCCTGTTTTTGCTGCCTATACTTAGGGATATTTTACCTTAAGTATAGGGGGGGCAGATTCTGTATCTGCTTCACTCGGCTTTCCCTTCATGTACAGCTTGCTATACTTAGGATTAGTTAATCCTAAGTATAGGGGGAGACCACCGAGTTCCTCTCATTCTATTCATTTATTCATTCCTGTACTTAGCCATTCCTTTTCACTTCCCTTTTACTAAGCACGAGTTATGTCTTCTTCATCGCTCTTGATCACTCTGAGGACATCGTTCGAGCTAAGTATAGGGGGGGTGTGTATATATTTCATATATACTTTAGCCATAACTCGTACTTTGTGTGAGTGTGTTAATAAATAAAATGGCTAAAAATCACAAAAATTTAAAAATTTTTCATGTACATAAACCTCTTTTATCTTGCACATACATAGCTAGTGTACAAAGTATTTTTGTAAAAATGATTTCAAAAATCTTTTGTGTAAAGCTTGTGTAAATATTTTGTATCAAAATTATGTATATAGTACAAAATTTTTCCAAAATGTTTGGAAAATCAAAAAGTTTGCAAAAATCTTGTGTAAATGTTTGTAAATATCTCTTTGCAAAACTTGCACCTCATGCATCATTTATTCATGATTTCAAAACATTTTTCAAAAATTTTGCATAATTGTAAAACATTTGTAAATAGCATCTTGTGTACATATATGTATATAGTTTTTCCTGGATAAGAGTTGACATTTAAACTAAGCCTGGAATTAAATTGAGAAATGGAGCTTGAAAAAGATCTTAATCCACTAAACTTTAAGAGGAACCTTATAGGACTTAGGGTTAAGGCTTTTCAGGTCCATAAGGACTTAATTCTTTGAGTCCACTAGGCTATGAGCATATGTCATCTTGATGAGCCTAAGTAGAGCGCTTAACAACACACGCATGACTCTTAGAGACAATGGCTTGACTTGCACCTGCACTTACACATGGCTCTCCACGGATGAGGTGGTGAGGAGGCAGTTTCCTTTGGCTTGGGGTAGCATATGAGGGTAGTACTTCTAGGCGGAACCTCTCTTCTTCTTATAGTGAAGGAAGTGCACCTCAACTTGGTCTAGTGGTGATGAAGGCTAAAGACAGAAGCTGTGGGTTGCAATAAAGCTTCAAAAGAGGGATAGTCTACTGGCTCAAGAGGAAAATTTCTTATCTATGCTGCACCATGTAGATATGTTGTACAGAAGCACTTGAAAAAAAAATATATATGCAAAAATGCAAAAAGAACTCCAAAAAAAGTGGTGGGTCGGATTGAAAATTTAATAACCCCACCGGAGTGTACATAATCAAATAAAGCAAAAGCTTATGGTATCAATGTTACATCTCATGAAGCTTGCAGCGGAAGACTTAGCTACACTGGCTAAGCTTCCAAAACTCTATACTTCTACCCCCTCTTCTTGAGCTGGTTGCACTTGAACTTAGAAGGGAATATCCCGCTTCTCGAGGAAAGAGTTGCTAGACTGAGGCATTAGAGTTACCAGGTTGAGGGAGGTTGTTTCTTTGTTACTTCTGAGGTGGGGAGCCACATATCACTTACACCGCATGGAAAGATTCATGGTCATTAGAGTTTGTGTATGTAGACTTGTTCTGATCTGGTTTATTAAGGAGTCTTGCCCATAGATTGGTGGAACTTGGAGACTGTTGAGTTTTAAGCTTAAGTCCAAATAAGGTTCCGACACATTAATAATCCAAAGATCTGATCGAGCTCCATATTTCAAGTTAATAAAGGAAAGTTTAATAATTCAACCTTGATCCATGTACATACTCTTTTTCTTTTTCTTTTTCTTTCTTTTTCACTTCTTTTTCAAATAAGTGTTTGCTAAGGGACTAGCAAAGTTAAGCATAGGGGGGTGATGAATACCCATTCATCACTCTTTATTCTTCTATTTTTAGCTACAAAAACCTTTGCAAATACATGTAAATATGTGTAAATACAAATAATTACCAAAAGCATGCATTGTGTAAAAAGATATAATTAGCATGTTTTTGTGCAAAAATAAAAGAATAAAGAGTAAAAAGAAAAAGAGGGAAATATTTAGAATAAATATTGAGCAACCTAACCCAAGGGAGGGCTCAGCATGGGCCTGACCGCATAAAAGCCAAAGTAGAGGGAGATAGGAGCTCATGTGTACATACTTTTGTAAATAAATAAAATTATATTTTCCTCACCCAAAAATATGCTTGTATACATTTGGTATATATTTAGAAACTATTAAAAACAAAATAAAAATTTAAAAATCAAAATTCCAAAAATGCCCTTTCACCATGTGCATAGACCATCATCCTTTATTTATTTAACCCTATAAATAAATGTATTTATTTTCAAAACTTCTCGTGAATATTCTATGGTATATTTTGTAAATAAAGCAAATAAAAAGAAACAAAACAAAAATCAAATAAAAATTACAAAATTAAAAATACAAAAATACATTGTATAGATACCATGTATATAAATGTATACAACTATTTATTTCACCCTTGTGTATAAATAATTAAAATAAAATAAAAATACCATTTTGTTTTTTACTTTATGATGTAAATAAATAAAATATAAAATGGGCATAAAAATACATAAAAATAACAAATAAAAAAATCAAAAATTAAAATCTATATAGTATACATATACCTATATATATATAGCTACCCTATTTTTATTTCCAAAAATTAATTAAAAATCACCAAAAAATAGAAAAAAATAAAAGAAAAATATTTCATGTTTTGAGTTTTTCTTAATTCGGCCTTTTTCTACCTTAAATTAAATAAACAAAAAAATAAAAACGTGGCAGCTCCTAATTGGTCCACGGGGGATTGTTGACCCCGGTCAACTCCCCCGCGGACTCTTTCCTTTTGCGTCGACTCGCGCCCGACCCGACTTCGTCGATTTCTCCACGCGTCTCCAGCCTGTCGCCCCCGCGAACCCCGCGCCCGGATTCTTCGCCGTTCATCCGACATCCTCGCTAGATCCTTCGCCGTGGGATCCACGCCTTCCATAGCTGCCTCCACTCAACCGTAATCGGCCCTGTCTCCATATATATCCCGACCTCCGCCGCCTCCGCGCCTCATCTTTGGCTCGCCACTTTCATTCCCGTGACCTCCAGAGCAATCACCGAGGTGACAGCTCGCGTTTGCCCCTGTTGCAGTGAGGAGAGGGTGCCCCGACCATCGATCCGGCAGCTTCGCGCCGCCGTGCTCCGCCGCTTGCAGGAGCTCGAGCCTCAGGCCTTGACGCCCTTCGAGGCTACGACCGGGAGCTAGCTAAGCTCCAGCACAGTCTTCCGCACCACCCAGGTAGATCCTTTAGGCCATAGTTTAGCATAAATCTCGATTTTTAGTTTACTGTTAGCGTAGCTCCGCCGCCGTCGCCAGCCACCTCCGATACCCCATTTGTCATTCCGACCCGACCATCGTCTTCGCCAGACCTCTCCGCATCTTCTTCACCCCTTCGCCCAACCCAGCTCGCACAGGAGCTGGGATTCGAGCTCCTCCGTCCATCGCCTCGCCGGAGCTTGCCCATTTCGCCTCCCCGATCACCTTCACCACGCCTAACAGGGTCGAGGCACTTTGCCCTCGACCCGCGAGTTTGCTGGGATACTTTGCAGGTCTATCCAAGCCCATCTGAGGGCTTGGACCACTTGGTCCAGCTGCTCCACCTCCGCCGACCTCGCCGGACCTCCCAGAGGATCGGTTGGGCCATCGGAGGGCTCCATTAGACGCGGAGGGCTCGCAGCTTCCTTCTCCAACCTTCAGCGAGCGTCCACGAGGAGACCAGCGCCGCCACGAGTCCGGCGAAGTTCGCCGGAGCCCTGTTCGTCCATTATCCTCCTCCGCCGTCCGATTGACCCCCGAGCTCCAGATCCAATCACGTTCGTCCATTTGAGGAGCAGCGTCAACCGTCAGATCCATTCGAGGGTCGATCTCCACCGTCGATCCAGCGCAGCTCAGCCTCGTCGTCCGTCCACCGTTCGATCTGCAACGTGGCAGCACCTGGACCGTCGGATCACAGTCTAGGACCGGAGCCCTGGGCGCCACCCCCTTCTCAGCCGTCCATTTATCCACGTGGCGTTCATCCATCGGTTCGACTTAATAAAGGGGTAAATTACCTTAGGCCCCCTCGTAGTTTATGTGTTTGCTTTCAGTCCTGTAAATATTTTAGGAATTTTATTTACGTTGGGATATTTGCATATTAAACCTCGTACTTTCTCGTATTTGCATTTATACCCCTGTCAGTTGTGAACACGTGCATCGACACGTGATATTTTGGTTTATTTGCAATAGAGACCCCTGTAGTTCTGGATGTTCTTTAGTGAATGAAATCTTTTACTTATTTGCATTTATACCCCTGTGCGTGATTTATTTCCACATGTGCGTTTTATTTTGGGTATTTTGCAGATAAGCCCCTGGACTTTTGGTACTTGTTACCTATAAGCCCTCGGAACTTATTTTTCTTACATTTGGGTCCCTGAGTGCCCCAAGCACGTGCTTGGCACGTGTTCTGCTGGGTATTTTGCACCAGACCCCCCAGAACTTTGGGTATTTGCACTTTGGTCCCTGTGCACAGTGCCCCTCCTTTATTTTTGAATAAAATATCAAATCACCTCCAAATTCGATGAAAATTTGACACATGGCTCCTTCCATGGTGTAGAATTTTTATGAATTTTTTAGGACATTTTTGATTTCATTTGCTATTTTTAAAAATTCAAAAACCCTTATTTTTGCCACTGTTTAGAGTCATAAACCCCAAAAAAATATCAAAACCCTTTTAAAAATTCCATAAAAATTAGTTACTGTTTATTTTGTGTTCCTTGATTTTCTAGCCAATTTTGGCTATTTTTCATTGAGTAAAAACCCTAAAAACTTAAAAACACCTCAAAACTCCTAAAAATCATAATAAATAATTTAAAAACTCAAAAACAATAATTTTGGTGCTCAAATTTTCCTTGTTTTCTCTAGTATACATGAAAATTACCTCCAGGCCCCTTTGAGATCCTTAGATATTTTATCTTTGGGTTTTGGGCCTGGCTGGACAGTACCCCTTGCTTTTCGCACTGTTGGATTTTTAGGAAATAAAATAAACATCAGAAAAATCTCAAAAATTCACCAAAAACATAAAAAAATATAAAACACATAAAAATAATTTTGTCTGAATTTTTGCTTGCTTTTTAATGCATTAAATAAATTGTTCAAGTTAATTGTTTGTGTGCTTTTCCTGTTTTCTTTATATTCCAAAAATCCTAAAAAAAATATAAACACCCTTAAAAACACTAAAAAATACTCTCTCGGATTTCTAACTACATCGTAGGCCGCAAGGCCAATCTGTGCTCCTTGTGTTCGACCCTGGGTGCTATACCAGGTTAATCTCATAGCAGGACCGCTCTCTTTTGTGCTCGATTAGTTTTACATGTTCTGAGTGGTTGATTTTTCTTGATATACTTAGCCCGAGTGATTGAGGTCGCGACGACCATTTCTTTACCTTTACCTTAGTCGTTCGGGTGGTTATCAATTATCTACAACTTTCGTGTGCAAAGTTTCTTTTTTTGAGGTATAAAAATTGGAACAAAAAATGGGTCCCAAAATGACTAAAGAATGAAGGTATTTACACTGTATTTTGACCCTTATCTCCCCCTACTTTATTCCTTGTCGACCTATTCCTCAAGATGCCTAGATTTCGGGGTTTTGGGTCATAAAATATTTACAATATTTTATTATTTTTCTTTTCTTTTATTTATTCTATAATTTTGATTTTAATTACAGTGTTTTATACACTATTTACATGCACATGCATAAATGCTATGATGATGGATTTAATGCTATTTACACGCATTTGCTAGGATTTTTGATGCCAAAATGATAGAATAAAGATGATGAAATGTGGCTTCATCAATTCCCTTTTTCTTTTAATTGATTTTTTTGATTATTTGAATAACCCTCAGGATTTGTAGCCTCCTTGAGTTCGATCAAGTTGGCTATACAAGTAAATTAAATAACAAAAATTCTCTTGGTACACATTATTCTTTTGTAATTATTTTAGCTTGAGAAGAGAGATTTTTTTTGTTGATGCTTTATTGGGTTGCAACGACTCGTTCATAATTCATTTAAATAAAAACCCAAGAAAAGCATGTCAACAAAATGGCGTCGTTGCCCGGGAGGCACAACGAGAGTAGTTTGGCTTCTCTTCTGACCTGCTATTTTTGGTTGTACGTATTTGTTTATATTTTCTCATATTTATTCCACTATTCATATTCATTGTATTCATTTCATTTTTCCTGCTCATATTTTATAATTATGTTTCTTACACATTCTTTCTTTCTTTTTTCTTGCGAGGGCCTGCGGAGTGAAGGAGGTGATCCTAGGAGAGCCAAAGCACCCAAGCGAAGTGGAGGCGGCTTGATTCATCTCAAAGATGTAGTAGAGCGTGAGAGGAGGAGAAGAAGATTTAAAGGAGATCGAAAAAAAGACTTTCTTTAATTAATTTCTACCATTTGAATTATTGTAAATGGATATTCATTTGTTGTGGGGTCTGTTTCGCCAAGTGTCGGTGCACTTGGGGGACCTCACCGGTTTTGTTTTTCATCGCTTTATTTTTATTTGTTTCACGCGGATTTTGTGAGACACCTATTGACTTCTTTATTAATTTGCTTGATCTAGGTAATTAATTAGGTCCAAAACCCTAAACTAGAATATATGCACCTATAGAATAGAGCGTAATTGTACTTAGTCAAATAACTGGTTCTTGCCCATTAATAGAAGTTATTGTTAGGACAATTCACTTGCATCATATAGGGTAGTTTATTTTTTCTATATTTAAATTTTGTGCGGATCACCCTGTAGGCAGAGTGCTGGTGATAAGGTATGCATATCTTAAATCCTACATGCATCATTGTATTTAATCACGTATTGGCATTTCCGGTCTCCTTCCTTGTTTTCACTCACATAAGTTAAAAAGGAAATTGGACACTTAGTAGGAAATTTGTTGAAAATATTCAAACCAAGTGACAATTGCCTAAAATTTGGAACTACTAAAGAAAACTTGACCCTAAAATAAATGTAAGGAGAAAATTGTTTTGGGGAGAGTAAACCCCTCATTGTATTCACATTTACTTGCGCATGTACACAGTAAGGATAGTGCCCCAATCCTATAAGCCAACCTAAGTGTTTGTACATTTTTTGTGATTCTCACCTAACTCTAAAACAAACAAGATTAAGAGATCGAGCTTTCATGGTCTTCACCGAGTTGAGTAGGTGAATTGAGGGGTGTGTTTTGTTTTGTGTATATTGTTTGTGATTGCTTGTGTGCATACTAGATCCTTCTGCGCATTTGCTCCTTTTTCTTCATATATTTTTACTTGACCATCGTGCTCTCCCGATCATTTTCTCTTGTTTTGGAGATGGCCGACTGGAGTGATTTTAACCGAACTTTTGTGGATCCCTCTAACCCTCCATCCGGTTCATCTCCCTTTTTCCCGGAGGACTTTCCTCGTGATTTTTTTGTATATCTCCTAACCCATTATTTCAAGAATTAGACTTTGAATTTCACCCACCCTCATTCCACTCACCTGATCCTTGGATTTTGGAGTCACCTTTCATGATGTCAAGACTTGAGACCCCGAACCAGATAATGGAGCATATGAATTCGAGGATTACCAATTTATTAAGTATAAATAAGATCCAAAATGATGCTCCACTATTTGAAGATATGGATTCACTTGAGTATGATGATGAGAGCTTGCAATCACCCAAAATACATAAAAAATGAGAAAAATTCGAAAATCCAAAAAGAATTTGGGAGACACATTGTTGATTCATTTTGTGAGGAGAGGGCACCCTTGCCAAATCATTTTCGCATAGAGTCATTCACTACATGTCCCACCTTTGACCCCAAGGATGCCACTCTACATACTACACTTGGAAATCCAAGTGCATATAATGATTTCGATCTCCTCCCTTGTATGGAGGAGGTCCAAAAATTCAAAAAAATGTTGATTGAACCTGAATAGGTGTTAACCATTCATGAGATCATTAAAGGCCCACTTCAACAGGCCATGACCCATTTATCTGCTCCTCAACCAAACAAGAGAAAACGGAGGAGCGGATCTAAGCATGACACCTTGACCATGGCCACTACCTACACCATCTCTCACCATCCACATTTTAAGAAAGGGAACACTGCCACACCTCTTATGAGTTGCTCCGTCTCTGACTATTCTTGTGACAATACTCTCCTTGATGGTGGTGCTTCAATCAATATAATTCCTTCTCTATGGTACATTCTCTTCATCTTGGTCCTCTCAAGAAAACCATGATGATAGTTCAATTTGTTGATGGATCTATCAAGATGACGAAGACTACTCTAGAAAATGTTGTCATTCTTATTCAGGGCATGAACTTCACTTTTGATTTTGTTGTATTGCCCATGGAGACCTCTATCTCTATGGAGCACCGTCTAATCATCCTGGGACGACCTTTCCTCACCTCTGCGAGAGTCGTTTTTTATTATGGATCATGAGAGATTCACTTCCATTCTGATGTAGGGAGTGATGTGTTGATCACTACACCCATTAGTAACCAGAGATCGACATCCCATGGATCGTACCTGTGTTAGCCAACCCCAAAGACTTTGACCTTGATGATACTAACAAAGAATTTTGTTGTATGTTGGATGACACTGAGAACCAAGAATTTCTCTTTAAGGAGGTAGACTTGGAAAGCAGAGATCTTGGAGTTCTCCCTTCTGGTATTTGGCGATGCATTGATTCCATATGCAGGATTTACACAATAGACACCCTAGAGAGGAAGGCAGATTCTAAGACTAGACAGGATGGACATGATTCGACTACTTTCACTGATGAGTCTGTTCCTTTTCACCTTGATTTAGATAAGACTGATAAGGTTGAATTTGATTTGATTGCTTTTATAAAGGAACTCATGCCTTTTGATAAAGATGATGATCTAGTAGAGGCTCGTCGGGCTGAAATTGGTCTTAATTTTTCTGATAATGAGTTTGAGCCTTTTTACTTTGATATTTGCGAAACTTCCCAGGCTAGACACGACCACACTACTCCCACTGACAGGTTTGTGCTTGCACACTCTAAGATCGTTGAGGATACATTCCTGATCGATCCTAATCAATTTGTGTCTAATGATGACTCTGATATCGACCAACACCTTGTCAGATCTGTTCCTCAGCGATCTCGCAAGAAGGCCCGCTTTCATCCTTCTTGACCTTTGTACATCCGCTCCTCTTGTATATCCTTTCGTTTTTTTCTTTCTTCTTCTGTTTTATCATTCACCCCTTTTCGTGTCTATATATGATATACTTAGGATGTGATTTATCCTAAGTATGGGGGTGAATGATTTGTGTTGTTCACATCATTTTTCTCTTCTGATCTCTCGATTGTCCCCAACTTGTTGATATTATATGCTTAGGGCTATTCTACCCTAAGTATTGGGGGGTAAGTCGATCCGTTGAGTCCGTACATTCTCTTCATTGGTTTTTCACTTTTGTATAGTCTTCTATACTTAGGATTACTTGATCCTAAGTAAAGGGGGATTACTAGCTTCTATCATTTTCATATTTCTTTAAGTCATTGTAGCATAGGAGTCCTTTTACTTTTCTATACTTAGCATGAGTTATGTCTTCCTTTACCACTCTCAGATTACTATGAGGACATAGTTCGAGCTAAGTATATGGGGTGTCGTATATATTGTATATATACTTTAGAAATAACTCGTACTTTTAAGTGTAATTATTTTTGTATATTATTGGGATATGTATATAAATGTGTTAAATCCACGTGTGTGTATATATAGATTTTGGTCACCTTCCATATTTACAAAAAAATAACAAAAAATAATATTAAAAAAACAAAAAATAAAATAAAAATAAATAAATAAAAATAAAAAAGAAAAAAAGAAAACTTAAAAAAGTAAAAAAACTTAAAACTAAAACAAAATAAAAAACAAAAACAAAAATAAAAAAATAAAAATCCTCTTATATATAAAAAATTCCTTGTATATGCTTGTATATATTATTAACCCTTTTTCTTAAAAAATCCCTAAAAACTATAAAACAAAAAGTCTATAAAAAATGCATAATTAAAATTTCCAAAAAAATCTCCTTTTTTCATGTGCATCATTTTTCTTTTCAAAAATCCATAAAAAGTTCAAAATTAGAAAATTATTTAAATAATTCATTTTCTTTTTGCTTTGTACATATTTCTTGCATTTGCATGTCAAAATAGTATTGACACTTAAACTAAGTTTGGACTAAAATTGAAGAATGGAGCTTAGTTGGACCTTCATCCACTTAATTTCAGAGGAACCTTATAAGAACTGTAGTTAAGAATTTTCAGGTCCTATTGACTTAATTCTTTGAGTCCATAAGACTATGTCCACATGTCGTCATGATTAGTCTAAGTAGAATATTTAACAACACGTGCATTATTCTTCTAGAGCATGGCTTATCTTGGACAAGCACTCTACACGTAGCTCCACATGTCGTCATGATTAGTCTAAGTAGAATATTTAACAACACGTGCATTATTCTTCTAGAGCATGGCTTATCTTGGACAAGCACTCTACACGTAGCTCTCCATGAGGAGGTAGTGAGGAGGTACAATCTTTTGGCTTGGAGTAGCATACGAGGGTAGTACATCTAGGAGGAACCTCTCGTCCTCCTCTAGGGAGAGAAGTGTGTCTCAACCTGGTCTAGTCATGAAGAGGTCTAATGACATGATGTTGTGGGGTTACAATAATGCTTCAAAAGAGGGATAGTCTACTAGATAAAGAGGAAAAACTCCTTATGTACATGTTGCACCTTGTATTTATTTTTTAAAAAAACAAAAGAAAAAAAAGAAAAAAATGCAGAATCTCCAAAAGTGGACATGCCTACTGAAAAGTAAAATGCATGTCGGAGTGTACATACAAGTGAAAAAAATTAATAAGAGCTTCAAAGTCAAATTTTTGTAATCTTGCAGCAGATGACTTGTCTACATTGGTCATGCATCCAAGCATATATATCTACACTGGTTACCGTCCATTCTTTTCTCCATCTCCTCTTCTTGAGCTGGTTGTGCTTGAACTTAGAAGGGAATATCCCCACTCCTCGAGGAAAGAGTTGCTAGATCGGGGAACTAGAGTTACCTTGTTGAGGGAGGTTGTTTCTTTCCTACTTTTGAGATGGGGAGCTATAATTCACTTACATCGTGCAAGTAAATATTCATAGTCATAAGAATTTCTATATGTAGACTTGTTCTGCCATGACTGTTGAGGACACCCAAATAAGAGTTTTTTGGAAATTAATTCCGCCACACTAATAACCGAAAGGTCTAACAGAGCTCCACACTACAATTTTATGAAGATAAGTTTAATACTCAATATCATTCTAATTTCTTTTTTTCCTTTCCTTTCCTTTTAGTCACTTATTCTTTCATATAAATGTTTGTTAATTGACTAGCAAAGGTAAAGCACAGGGCGATGATGAATATGCATTTCATCATCGTTTTTCATTCATTTTAGATTAATATCCCTTATAAAACACATGTATATAATACTAACTCCATATTCTTACTAACTTGCAATTGTGTGTAAATATTATACATTCATTATTAGTTTAACCTAAAACAAATAAATAAATAAAGGAAAATAAAGAAAATAAAAAAGGAGGAAAAAAGGACTGTATATGTGTAATATATACAGGCTGATCCGAATCCTGAGAGAAGGTCAAGACTTGACCTGATCGACTAGAAACAAAATAGGGGGAAATAGGGTCATTAAACAGAAAATAAAAAAAGTGCTTTGCAAATACTCTTTATTTCCTAACTTATTTTGTGTATATCTATATAAAACTAACTTTTTTTATTTGCACATAAATTGACCTAAAATTAAATAATTTTCAAAACAAAAGTTATAAATAAAAATGTTTTCTAAATAATAAAAATAATTACAGAATAAATGTAATCATATCTAGAAAAAACCATAAAGCGATAATTGAAGGACCAATTCTGATTCCATATGAATTCAAATTGAATCAAACTCACTTCTGTCGTATTCTAAATTAAATTATCTTTAAAACGATTTTGGTTTTATAATTTTTGGAGTTACAGTTTGAAAAATGGTTTTCTGATGTGGTTTATGCAATTATACTATTTATTATATATATATATATAGTATTTATAAATATTTTTCTTAATTATTAAAATAAAAATAAAAAAACAAACTTTTGAAAAAACTTATTTTCTTATTTAACTTTGTATATAATGTACCATATATATAATATATGTATATAATCGATTCCCTTAAATATCCACACCAAAAAAATGAAAACTTAACATTTATTATTTAATTTAATAATGTGACGAAAATAAATAAAACAAATAAGTTATGTAATTAATTTTAGCAGTAATTTCCTTTCTTATCGTTGTCACATTTCAATTTTTTTCTTATCTATTGTCTTCATTGAAATTTTTGAAATTCAACCTCCATTCTTTTATCTATTAATATGGCTCCTCCTCCCACATTTCAATTTGATCAATCTTTGGTGAGAAGAGCCTAATCTCCAAGAGCTTCTTGTTGTAGAAAGGAGCCTAGCCTCCGAGCCTTCTGGTGACAGCGAGTCAACCATTGTCGAGGCCATTACGTCATTTTCTGCTCCCACGGTGAGATCCATTTTTTTTGTTTTTAGTCTAGGTTAAATTTAGTTTAATTTTGCACTTTTAATTTCATCACCATTTTTTTAGATATTAGATAATCATTTGCAACCATCACGGTTTGATCAGCCATCTATCTCGATTTTCCATCTCATATTCCGGATCTCCACATGTTCACGATATACCTCACGCAATCTATCAACTCCAGTCGCGTACAATGGTCGCAGACACAGATTCAATCTCTCACTTTGCCGGATATGACACCATTCACATTTCTATTTATTATTATTATTTTTATTTTTATTTCTTGATCGAGCCACCGTGGTCGAGTCAGGTTTATCCAATTTTTTTGCAGGTACAAGATTTGAAAATTTCAAGTTTTTGTTTTTCTAAAAAAGTAAAAAAATATAAAAAAACTCAGCATGCTCGTAGCAGGCGCCACCTCTCCCCCTCGCGCATACCGCCTGCATAGGCGCCGACCCACACCGCCACCACTGGAGACACCTCTCGGCCTCCTCCTACGTTGGCCCTAGAGTAGTGCCCCCACCTTGGTGCCACATAGTACCTACCGCCCTCCAGCCCATGAGTCATAGACCCTCCGTTGAAGCTTCTCCTCCCTTTGCCTTGCAGACATCGACCATCACCAGTCGCGATGAGCGTGGCCCTAACGTTGCCCCCCGACCATCGTCCCGCAACACATCTGAAGTCCCCACAGAAGCCCGCACCTCTTGTGCCCCTCTTTGATTTGAGAATGAAGAAACCTAACCGAGTATTAAAAAATTAGGCAAATATCCTTCAGTCCCACAGAAGTTTCTGAATTTGCAAAAGAGCCCTTTCCAGTTCAAGCATGTGCAAAACACGTTTATAGTTGGGAAAATTTTGTGGAGCATGCTGAAGTTCCTAATAAATTACAAGTCAGCCCCTACAGATCCATGCACACTTAAATCATGTGTTTTCATGAGTAAATTACCACTTTGCCCCTGCATAACTTTTTATTATTTGTTTAATGCAAAAATGTTAACAATTTGCAATTCAGTCCTTGTTTTCCAGTCTTTAAGTTGCAAGTTATTTTGATTGAAATAAATATTTTTATTCGTCAATAAATTCTACAAAATTCAAGTTAATTTCATGTCACATGTATCTTCTTTACATAAAATTTTCATTGCATTTTATCATCATATATTATTAGTAAAAAATCAAAAACATGGAATTTTCCCTATTTGAACTTTGAAAATTCATAAAAGTTCAATTATCACTTCAACAATTATAAAAAATTAGAATACTTTTATTTTTGTGTATTTAATTTCCTCCAATTTTTAAGCAATAATCATTTTAAAACTCAATGAAATGCAAAATACTTAAAATTTTATAAAAATCATAAAAAATTGTAGAAAAAAATTCAAAAATTGTGATTTCACTTTCTAATTGTAAATAATTTTCTGGAGTTTTAGGAAAAATAACTTTCTTAATTTTTGCATTTATTTGGTATTTTTAAATTTAAAAATAATCATGTTTGCTCACATTTTGCATTATTCCCCATTTTTATTCACTTTAGAAATCACAAAAAATTACAAAAAAGTAAAAAAAATCATTAAACCACAAAAAGATTTTATTCGAACATTTTTTAGCATTTTTATTATATTTGAAAAATCTAAAAAATGTATCATTCCTTTCTTGTAAAAAATTGCTTTGAATAATAAATTAATTATTTTTTAAAATTAAAAATTTGCAAAATTAATATTAATAAAAATTTGAGAATCAAAAAATTAAAACTAAAAAATTTAAAATTTAAAAAATTCAAAAGACTAAAATCCTACGAAAACCATGGTAGCATTTGAGATCCCCTTTTTCTTTTAATTGATTTTTTTCCGATTATTTGTATAACTTTTGGGATTTATAACCTCCCTGAGTTCGATTCTATTGGATATACAAGTAAACTAAATAGCAAAAATTCTCTTGCTACACATTATTCTTTTGTAATTATGTCAGCTTAAGAAGAGAAAAAAATAAATTTTTTTGTTGATGCTTGATGAGGTTGCAACGACTTGTTCATAATTCATTTAAATAAAAACCCGAGAAAAGAGTGTCAACAATCCACTAACCAACATTAAGTCAGTAAAGTCATTTTCGGGGCATGTCGGATTTTATAGAAGATTAATTCAGGATTTTTCTAAGATTTCCAGACCCCAGACTGAGCTCTTAGGAAAGGACATTGGGTTCTTTGTTGATCACAAGTGTCTTGAGGCCTTCAAGCTCCTTAAAAAGAAGATTTGTTACTTGCCTATTTTATAGGCTCCTGATTGGCTTTTCCCTTTAAGACCATGACAAATGCATCTGATTTCTCTATAGGAGCCGTATTGGGGGTAAAGATGAGATCGAGTTCCGTTTGCTGTTCACTACGCAAGCAAAGTTTTGAATCCAACATAATGGAATTATACACTAATCGAGAAAGAGATGCTTACCATACTTTGGGTTTTTAAGAAGTTCAAGTCAATGATTCTTGGCTCAAAAGTAAGAGTTTATACGGATCATTCAGCCATTAGGTATCATATGGAAAAGACGGATGTGAAGGCACGTCTTCTTAGGTGGATATTGTTACTTCGGGAGTTTGATTTGCAAAATTAAGGATGAACCTGGAGTCAAAAATACAATGGTTAATCATCTTTCAAGGATTGAAACAAAGGATTCCATTGATATTGAGCCTATTAGAAAGACCTTTCCAGATGAGTCTATTTATGTTGTTGACTCACTTCCATAGTATGCTAACATGGTGAACTTTCTTGTCTCCAAGAAAGTTCCTCATGGTTGGACTAGGAGCAGTGTAGATCGACTCAAGTCGAATTCGAAGAAATACCATTGGTAGGATACGTTCCTTTTCTTTGAAGGACCGTATTATATCTGGAGAAGGTGTATTCTTCAGGAGGAATACCAGAGTGTCCTCGTATATTGTCATTCATTTGAAGCTGGAGGACACCATTCTGAAAAGAGAACCACTCACAAGGTGTTACAGTGTGGTTTCTTTTAGTTGGCCTTGTTTAGAGATGCCTTTCATTTTGTATGGTCATGCCCTGTTTGCTAGAGGATGGAAGGTATTGTTGGTTCTAGAGATGAGATGCTCATGCAGCTTATAATTTTTTGTGATGTTTTTGATGTCTGGGGCATATATTTTATGGGTCCCTTTCCTAATAACCAAGGTTTCAGGTACATCTTTTTAGTGATCACTACTTGTCAAGATGTAAGGAGGCTATTCCAACCCAAACCGCAGATTGTAGGACTATCTGCACGTTTATTAAAGATCATATTATTTCATGGTTCGGGGTCCCTAAAGTTTTAATATATGATTGAGGTAGCCACTCTATGAATGAAATGATGAAAACTTTATCAAAGGACTATAGGTTTGAGAATAGAATAACTAATCCTTACCACCCTCAATCAAATGGCATGACAGAGGTTTCAAATAGGAAGGTAACGAGCATTATCTAAAAGTTAATCCGTCCAGAAAGAAAGAACTGGTCTTAGTTGTTGGACCAACTTATGTGGGCTTACAGAACGGCCTACAAGACTCCTCTAGTATGATTAATGTTGTCTGGCACTTCACCTTTCAGGATGATTTATTGCAAGCCATGTCATTTTCCCGCTGAGTTGGTACATAAATCTAAATGGGAAATAAAGAAGATAAATTGGAGCTATCATTTAGGGAAATTGTGTAGAGACCTCAACTTAAATGAACTAGGGGAAATCTGCAATCTAGCATATGAAAACAACATGATCTATAAGATGAAGTTAATAAGTGGCATGATGTGCGTATTAAATGCAAGAACTTTGTCCTTGTACAAAAGGTATGGTTCTTTAATACGAAGTTAAAGATTTTCCATGAGAAACTTAAGTCGAAGGGACGGGTCCTATCATTATTAAGGGCATGCATGAGTAGTACTGTAGATTTTTTAGAGCTTTCAGAGAATGCACCATCCTTTCTGGTTAGAATCCAAGGAAAGGTTAACTCCTGTTGAGCTAACTGACTTTATGCCTATTGGTTCAGTTTCATATTTTTCAGACAAGGCATGATCATCATGACAAATTCATATCAGCAGATTCATTTCTAGAAGATTTATACTAATTTTATTCCTGTAAATTCCATTTTCTTATTATTTATTATCGTACCTACACTTAGGTTATTCTCAACCTAAGTATAGGGGGGACTTCCCCTGTATATTCATCATGACTCATTTTTTTCTCACTCCTTACACTTGTCTTATTCTCGACTCGATTCTTGTAGATTGTTTTCTTCTTAGTTGAGCTATAGCTTCATATCACTTTATGCTATGAGGGCATAGCAAAAGCTAAGTATAGGGGGGTCTACCGTATATATTACATGTATACTTTAGCCATAGCTCATATTTTTAAAACTCTTGGAGATATGTGTATCGTATTTTATTTTTGATATGAGTTTTGTATAACATGTTTTGAAAATGAATTTTAAAAATTATATACATATTTAACATGATTTTCAAGTGTTTTACATGGTTTATGAAAATTCGGATTGTCATTGTTTAGAAAATCATTTGTAAAATGTTTTGAAAACATGTATTCACGTAACATCGTTTGCAAAAAGTTTTCAAAAATTATTTTCAAAACTAAAGGTGTAAATGATACTAACTAATAAACTTTATTCAAAATCCAATAAAAATAAAAAAATTAAATTAATTAACTCTATTGTGTCTCTTCAGTAACATTTAGTGCTTTAAGGTTTCTAAGAGGTTGCAAGGATTCCCTGAACCTTCTTGTCATTATCCTTTATAAGTGTATCTTTCCTTAGAGTCTTACAGAGTCCAACATGGAGGAAAATCTGAATGTTGATTCTATAATTTGGAAGATCAAGTTGATTAAGAGTTCTTTGAAAAGAGTGTTGCAGATTGAGGAGGATGATCTATTGATAGAGGAATTAGATATGGAGGTGCCCTTACCTTTTCTTGAGGATGTTCAGTTATTGGATCATTACCTTTCTTGTAAGTTGGGTCATCCCTCTATATCTAGTTTTTCTCTTTTAAGCAAACCCAAAAGTTTGTTGCAGGATTTCAAGGTTTGATTCGTCTTCCCACGGTTATGAAGAAATTTGAGGTTTCCCATGTAGATGTGTATATCACTTTTGAGGAAGAATGACATTATTCTAGAAGGTTAAAATTTAAAGTCGATGTAGCTTACGATTTTAAATCTCGAAGATCCAATCTTGATTTCTAAGGAGCTAAAGTTTATAGTGTTATGTTGGGTATCCTAGTATGTTCTTCATACTATTCTTCTGTGATGATCTGTCAAGGTTATCCATTCTATTGTCTTTATCTTAATAAATCTAATCATTCATTAATTTCTTTGTGAAAAACTAACGCACTGACTTATTAATTGGTGTTACTCTCCTTCACTATGCACTCAAGGCTTGAAATGATATGTTTAAAAAGTCCCTAGACTTAGAGTTATCACGTATTAATCATTAGGGGCTTGGACTTGAAAATTCACACTCTCCTAGTTTGACATGCTATATTTCATGCTTAATCTCCCCTAAAAGAATTCAACTATCAGCCATATGCACGACTGCATTTATGATTGAGATGAGTCAAGGTATCACTGAGGAGACTAGGATGGGAAGCTTGAATTCGGACTTGATCTATATGATGCTTGGTGTTGGGATAAAATTAATGATGGCTTCTTGAAACTTGAGTGTCAGCAAATTATCCAGTATGGGACATGTTCTCATGCTGTCTCTTGAATTCAACCTAAAGTGTCTGGTTGTGATGACATTATTTTAATAAGTTGATCATTGTGCGCCAACTATTGGTAAAAGTAGTGGAGCTAGACAAAAACAAAGAAAAGAAAGAAAGAAATGTTGAAAGAAAATCTCTCACCATATAAAGTCAAATATCAAGATCTTCCACCAAACGCAAGTGCTCCCAACCATTTTCAAAGTGTCCACTTGGACCACCACTATTAGGAGCAGGAGTTGGGATAGCACCCAACAGGCTCTGCATCGTAAATGCTACAAGTCTAGGTGTAGAAAGTGTATTAGATATTCGAAAAAGGCACACTCGGTGTATCCCAAGAAAATAAGTGTAGACGACTCCAACTTCTTTTTTAATGGACACATCTATTGGCAAAAATCAAAATGAAAATTATGTTGAGTATTAGCACTTGAGAGAACACTATTCTGATGGGAGGAAGAAAAAATAAATACACAATCCTACATCATCCATTATCTGGACTTTCATCCATACCATTGAAGTCTGACGAACTTAAGAGACGGTAGATTAAAGCAAGAACAGATTTATTCCCTAGAGTTTAGGGTTAGGTCCTTAGGAGAGCTTATAAGATAGGAATTTTTGGTGATATCTTGATTCTACTCTCTTGGTTTAGATTATGCTAAGGTATACTTCTTATATATATATATATATATATATATATATATATATATATCCATCTATATGTATATGTATGCATGTATGTATTCGTTGAGATTCTAACAATTAGAGGAGTTGAATTCCTTTCGATTAATACTTGGATCAACTTAGAATTTTAAGATTTCGAAAACCTAGTTTTCTAGGTCAAATCAAGCCTTGTATACTCACTTGCACATGTCAGGGATCTCATTCATTAAACTAACTCTCTAATAAATTATTTTTATATTAGCTCGAGGATGAGCTCAGATTAAGTATCGGGGGGTGATAAATCCCATATTTGTCAGCTTAATCGTCATTATTTATCTCTCTTTCTTAAGTAAAATAACAAGATTAATTGACTAATAACATTGATTATTAATTATTGTGTTGTAATAATTAACACTATTTAATATAATGTTGTAAATCTAGTATGGTGTAATATTTTATGTATTTATTTCTTATTAGAAATTCAATAAAAAATTAGAATAAAATTGTGTACAAATAAATTAACATAAAATAAAAAAAATACAAAAAAATAATCAAAAGAGAAATAAAAGAAACTTTTTTATGGTTTTAATTAGTATTTAATTTTTATCTTTGCATAGATGACCTCTGATCTTGACTTCTACATAAAAGATGTAGATCTCATCAAGATCTACAACTTTCATGTTTACCATTTTTCCCAATTCTGACTTTAATTATTTATTATGGAATTTATCTTATTTTCTTCATTTATTTGGACCTTATTAGGCCTTGCGGCGCCTCCACAGCCTCCCACAAGGCCCTACCTCTTTATTCTAATCCACCTTCGTTTAGATCGTTGTATACCGATCCAACGGCTCAGGCATCTTCTTCGACCTCTGACTCCACCTCTTCAAAGAGGTGTACCCCTTCGTCCCCACACAGCTTCTCCTAATTACACCAACCGCCAATTGTAGCCTATTCCCTTGAAACCATCACCCATTGCTTCACCACTCGATCGACATCCACACTAGCCAACCACCATAGTTGATTTTTAACTCCTCCGTCCTGTATTGGTGGTAAAAGATGCTTCAAAACTACCCTTAACCTTCGTCACTTCACCTTCAAATACACTGTATTCGCTTCCAGAAACGGTTATCCATCACTCGGGGTGAAGCATACTAGCCTAATACATCTTCAAGTGGCAATGGGATACAAGATTCAAGAGCGACCATGGAAATCTTTCACCGACGACAACCAAGTTGCAGCACATTGGTGATATGCTCGAGCTCCGTTCTCTAGCAAGAACGTGAAGCGAAGATCTGAAGCTTTTGAGCTTCAATCAGTCATGAAAAACTTCCTCAAATACATTTATTCACCCTTCCGTTTCCAGGTGCTGAAGGGATTCATTGATCAGAGAACGAAGTAGTTTACTGATCTCCAATTTCTTCTCAAGTTAAGCTTCATTAACAAGTCATTGCAAGAGCTCCCACATCATCCTTAGTTCATATTTGACTTCGTGGAGTCTTCAGGAAGGTCATAAGCGGTGGCAGAGGAACAAGGAGGATATAAAGCACCATCGCCATAGCACTGCCCGAGTACCACCGCTCGCGAAGGAGTAGAAGAACTCTAGAGAAGCAATTACTGTTGGATCCCTTATATTAGATGCGATTCACGATTTCCATTATGCCACATCACCATATACGAAGTAATGGTTCATCCCTCAGACTCGTGTGTTGAGCCTGCATCTGAGCCTCATGCTAAGGACCAGAGGTGGCCACATGGACCGAGCCATCTTCTCAGAGCCTAGATGGGTCACGTGCAGCGTGTACATGAGGTAGAAAAACTACAATGATGACCCTCTCATTCTTATTATTTGCATATAAGTCATCTCGCCTTGTAAAAATTGCATAATACCTCATGTGAGTTATTTTAATTACATTTTAGTCCTTATTTGTCTGTATTTGTAATAAAACTTGGAGTTTTTCTTACAAAAATACCTCTAGATTGAAAATCGAATATGTTTTTATCCATTTATCCAAATGAAGTGATTTTGATCTCATTTGAAAGCTGATTATATGATCTGTATTTTGGTGTGATTTATTGAGAATTATGTTCTAAAAATCATGTTTCAATTATTCCTTTTTCTATGTGCTTAGTTTGACCCATAAATAAACTTGGAAATGAATGTTTCATGATAAATTGAACCTGATATACATGCTAAATCTTAGTGACTTATTGTTAGTTATTTATTATTAATATTATTAAGTCATCAGGTGCTTCAATTGCTGGTTAGACAATTAGATAGCACAATGAATTTAAAAGACAAAACATTATTGAATTCTTTGTTGAGACTCATACTTTCATTTGCCTACTAAATGCTAGAAATCTAATTGAATAGATTCATGGTATTTTTGTGATTAATCCAAGTTGTCTTTTATGTGTCTAATCATAATGTGTTTGTCATAATCATATTGTTTGTGCATCATTGTCTTCATCTAGTTCAATTGCATAAAAATGTGTTAAAATTATGTCTTGTTGTGATTTGTGCATCAACTTATTTTAATCATCCTATAAGTTTCTACATTAAATATTTAATATTTAAAATTAATCACCAAATCGCTCGTATTCTTGTGTTCGACCTTGGACTTCCTAGGTTAAAAAGTAAAGTTGAATCTTCTGCACAAAGATTATTCATTCAGTTCTGTATGACACGCTAAGTGCATGTGCTACAACAGATTGATATTAATAAATGCATTTAGATGTTCATCAGTCTTCCTCTTCAAGAACCGAGTACGATCCATTTCACCGACATCGATTTTCACCCAACCTTGTTCAGAACTCCACTCCGAAACTAATTCAGACTACAATCTTTCTAATATGGGTGACGAAGTCTTACCAAGCCCCATAGCTTTTATTATGCAGCAACAATGATTATTAACCGAGCAACTTAGGCACCTCATTGAAAATCTGAACCGGGCACAAGGAACCATAATTATAAACCGGTACAACCTGGGAGGTGAGAATCCAATCCCTTGGATCCCTTCAGAAATATTGTGATCTAATCATCCATCCTAACCCTCCTTCCTCGATTCCATGGACATGAAAGTGAGGATTCGATCCAACACATACAAGACTTTTTGTCCGTCTGCGACACTGTAAACATAAACAGAGTTGAACAAGAATATATATCTTAAGGACTTTGCCTTCTCCCTTAAAGATAAAGCCACCCACTAGTTGATAAATTTTGGATCTCCAATAACTTCTTGGGAGCAATTGAGAGTGGCATTTATGAGGAAATTTTCCCAATCAGAAAGACAAATGCTTTGAGCCATATCCGCTTTCTCTCAAAAACATCACGAATGGATCCATGAAGCACATCAGAGATTTAATGATCTTCAAAGGAAATGCCCCATCATGAAATACCAAAATGGAGATTGATCCATATTTTTTATAAAGGAATGAATGAGTCATCACAAAGGGATGTCGATGGATCATGTGATGGGAATTATTTGGGAAAAGATGATCATTTTCTCTGGGTGTTATATGAGAATAACACTGAGAATTCTATTAACAGTGCCTCGATAGATCATTATTCTTCTAAACATAAAAACTTGTTGATAGCATTGAGATTGTCAGGTCTGCTCCAGATAATCAAATTTACAAAAGTGTAGATATGATGGTTAAACAAATGTCTATCTGCACTCAAGCTATTAGTAACATGGCTTTGATTAATACTCAACAAAATATTTGTGAAATTACATGCGACTCTAAATTGTTGAATTGTGGACAATTACAGAATGAGGATGAGCCATCTCAAGGAACACTCAATTGGATTCAAATAAATCAATACATTCCCCAAACCAACACCTATACACCTAGATGGAGTAATCATACCAACTTTGGATGGAAGAATTCAGACCATCAAATAATACACCCTACATCTTTTGAAGGATATGAGAAAATACTTAAGTGCAACACATGAAGCATGACGATCTCATAGTATGTAATCGGGAGCAACAACTCGTACTAGTTGCTCGAGGTGCGAAATTTAAAACTTTTAAACGATGGAACCAAATGATCCAAGAAAATTTCTCATATCATTTCATCTAAACCACAAACAAGTATTAGGTTTACCTTTTGAAGTGTGGTTATGATCACGTCTCTGAAGGAAGAGACCTCCTATCTCAAGTCCGATCCGATGGACAAGACGCTTGTGAGCATGTTCATGAGATGTTTGCTGCTCTCAATCTATGTTGATAATCCAAGGAATGAATCTCCTGATCTTGTGTCATGAGATCTGATGTCTTCTTCATGAGCCAGGCGCACCAAAGGAGACAAAGATCCACAAGCAAACAATACGGTATCATAACGACGATATTGCGACAATGGCGACTCTCTCTAGGACTCCATGGCAGATGGCCACAATGAGAGAGAAAGAGACTTGGCATGTAGAGAGAGAGATGGAGACAGTTTAATTTGTCTTGGAATTATGCATGTGTATTCTAAAAGTCAAGGGCTACCCTTCCTTTTATAGTAGTTGGATGTATATGGATCTCAATCCATGTGCCCTCTTAATCCAACAGTATATTAAGAAGTTATTAATCAATGACCGTGATTTGTTGCTACAAAGTTGCAACAACAAATTGAATTAAATAAATTAATTATATCACTTTATCAAGATACAAATTAATTCATTTTATTTCAATTGTAATAAATAGATAATAAGGGGGGCAACCACCATCCTAAAAAGAGGGTGGTCGAACCCCCACCCCCAAACTTGGTCAAGGTGGACGACCACCTTGTTGGTCATTTTGCCTTCCTTAATATATATTTATTATATAGAATAAAATGCAACAACTACTATTGTATTTATCTTCACAAAAATACTTCCAAATTAAATAAGTAAAAACATCAACCATGCCATTGAAAAATATGAATCATATTCATATATTCAACATAATATGTAAATTAGATTTACAGTTACTTGTTTATTGTAAATCCATTTCACAACAACATATACTATGTAATTCTATTTAGAATTAAATATCTCCATCATATTATAAATCATATTTGTAATGTCCATGTCTATTGTGGATAGTGATGTCCACATTAATCATATCCTTGATAATTAAATCATTTCTAATAATCTTGGATCTCTATTCTCATGTCCCCAAATAACATGAATCACATTCACATTATTTGCATTTTTAATAATTATATCGCATTTAATTATCACAGATAACTCTCCTCAAATTTGAATCAACTTCATATTATTCATGATAATTAAATCACATTTAATTGTCAATATCTCAATGCTTAGATACATAATATCAACAATGAAATTATCCATGAACTCTTTCAAGAATAATGTGTTTTCTCTGCAGATACTTGGAGATAAGGACATGGCGATTGTATTTTTCCACATATAGTGACTTGAATATTGAGATCACATCTCAAATCTAAATCTTGCAAACCTCTCATAGATGCTTGATTAAATCAAGACCGCAAATCAAATCTTCTTATTGCTTCTAATCACATCAAATAAATGTCCAACATTTGGATCAAGATCAGATCACTTCTCTACATAGAGGAGTGACTAAAATCCAAATTTGTATCATCAATCCCAAGGAATGGAAGCATCATGGCTATACAATCGTTTATGATCACATCACTCTCATGTATTCCTAATACTTGTACATCCTGCATGTTGGAAGACCAAGAACAAACCCAAAGTTTTAGATCAATTTTACACTGTCCTCTTAAGGGTTTTATCATAAAGTTTATCATTTGACTATCGGGAGTTGGTATCGATCATATACTTTCCAAAAGCATATATCATACCTAGATGTTGATCATATACTTTCCAAAAGTATATATCAAGCTTACAAATTCTATCAAGCTTCCGAAGCAAGACGACCGTGCACGGAATTTGATTCTTCCCAATATCATGAGTGAGCTCATGTCTTCCAATTCAGTAATGAACTTGTATGATCCCTTTGAGAGATCGTATTACTCATATGCCTTTGTATTCACACCAACGCGTCGATGTATAGACCTTGATTTGGTCATCAACCTATTGGCTTGCCAAATGTACATACTCAGACATATAGTAACACATCTGTCTCCAATCAGAGGATGCGTACCTATATCGTGACAGCATACGATATATGAATTTGTTTATCTCAATCTCATTAAGTCAATTCTTTGACCTAGCTTATCTAATACCTCTGAATCTCTATTCCTATGCTGAGGACCTACATCAAGAGGTAGGTTAGATATCAGACTTTAGAGAAAGTATTGTCATCTCCTTCTCAGGCTGGAGATCCTCTCCTAATAATCATTTGATGATGCTTGATGAGCCCTCAATCTAACTCTTTAGATATTCATCTAAGCACCAACCTCTATGATTCAACAATTGAATCAACATTTGTATTATCATTAAGATGGCCATGGTACATAACCCTAATTATACTAAGGTATCTATTATGAAAATTAATTATTCTTCATTTTAGATCCGAGAATGATATTTGCAATAACATTTATTGCATAATGGCTCGTCGTGGGCTCGCATGTCCAACAATCTCCCACAAGCCCAAAGAGTCATTAATGGGACAATCTTTAAACCCACATTCACGTGACAATCATAAACTATTTAGAATAATAGCTAGGTAAGTTGATCAATCATTCTGTTCCAAAGAGATTTTTCCAAGTCCTTTTATGGCACTTGCATATCCCCCAGTAACAGTGCTAGCATCCAATGTGAATGTTGCATCTTATGCAACCAATACTCAATCCTGAAGTGGTTATAGTGTTGTTTACACTACGATTCAATAATTGTTATAACCATTATATAGTTTCTATAATCCTTATCAGATATCCTTATTCACGGAGATTTCTATCTCCTAAGGTATTTGCAATTAAGACCTTTTATATCACTATAAAGTTTTAGAGATCACTATCTTGAAAGTATTGTCCTCTTTGAAGATATTTTTATTACTGCAATCAGGTATTTTATTTCCGTAGTAGGATTATTAACAGTTTACTACTCTCATTGCATGGCAGACATCTGGCTTTTGTACATATATAGCATACACTCGGCTTGTGTAACTAATGTACAAGGGAAAGCAATTATAGCATTCACTTCCTCAACTCATTGAGATACTATCCCTTCAGATAGGTCAGTACCATATCTTAATGGAGGGAAGCCTTCCTTGTAGTTTTCCAAGAGTGAAATATGTCCAGGGCATATGATAAATGTGGAGATCCTAATACCCTCTTCTCTTTGCTTCTGAACACCTTCAAAACTAAGATCCAAGAGCTATCCTTGAGATCTAATCTCAAGGAATGGAATAGTCAGATTATGAAGCACTTATTATCATCCTTATATCATTAAAAATGATTAGGATATCATCTACATTTAGCATGATGAACATAATGATACTCTTACTAAGCTTCACATGGTACATCAAGATTCTATCTGAAATCATAACCTTTATAATTTCATCTAATCTTATGTTCCAACTATAAAAAGCTTATTTGAGTCCATAGATGGAGTTTTTTAGTTTTCACACCTTGCTTTCCTTATCCATGAAGCCATGGGACTACTTCATATGAATATCCTCGGAGAGGTATTCATAGAGGAATGCGATCTTGACTTCCATCTTAAAGATGTCAAAGTCAAGTTGTGTAGATATAGTTAGCAATATTCTGATGGGTTTAAGCAAGGTCACTGAAGAGCAAGTCTCATCATAAGCGATGCCTTCTCTTTGGTGTGTATCTTGTGGATACGAGCCATGCGTTTAAGTTATGTACCTTTTCATCAGGTTCCCTCTTTATCTAAAAGATCCATTTACACCTTAAGGGGTCTTGCCCATATAAGTGGATCATTGAGGTTCCATATAGAACACTTGTATATGAAGTCTACTTTAGACTTTATTGCTAAAATATATCTCTCCATGTCACGATCCTCAGAAGCTTTATTATACCAAGTCAGAAGATTGTCAGATTTCTCTAACACATGGAATCCATCCTCAAACTAAGTTAAACATGTATGAGTTTTTCATCTTTAATTGTCCTTTTCGTTTCCGATTTCAGGAGCCTCGTCACCTTCTCAAGATTCAATGAGATCCTTTACTTCATTTTCATCTTGATTCTCAAGTTCTCATCCTCTAAGAATCATATCCTTAGAGATGGAATCTTTTAAGAATCTCAAGGTCATAAAGTAGGTATCCAATACCATCCTTTATTTTCCTAATGAAGTAGCACTCTCTTGTGCTAGATTCCAACTTACTTACATCCATGACATGGTCATGGACCAAGCGACCCTAAATTCTCAAGTGTCCAACACAAGGCTAGGTTCCAAACCATAGCTTATGAGGATGTTCGGGTTTAGATTTGCATGGAATTTTATTAATGATATATATTATAGTCTTTACAACATATATACCTGGAAACTAAGAGGTAATTATACTAAGATTCATCATTTATCAAATCATGTCACACATGATCCAATTGCATCTCCCTACAACTTTATTGAGTTTAGGTGTATTAGGAGGAATGAGATAGGAATGATATTCATATTTCCGCAAGGTATTCCTTGAATTCATAAAATAGATACTTTCTACCTAAGAGATCAAATTCATTTCATCTTCCATTGAACTTTGGTTCTAAACTAAAACTGTGAAATCTTTGAACATTCAAAGCTTTTTAAGGTGACGAGAAGAAATCTCACATCACAAATAATCATCAATAGGTATCACATATCATTAATGTTTATTATTCTATAGATGATCCACATACATTCATATGTATGAGATATTGAATACCTTGGCATCTAACATCATTCCAAGAGAAGGGTGCATTTGACATTCTTTACTTTGACTACAATATTCCCAACTACGTGAGATTTGAAATTTTAGACACTCTAAAGTTTCATCTCTCACTTGTCTATTGATTTCATCAACAGACTTATGTCCAGGGCTTGATGCCATATCATTGTCAAATGATCTTCATCCTCCTATTGATCTTTTTAACAATTAATTTTCAGTATTTTGAAATGTTAATGAACCATTCATTAATTTTCTATTTTAGTAAGTCCTCTGATGTCAGATTACTATCTGAAATATATCCACCATAACTCTTTATGATTGGTCTATTTCAGAATTCATGTTTATTTCTAATATTTAGAAATAAACAATGAGTGTACTCTAATATCTAGGTTATAAAGACATTCTCTAAGACTAAGGCTCTCCCACTGAAATTATGAAGTCTATTTATCCAAAATTAAAAAAATTAAAAATTAAAAATTAAAAATAATAAAAAAAGAGCCACGCACGTGCCGCACTCGCACGCGCATTGCATGTGCGTTCCTCCTGCCTGCCTTTTCCCCCTCTCTCTCTCCCTTTGTCCCACGTGCCACGTATCCTAATCTCGGCCGTCCGATCGCACCTGATCGGACGGCCCGTCTGCGTCATCTTCCTCCCACCTCCTTCGTTAGCTCCACCGCCCTTCCATCATCGCCGCCATTCTCGCACGACCCCCTTCGTCCCCGATACACCACCCTCGCCCAAAACATCCGCCGATAAGCCACAAGGAGAGGAGTGGCGGTGACAGCGCCACCTCCTCGTCTTCTCCGGCGAGGTCTGAGTCCAGCCGGTCTCGTTGCAGCCCACGATGAACCCCCACGTCGTAGCTGCTCCGCTCCGAGTTCATCTCGTCGAGCCGACGACCTCCTCACGCCTTCGCCTCCATCAACGTCCTGCTCGCCATCAACGTCATCGACACCAACGCCTCGTTCACCTTCTTCTGCTCCACCTTCGTCCCCAACCATCTCCGTCGAGCATCAGCCCACCTCCCGCTTCGTCAACACCGGTCATCAACGCCCCCCAGGAAGCGGTCCTCGACCGTCCATCACCGCCTAGCTGCCGGTCCCCAGGGCCGAGACCCTCCTCACGTGATTCGCACGTGAGCGAGGAGACACCTTGCAGAGATACCCCTGAAGTCCCCTCTTATCACGCCAAAGTCCAGGTCACGTGCTGCGCACGTGACCTCTAGGGAATTTGTTGAAGACCCCCCGGGTTTGCCTATATTAAGCGCGCCAGTCCAAAGACAGAAGGGCACGTGCTGCGCACGTGTCCCTCTGGAACTTTTGCAAAGACACCCTCCAGTTACCGTATTTACATTTCAGTCCCCTCCTTTGCGTTATTTATTTATTTATTTTGCATAAATACCCATGTAATCCCCCTTAGTTTTGAACCTCTTATCTACAGTAATTTTATTAATCTAAAAATAGCATTTTGTTTGTCAATTAATTCTCTACACTTTTACATATTGTGGGTATTTTTGTGATCATTGATTAATTAATAAATAATTGTTTTGTGGAAATTTGTATATTTTTCCCATCTTGTGCTCTTAAATTTATATTTGATTAACCGTTGCTCTAAAAATTCCCAAAAAATCACATTTTGTAGAGTTAATTGTTCTTAACATTGTCCCAAAAGAATTGCATTTGCATCCATACTTTGCCCTGTAAAAATCATTTTGCATATTTCAGTGTTTAATTTTTAATAGATATTAGATCTCATATTTTCAAGGTTAAGGATTTTTCTTAGATCAATCACCTAGTGATAGATCTTAGATAATTTTATTGCTTGGAAATAATTAGTTTTAGTATTTATTATAATTAAAAATTGAAATTCATTTTGTGTGCATTAAAAATTCATAAAAAAATCATATTGCATCCAAAAATTCCAAAAAACTTACAGTGCGTTTATTTCATCATATTTTACATTGTGGCCAAGTTGATATTTTTCAAACATCGTTTGATCGAAATTTACATTTTAGTCCCTAAAATAGGCCAAAATTGCATTCTGCACCCTTTATTGCATTGAAAATTCCAAATAAAAGACCGCATTGAAAAGCGCGCACGAATTTTGATAGACAACACTCTAGATTGTTCCTTTGCCTCCTTGTGATCGACCTTGGGATTTGCTCAAGTAAAATAAACATAAAACCGCATTAATAAAATTGACGAATATTTTGTGTGGTTATTTTCTTGACCGTTTCCGATTACCGCCTACAACGCACGACATTAATATTTTAACACGAACGATAAAAACAACTCCTTAACTCGGCATTTCCGGATTCGTCAGTTCTATAGGAACAGATAAGCAATTAAGTGTTGGGCCTTAGAATATTACATCACAATCAATCAAAATTCCTACGTCTAAGAGCTAAATCCATGAGAATCAAATAGTAAGTTATGGAAGTGAAATCAAAAATACGGAAAACAACGGTGAGGTCCTCCAAGTGCACCGGCACTTGGCGGAACAGACCCCGAGAAAAGTCCAAGTCCACAAGGTTCAAAGTCTTAAATTATTACAATAATATCAAATGTTCCCTCAAATGAAAAAAATATTCTTTAATTCCTTGCTCTTCCTCCTGTGTGGAACCTCCAAAAAGAAAACTCCAAGTCATCCCAAGCAGTCCCTCATACAAAAATCAAACAAGAGATGGTCAGAAAGACAATTATAATATGGAGAGACAAATACGACAAAATAGAAAAATGACTACAAAGTCGTGATCCCTCGTAACGATGCCATTCTGATGAGCCGAAAACGATGCGGTTAATATGCAAATAATATTCATGATTGTCGTTGTTCTCAACCACTCGAATCGGTCAACGAAAAAAATTTTACTTAAACCACTTAAAAGATAATCAATCAATCAAAGCAAATATAAACGGTTTTCGTTATTCTATTTACCTGGAATAACGACCAGAATCAAACACAAGGAGCATGATTTAAAAGAACTAAGTAGTCAAATTTCGAAAATGATTTTTAGTGGGTTTTGATTTTTTTATTTTCAAAACAAGCATAAATGATAAAAATCCACACACACCGCTTCTTTTTGTATCTGTTAGAATAGTAAAGAAATGCTCAAAAAATAAAGAGAAAATGTTTTTATATTGTATATATATTTTAAAATGTTTTTGGTAATCTTGTTAATTTTTCTGATGTTTTTGTGATTTAATAAAAATCAAACAGTGAAAATCAAGGGAAACTATATACAGTCAGGAGTATTTTGCAACTTAAAAATACTTTATGTGCCTAATACTATTGGAAGTTATTATTAATATAAACTACAAATAAATATCTCTAAATAGAGACCAAGAACAGATTTTTTGGATTTTTCTAGAAATTCTTACAAATTTTTTAAGAATTTTCATTTTTCATAATTTTTGGAGTTTTATAAATGATAAATATACGAAAATTGGGCAGAAATTAAAAGACAAAAAGCACACGTACAGTTATTTTTTTAAATTTTTAGGCTAATTTCGAATTTTTATGATTTTTCTAATTTCATGCAGGGAAAAAATCACTGTTTTTGAATTTTTAAATATATTAAATGGAAACAAAATGCTATTAAAAATTTATACAATCTAGAAGAACGTAGCAGGAAAATGAACATTTTTTTGGAAATTTTTGGAATAATAAAAACATTTATTTAATCGAATGGGCATGCAATTATAATTCTGGAAACATAAGGGATAAAGTGCAAATAATGAAAGTTTCTACACCATAAAATAACGAGAAATAAATGCAATATTAATAGTGCAATTTACCCCGTTTATTTATTGAAAAATCATAGGGTTCCAACTTCGTCTCTCTTCTTCTTCCAGATACGAGGAGGCTGCAGGGGGCGGCCACTGCCCGCGCGTGATGTCGACGCGATGCGCTACGGCGAGCGCGGGTGGATGGTGTGGGGATGCCGACGTCCTACGACTGAAGACGGAGAAAGAGGGCGTGGGCGGTGCTGGCGCGGCTAGCATGGCGAGATGGCGGAGGAGATGTGGCACACTGCAAAGCATAGGGTGTGGCGGGGGAGCAAACCACAGGCTGCGCCGCGCTGGCCTGGAGGGTTCAGGGCCGCACGGGAGAACGCCGCACTGGGTGGGCTTGCACGGAGGCGTGGGCTCTGGAGGGTGGTGCGGTCGGGAGAGGTCGGCGGGGGAGGAAACCGTGGGCGACGCCGCACTAGCCTGGAGGGCTCGGAGGGGATGCACCGCACGGCGACGCGCGCACGGTGGTGCGATGCAGATCTGGTGGCCGGTGGAGAGGTCGCGGATGCGCAGGATGGAGGCGGAGGGGGTGCAACGCGGGCGGCGGGGGTAGCGGCCCAACGCTTGTTGTAATTTTTGTTTTTTTTCATATGTTTTTATTTTTATATAAAATATAAACAAAAATGAAGAATTTTTTTTAATTTTTTTAATAGAAACCGTGAACAAGAGCATAAGGAAAAATATTTTTTTTAATTTTTTATTATTTTTTAATTTTGATTTTCTTGCAAAACAAATGTTAGAGAAGAAAAATAATTATATGCCTTTTTTATTGATTTTTATTTTATTTATATACACAATAGGAGGGGTGAACGATGAGGATCTTGCGAAATGGGAGAGAGATCTGTGACTCCGACCACTGTGCGTGGTTGGAGGTGATAGATGGTGCGAGGTAGAATTTGAAATGCAGGGATCAAGATGTGAACGAAAAATTCGGATTCGGTCGTGAAAAATGTGTGGTGGATTTTTTATGGTCTAAATTATAAACATTAAGTAGAAGCAAAGATTAAACCTACAATTTATCTAAGATAAATGATGAGAAATAAAAATAGATCTCACCTTTGGATCGGAAATGCCATGATGGCCTCGACGAAGGCCGACGCGTTGTCATTGGACGGCTCGGTGGCCAGGCACCCTTCTTCAACAAGACGGCTCTCGGAGATCGGGCTCCTTTCCACCAAACATCGATCAAGAGGAAATGAGAGAGGAAGAGCCCATTAAAAATAGGAAGAAAATAAAAAATGAAAATATCTACAAATGAGGATGGACTTTATTGGTGAAATTTATAAAATAATTTAACTAATTAATTAATTATGAAATTTAAAATTAAATTAATTAAATAAATTAAATAATTTATGGAAATCAATTAGTCACCTTAATAGTGGTCATTAAAGGTATATAATCAAATCTAATATACATGGCATGTTATAAAATCAAATAATGCATTAAATAATTAAATATAAATAAATTTTTTGTAATTAAATGTGAGATATTTTATTTTTTGGTGGTTTTTATATATGGAAGTTAGTTGTATACAGATATTATATACGTATAATACACTATACATATGTACAAATAAGAAAATATTTTTTATCCATAATAAAAAAATTTTATTTATATTTTTTTATTTTAATTATTTTTAAATGAAAATACTATTCACAATTATATACAATATATATAAAAATAAATCTGAATAAAATATATACAATAAATAATAGTGAAACTGCACAAAACACCTCAGAAAAACGACTTTTTAACTATAACTCCAAAATAATTAAATCATGACCATTTGAAAGATAATTTAATTTAGAGTATAATAGAAGTGAGTTTGGTTCAATTTGAGTTCGTATGGAGCCGGAATTGGTATTTCAATGATCGCATTGTGGCTTATCTGAGGATGATTATTTGTAATGTGTACATTATTTTATTTTGCAATTATTTTTATTATTTACATCATATTTTATTTACAAATTTTTTTTACAAAAATAATTAATTTGAGGTCAAATTATGTACAAATAAAATAGTACAAGTTTTATACAAATATACAGGAAAAATATTTACAGAATATTTTTGGATTTTTGACAAAAGACCCTATCTCCCCCTACTTTATTCCTGGTCGATCAGGTCAAGTCTTGACATTCTCTCGGGGTTCGGGTCAGTCTGTATTTATTGCATAAACACATCATTTCTTTTCTTTTTTCTTTTCTTCTTTATTCTTTTATTTGAAAGGAAAAAGTGTAAAAAAATGCATAGTTAACAAATGCAATCCAAATGGCAATTTCATGAAATTAGTGGGTATTTACAGGCGTTCGACTAAAGAAATGAAGCTAAAATAAAAGAATAAAGGATATGAATCATGGATTCATCATTCCCCTATACTTTACCATTGCTAGTCCCTTAGCAACCACTTATTTGGAAAATGAGTGAAAGAATAAAGAAAAGAAATGGGAAAGAAGTTAGAACAATGTTGACTTTTAAACTTATCTTCATAAAAATGTAGTATGGAGCTCTGTCGTTCCTATGGATTATTAGTGTGTCGGAATCTTAGTGTGAAGCTAAAATAAAAGAATAAAGGCAATGAATCATGGATTCATCAGTGCCCTCCTGAGTTGGATTGATTTGTTCAAGGTAGTCAGAGAAGGTTGACTCAGGGTGAGCCCATGCATAGGTCTCGGGATCATATAAGAAACAGTTTTCATAGCAACGGGAAATGGAATAGTGGGGAGAGTCTCTGCATGTTCGTTCTCAATTGACTTGATGTTGGTGCATTCCTGTGTCGGGTTGATTTTATCAAAGTGGTCCGAGGCGATCTCGGCCGACTCAGGGTGAGGACATGCATATGTCTCAGAATCATATGAGTCATATATTCGATTTCCCATGGTGAGAGCAGCGGGAAATGGAACAGTGTGGAGAGTCTCTAAACCAATGGTCTCATCAACAACTGCTATCTCAGGTGTAGCAACATGGTAGGTCTCATCTACTGCTTGATGTTTACGGCTATCGAGAGCTTCGTGGGTTGCCTCAGAATGTCGCAACGCTATAAAATTGATTTCCCGTATCTCACACTCAATAATTTCTTTAGACAATGCTGAGAATTGCTTTCCGAGAATGATTGGAGATTGGTTGAATTCTCCTTGATGTTCGATATCAATGATCGTGAAGTTTATTTTAAGCGGAGCACCTTGGAATGTATCGATGACTGAAATTGTTTCTCTCAGCCGTTTTATAGATCGATCAGCCATTGAACGATCTCTCTTATCTTCCTGATAGGTTTAAGTTTGACCTTATCAAATATAGAGTTCGGGAGGATATTGATTAGTGAGTCATCATCGATTCGAGCATGGGTAAATATTGTGTCTTTGATTCCACAGTCAAATCTAGGCAACTGCTTCACTATGCGACTCTTGGTTTTTCTCCTCAATACCAAGGAGGTGGTCAATGATGAGATACATCTTTTAGTATTTGTTCTTATCCTGTCCAACTTTTTCATCATTAATTTATTCATTACAATTCCTTTAAGATCGGAGAAGTGTTCAATGGCCTGTATCAAGGGAAGTTCAAAAAACAATATTTTCTCTAGTGCTTTCTGTATAGCAGGATCCAAATTCTTCATATCTTCTTTAGTTTCAATTTTTATGTATTTTTCTGGATTTTCAATTTGTTGGGTGTTTTTGAATATTTTAAATTTTTGGTATTTCCTGTGTGGCATGGTTATGTGGTGCTTTCCTTAGATGATGAGAGGTTTTGATATGTCGAGTCAGAGTCAGAATCGGAGTCATCCCTAGGGGAACAATATGCATAAGTGTCACTGTTAGAGTCATCCCTAGAATGAACATATTTTCTAGGTTTATGAATATCGTTAGAATTAACAGGAGATCCAATCTTTTCCTCATCCATTTTTTTATCTGAGCTACTATAGAGTGAAATTAATCAGTCGGCAAACTTTCTAATTTATCCTCCATTAAATCAAATCTCTTATTTATCCTCGAAATATCATCCTCAAAAATATGTTCGTGATCAATCATGGGAGCAGTCGATGTGTGTTCTCGTTTTTGAGATTCAATAATTTCATCTTCCATTTTCCTGTTTGAGCTGAGAGAAGAACTCTTGGAATATCCAATATATGATTGTTATTTTCAGAAAATTTCTCCTCATAATCTATGGAAGGGGTCTGCTCAGTGGAAGGACTTTACGGAAATCTGTAGATCTCATACTCAACATACCGTGACTCAGACATGTAATGCTGGTTTGAGTAGAGTCTACTTCCATGGTCATAATTGATAGTCTCCCCAAGCAATGGAGTCATACATTATGCATATGTGCCGATATCATCTGTTTGGTCCTCTGTATGTGCGGGTTGTTTGAAAGAGGGGTATTCTGCTTGGTCTGTAGAGATTTGATTGTGAAATGGTTCATCAATTTCGGTGAGAAATAGGTAATAGGATTGTTCAGTACAGGATGGCAAGTGATCATGTGCATCAAAGGTTGAGGAAGGTGGCATATATGTTAAGTTGAATTCAGTTGGATGATTAGGAATTGTAGATTGAACCAGATTCATTCGAGGGTGATTGTCTCCCACAAATGTTGGAGGATTATAGAAAGAAGAGGGTTTAGTCGATTTGGATCTGACTGGGATGAATTCATTTTCATAGTATATCTCTGATGGATGCTCAAACAATTGTCCCATCATTTTTGAAAGAGATGACATAATGGATGATGATTTGGGTTTGACCGAGACGAATTTATTTTCACAATATGGATCTAGAGGGTACTTGGACAAAAGTTCCATAATTTTCGGAGGAGGTTTATTAGTTGACATAGTATATCTTGTTAACGATGTTCAAGTGTCTAGGATATTCAACAAAAGAAACCTTAATTATTTCATATAAAGAAAGGAGAGTGATGGCACAAGTGTGTGGTTTTTGATAATCGAGATCAGATCACGCACACCAATACAAACACAAATCAAACCTCGGTTTCACCAACTCACACAATGAAGTCGTAAGAGTTCGGCAATTATCTTTTTAATTTTAGTTTGTGATAAATTCAATCTTGGGAAAAATTAGTGAGCTGTTAAGTGTCGAAAATTTTCTTAAAGACTGTACTAAATTTTTACGACTAGTTGCACCTACTTTCAGCCAGTATAGGTGTAAGTATGGACCGTAAAATGGCTACCCGTGCTACTTAAGGATGGAGCCTTACATAGTGTCCTTTAAACCACCCACTCTGCTAAGGAAATCCGGACCGTTTATCGACTACATGTATTCCTCACTGAGAAGTAGCTAATCATTTTTATAGAATCAATGGTCAATACGAAAATTCAGAGTTGGGCTCTAGCCTTAAGTGTCGTCTCTCTCTCACTCATAAAAATAAATGCATCCAAGGTCGGGATTGTTCTCCCGCAAAAATTATTGATTTTATGAGTTGATTTAGTCGGCTCTGTTTAACAGTCTCAATTTTAATTAGGCGATCATTGAAAAATTAGGTGAGCACAAATATACTTCTACCATCCAGTCCCAATTTCCTTTAAGATTATGTGACAAAATAGGAGGGAGAAGTTCGGGAAAAGCCGATGCACGTGAAACAATGATGTATGCTCAGATAGAAGACTTACAGTGATTCATTGCAATCTCCATGCAGGATGCAATACAATAATTTAAAATTTATTCTATATAAATGAAAGCCGATAAAATCCGCACCTAGTAGAAAGTTCTATTAGTTGGGAAGAATTAAGTTAAAACTTTGACTAAATTGAACGACCTAATGTGCGTCTCAATTAATGTGAAGTGTGGTCCCAGGTTCTACGAGCACAATCAAAAATTATAGAAGCTCTAATAACCGTATGTGTAGGTCTAACCTACTAGCAACTCACGTCGGGTCCCACCCTCATCGGAGAGTGAAATAGGTCACGACACACCACAGAAAAAGTTCATGGTCTTTTTACACACGCGAGAGTCTAAATGGACACCACTATAAATGAGAAATTAATTACAAAAATTAGAATTGCAAAAAAATATGCTAAACTCTACGCTCTCTCACGACTTGACTCGATTTTAATTTTAATGCGGTTTTTTAGGCGTCGGTGAAGATGCATCGATTTTTGTGAGAAACCGTTCCACGTACGTCGGATACCTAGCACAAAAAATTAGAGAGAGAATGTAAGAGAGTGACTCAAAATACAAAGTAAATATAAAAATAAATGCTAAAGAATAAATGAAAAATTACAGTGGCACGTTCGGGGTCAGACTACCCGAATTTGTGGAAAACAGAGCACTGAATTTTTAAACAAAATCTAAGCCGTTTACCTCCCCGGCAACGACGCCATCTGTCGAGTCTGAGAAACCCTAAGTTAATTTGCGTGAATTACAATTTAATGTGTCATTTCATTGTAGGCAGAAATTCAGAATTGGTCAAGAAATAACAAAAAAATTTATTCAATTTTATTTGAAGTGCTTTAATGTTTATTTTACTTGGGCAAGTCCCAAGGTTGAACTCAAGGAGGCAAAGAAACAATCTAGAATTTTATCTATCAAAGTTAGTGTATGGTTTTCGAGGTGGTATTTTTTGCTATTACAATGCAATTTTGGGATGCAAAATGCAAATGGCCAATTTTAGGGACTAAAATATAAAGATCAATCAAAATTTGAAAATATAAAACTTGGTCGAGATGTTAATATGATGAAATGAATACACTATAATTTTCTTGGAATTTTTAGATGCAAGATAAATATTTTATGAATATATGAATGCAAACAATGAGATGTTCGATAATTAATTATAATAAAAATTAAATCTTATTCTTTTCAAGAAATAAAATTATCTAAGGTATATCATGAGGTGATCTATCTTGGAAAAATTCCAACACTAAAAATGTTAAAGTTAATATCTATTAAAAATTAATTAATAAAATACATAAAATGATTTTTATAGGGCAAATTATGCATGCAAATTCAAATCTTTTTGGGCACGATGTTAAACACAATTAATCCTCAAATTTGAGTATTTTTGGAAATTTTCATAGCAATGGTTAACTTAATATGATTTTTCAAGCACGGAGTGAAAAATATGTCAATTTTCTATAGAATAATTATTATTAATTAACCACAGATAATAAAATGATCACAAGCTTACCATATCATAGAGAATTAATTGAAGAACATCATGCAAAATTTTCAATAATGAAAATATCTCATGTAGACGTCTAATACAAAGGGGAACACATGGATATAATTGCAATAATATGAAACAAAATAATGTAAAGAAGGGACTTAAAAGAAATTACAAAAACTTCTGAAGGCGTGCGAACTTCCCAGGCGGTCGCGTGCCAAGCACGTGACCCTTTGTCAGTGGGGTCTTCGGGTGAATAAGAGGAACTTGGTGTTCTGCTTGCAATATTCCCAGTAGGTCACGTACGCTTCAGGTGACCTATGGGCTGGATCTTTCTACTAATAAATCGAACTTGAGGGGGTCAAATGCAAAGTTCCCTTCGCGCACGTAGCGTGCACGTGGGGGAGGGTCTTGGGAAGGAGCCTGGCCGTAGGCTGGTGGTGGTGTGGCAGAGAGGGCGCACGCGGGCAGAGCGGCGAGGGCTTCAGGATGTGGCTCTGGGGGCGAAATCGATGATGTACGTGGGAAGAGCCTAGGCGGAGATGTGGCAGCCGTTGACTAGGGCAGCATGCGGAGCTCGGCTGCCCAACGGTGAGGTGTGGCAGAGCTGGGGACTGGAGCTTCTATCGATGACGGATGGCAAGGCACCCGGCAAAGGGGGTTAGCAGCGCTGCTGGAGTCAGGGGAGGCGTATGGCCGTCTTGTATGGCTGAAGTAACAGAAGGAGATGAATATGGGGTGGAAGAACGTTGCGAAGGTGGAAGCGGAGCTGAAACGGTAGGTGCGGGAGACGTTTGTTGGTGGATGTACGTTGGTGAAGTGGGGGCTCAACGACCGAGGTCAGAGTAAGGAGCAGTTCGCGGAGCTAGGCCGCGTTGCCACGAGCCCAGTGGGACTAGGATCTCGCCGAAGGAATATGGGTTCCGAGATGTCACCACCGAACCCTATCTTTATGTTTGTATAGACGGTGGATGAATCGAGAAGGGGGCGGTAGTTGTGCTTAAATAGGAAGAAGAGAGGGAGGACAGAGATGGAAGGGAGTATCGTTGACAGATTTGATTGGGCTGATGAACGATCGGCCGTGGCTGGAAGGGATGGCAGTGGCCGAGAATCGCAAGGAGGCGGTGCATCCAGAAGAGGAAGGCGGCGTGTGGGATTTTAGGGCAGCGGTGGCAAGAATCGCAGAGGAGGCGGCAGTTCCAAAGAGGAAAGGGATGATGGAGATGAGATACAGGAACCGTCTGATCAGCCGAGATCGGGCGATCCTGATCTCGCCACGTGGGATTTTATTATTTTTTTATTTTTTTTACGAAAATAAATATATAAAAGGGCTAAAAATGGGTGACACGTGGTGGCTCCATGAGCAGCCACGTGTCAGCCCCACAAAAATCGAAAACTAAATAAAATAATAAATACATAAAAATAGTAAATGACCTCAGATAGAAAATTTTTCTTCATGAAAGTTGCTCGTCTCGATGAGAATTACAACTTTTATGAAGAGACTAAAATCAAAATCGATCATTTGCACAAAATGATATTTTTGGGGTATCCCATTGATGAATCTGTGATTCATCACTCTAAAAGTTGAAAATAGAGCTTTGTTCTCGAGTAGTTAGCTGCATATTCCCACTTATATTACATAAGTAGCATTCATGCATGCATAAGTAATATCTGCATTTTAGCATTCATATTTGCATAAAATAAGAAGCCCATTTCACTTGTAAATATTCACATGTATATTCATCATATTTTCACATATTTGTATATATTTTATACTAACTCCAAATCCAATAAAATCAACTATATAGTGTATATATTACTAACACTAATTAAAGAAAAATATCAAAAAAATACTAACTTGTAAAATTACCCAATAAAACCCCAATCCAAGTTTGAAGCTCGGAGCCTTAAAATGCACATATCTCTCTCATACAGTGTCTGATTTAGGGCTACTTACTTTTAAAGTAATATACATTCAGATACCTTCAAAAGAAGACTAATTTCATCAAAATCGGAGCTCGTATGCAAAATTTGGGTTTGGGCTCCGTTTGTATATTGTACATATTGACCAAAATGCCCTTGCATTTTATCCTTTTATTTTCTTAATCATTAAAAATTCAAAAAAATAGATTAAGTTGTAAATATTCTTTTCACATCTTCTCTATTTTTTCTCTTATTTAAAAATGACAAAAAATGATAAAAGAAAAAAATGTGGTATTTTAGACTAATAAGGTACCACCCAAAAATATACTTCGTACATATGATTTCATTTCATTTTTGGCCCTTCACAAAAGTTGTAGTTCTTATCGAGACGAGCAACTTTTATGTTGAGCACTTTTTGATTTAATCCCTTTTGTTATTTCTTTTTTATTTTTCTCTACATTTATTTTTGAATTTTCTAGGAGCGACATGTAGCAGCTCCTAGAGCCGCCACATGTTTTTTTATTATTTTCGGATTTATTTTATTATTTTCGGATTTATTATTACTATTTTATTATTATTTTAATTATTTTTAGTAGCCTACTATATTACTATATTAATTATTTATTTTATTCCTCTTTTACTTCTTCTCTACTTGCCTTCAACTCCAAGCCACCACTTTCTCCACCACTCCATTCCCTCCACTCCTTCTCCAACTTCCCTTTCCTCCTCTTTTTATTCCCCTCATCCTCCACCATTTTTCTTCATTCGCCATTTCGACACAAGAGAGAGAGAGGAGAGAGAGAGAGAGAGAGAGAGAGAGAGCTCCGGATATCTGTAGGTGACATCTACCAAGAACCACCGTCGAGCGACGACCTCCAACCACGGTGAGATCCGAGGTGGTCTAAACCACTTCGTCGCAGCATCCCGCGTAGGAAGCTGCTCCATCTTCGAAAGACTCCGCCACCTTTCTTGAGACCACCGTGACAAGAACCGCACATCGCAGCTCCACCTGGAGAAATCACAGGTAAGTATTCCCTCTCCTTTTCTTTGTCAATTTTTTTATCTAAAGTCGTTTGTTTATCTTGTCTATCATCACATCTTCACAAGCTCTACTCTTATTATCATCATTACAATCACCATCATCACAGTCCCCACATTCATGAAGCACCACTACCATCATACATCATCATCACCACATTTCATTTCATTTATTTACATTTCTTTTCTAGTAAAAAATACAAAAAATATATATTAAAAAAACAGGAACTGCCTCCACGCCAGCCACCGGCCCTGCCTGCAGCGCCGCGCCGTGTACGGCTGAGCGAAGCTTCGCGGCAGTGGCCGGCCTTCCACCCAACAACAAGCAGCTACCGCCTCCTGTAGCTGCGGTGCCACGGCCATCCGCCCCGCCCGCACATCACCCAGGTCGTGAGCCCCCGCGCACATCTGTTGCCAAAACGCCGCACATGGACCCCGTCAGCTCCTCCGCAACTGTGCGTCCTCCCAACCACGGCCTCCTATCAGGTGCAACGCGCGCCACCAGGCACTGTTTTCCCCTTCGTGCGGGCACCCATAGCCCGACCTCCGCTCCACCACTCGACGCTCCACCCCCGCACCACTGCGACACCAGAATCCTCCACGTCTGCGTTACGCAAGCCGCCCATCAGCGGCCCTGTCCTCACAGCACGCCGCCCTCGACGTCGAGCGCCTCTTGCCGTCGTCGCGCGACGCACGGCCAAGCGTGCCCTCCTGCCGACCCCGCCACCCGCGAGGCACCTCCCGTGCGTTGCAAGCCGTGTGTGCCACCCAAAGCGCCGCCCTTGAGTCCTCCCTTTTTCCCCTTGGCGTAGGTTCCAAACCCACGTTTTGTGTAAGGTCCATTTCCTTCCATTTTTTTATATTTTCTATGTTTTCTGAAAATTACATTATCAGTCCTTTAAAATTTCTTTTTTTGCAAAACAACCCATGTGCATTGTTTTGTTGAGATTTTTATTTTTGTATTGCAAAGTGAACCCTGGCTTTGGGCATTAATTTGGAAAGAATTTTTGCATCATTGCTTTCTATGAAAAATAGCATGTTATTGAGCAACTAATTCTTTATGTGAGCATTGGATTATTAATTAAAAATCATATATTGAAAATCAGTGATATTTTACCCTTTTAAGCTCTAAAATTCGTACATATTCATTTATTGCTCCAAAAATTGTGAAAAATTGTGAATGATGACTTTAAGTGTGCTTTAATTACAGTCCAATTTTTTTCCAATTAGGAGTTGTCTTGTGAATAAAATAAATTATAGAGTGAATTTTGTAATTGATTTTTAGTTAAATCCGCAATGATTATTTTTGAGAAATTTCAATTCTCCTGGATTCTTGGTTAAAATATCTATTTGAGATAAATAGCTCTCTAGATAATTTGATTTCGTGGATTAATTAGGAACTAAATACTCACAGTCACTCTGTTTTCAGTAAAAAGTTCATAAAAAATCACAGTGTTAGAAAAATCTAAAAAATTAGTGTAGCTTCATTTCATCATGTTTATCTTCCATAAAATTTTTCATAATTTTTGCATATCATTTGCACGAAAAATTGCAGAAAAACCCTAAAAAAGTTTGCATTTTTTCTTTGTGCATCTTAATTCCAAAAAAATACATTTGCATTCATCATTGGATTAGATTTATAGAAAAAATACAACTTGGTCAGTTTGGTCTAATTTCACATTCAAATTATTTTTGGCTAAGTTGTTTATTTTCTTAATAACCTAGTTCATCCGCATCAGTGCATCTACATTTTTTGCATAAAAAATTACAAAAAATCTCACTTGGACAATAGCGATCTAATTTATCTAATATGATCTTGAGTTGTTCCTTTGCCTCCTTGAGACGACCATGGGGCTTGCCCAGGTTAAACAAACATAAAACCGCACATTAATTTCATTTGACGGTTTATCGATATTTTCGGTTTATTTGACACTACTAAAAGGGTAGATCCGCGATCAATCACCCATGTACATAGAACACCTTGATTTTTGGGTTTTATAATTTTTTTGTTATTTTTAAACCAGATAAAAATCCGAAAAAATATGATAAAATCAAAGATAAATATTTACACATTAATATTTTTTTATTAAATACAAAAAGAAGAAATAAAATAAAACTTGAAAGAGACAATTTTTGTACAGACTCTTAGTGAGGACTCAGACTCAGTTAGTTTCTTTGATTTCAAGCTTGGTTTGGATTTAGATTTTGTATTTTAATAAAATTTTTATCAAATAATATAAATGAAAAAGAAATAAAATAAATTGATTTAATTATGTACATAAATAATAGGTCAACAACTGCTAAAATACAAGATGTACAAAAAAGGCCCAAAACCCAACTTTCACATATGAACTCCGATTCACTTGAACTTGGTCTTGTTTCGAAAGTATTTGAATGTACATCAGTTTAAAGTGAGTAGGATCAAATCGGATACTGGATGAGAAAGATATCAAGGTTTTAGTCCGAAAATCCTAGAACTAGGGTTTGGGTTTTTGGTCCACTTATTTAGGTTAGTGATTTTTTGTATTTTTTATTTATGTTAGTAATATGTACACGGTGGAGGTGGTTTCAAGTCATTTGGAGTTAGCATGAATTAGTTAAAAATCAGGGAAGTTAGGCTAATTTTATAGGTCAATGGGCTGAGATTTTTGGCTTCTTATTTTGTGCAATAATATGTGATAAAAAGCACTTATTATTAATACATGCATGAATGCTAAATATGCATAATAAATGAAGAAATGTTGATGAATTTTAGGGATTTGATCTTAATTAATCATTTTTAGAGTGATGAATCTGAGATTCATCAGAGGCCAAGGGTAGAAGGTTGGTTGAAGAACCATTATCTAGTAGTGTGCATGCAAACGCAATGCCGGCAATGTGACTCTCCACATAGTGAGCACCAAGTCCCTCTTTTTTTCTCGGTAGATGTTGATTTTTGACACATTTGGTAGTTGCCACTGTCAAGATATGAGTCTCCACAAATTGACTTGGTATCTTCCTGCGAGTTCGATTTGGAGTGCATTTTATTTTCAAGTATTTTTGAAATTTGGATTGTTTGCCACATATTGATCAAATGGTACCTTGACTGTAATGTTTTCTTGGCAAAATCACGCCATTTCTGGGTTATCTTGAATGATTTTCTTTGGTTTGTGTTTTCCTCCTATAAGAGCATGGGGGAAAGGAACAGAAGCAGTCGAGATAGGAGATAAAGAACCAGAATCATAAATAAGAACATCTTTATTAGAAATGGAGTTCTTATTACAATCATTTTTCTGCTGATAATAATCATGTTGCTGGAAAGATGACAAAGGTATATTCACCGCAAATGGAGGTGCAAGTTCCTCTGTAGATTAGATGGATACTTTTCCTTTCTTACGTGTTGGGATCTTCACTGGTACCGAATTCAGGTTTCCTTCTTCTTTACTCTCGGAAGTATCCTTCGATTGGTATCCCGAGTCTTCTTAATCCATTTCCATTGCCCGGTCAGGTACATCCACGGTCCTTCCGCTCCTGAGTGGCATAGCATTGATATTGTCAAACGAAAGTATTTCATGTTCAGATATGGGAAAGTCTGAGTAGTATACATGGCCATTTTGTTGGGAAGATTGAGATTTATTCAAGTTATTAGGTTAGCTTGAACTTGGGCGGTAATGGTTGTAGCATGGGATGTCTATTCATCTTTCCAATTGGACAAGCAATTAACATCAACTCGTAGATATTATATTTCATTTCGAAAATAGCACATCTCCTCGAATATCTTCTACTGAATGTCTACGAGTTCCATCTGAGAGTTGTATGGTTGAGATGGTTGCTTTGAGGAATGCCCTTGTGGTGCTTGGTATTGCTGACGGTATTGTTGGGGTTGAAGGATATGGTTAGATCCTCAAGCGCATCATGGAAGCATGAGCATCGTATCGAATACGATGAAGAACGACTAATGTACTAGTTGTTCTATGCATCGGAAATTAAAAATTTTTCATGCGACGAAACCACATGATCCAAGAACACTTCTCGGATCATTTCGTCTAAACCACAAACAAGTAATAGGATTACCTCTTGAAGCGTGGTTGCGATCGAGTCTCTAAATGAAGAGACCTCCTGTCTCAAGTCCGATCCGACGGAGGAGACGCTTGCGAGCGCGGGGATGAACCGCGTGCTTCTCGCAATCCATGTTAATGATCCAAGCAGTAGATCTCCTGATCTCGACACACGAGATCCGACGTCTTCTTCACGAGCAAGGCGCGCCGAAGGAGACAGAGATCCATGAGACAAGAGTCGGGCAGCATAACGATGACGCTACGGCGATGGAGAACCTCTCTGGGGCATCCATGGTGGAGGACCACAGGGGAAGGAGAGAGAGGGATGACATGTAGAGAGAAATAGAGAGAGAGATGTGCTTCTCAAGCATTGTGTGTAAAGAAGAGCAATGGGGTGCCTCTCCTTTTATAACATTTTGAGATCCATGGATTTCAATCCATGGGACAACACAAATCCAATGGCTCTCATTTATTGTGTTTCTTTCAATGGCTAAGATTTTGTTGGTAAAAAACCAACAACAATTAATTTAATAAAAATCAAATATATAATAAATATAAATTGATTTATATCAAATCAATCTCCATTGGAGAAATAGGAAGGAGGCAAGCCTCCTTCCATAAAGTGGGGAGGACGGCCATGAGTCCTATAAGGACTCGGTGGCTGTCACCTCTCCTTATTAGGAAGGGAGCCTCCTTTCTATATTACATGAGATTGCATTATCTCATGATTCTCTTCAATATTTGCAACAACTTTTGTTGCAAATTATTTTACAAAAATAAATCCAATTTATTTTGTGAACATTGCAATCATGCCATTGGAAATTTGTGAATCACATTCACAACCCAAAATAAAATGTAAATTACATTTTCAATTTAATGTCCAACGTGAATCCAATTCACATCAACATTTAATTAACAAATGTAAATTACAAATAGCTCTCTCTTATATATTATAAATCACATTTATAATATATATGACTAATATGGATATTGCTATCCACATTATTCATATCCATGATAATTAAATTACATTTAATCATCTTGGATCTCTATTCTCATGTGCCCAAATAATATGAATCACATTCACATTATTTTCATCTTTGATAATCAAATCATATTTAACTATCTAAGATAGCTCTCTTTATAATATGAATCGAATTCATATCAATCACGATAACTAAATCACATTTAATTATCCATTTTCTCAATGCTCGGATACTCATATCAACAATGAAATTATACTGAACCCTTTCAAGGATAATGAGCTTTCTCCGCGAATACTTGGAGATAAGGACAGGGCGATTGTATTGTTCCACATGTAGTGACTTGGATATTGAGATTATATCTCAAATCCAGATCGCGGGCCTCCCATAGATGCTTGATTAAATCAAGACCGCAAATCTAATCTTCTCATTGCATCTGAATCACATTCAGATCAATGTCCACCATTTAGACTAAGATCAGATTACTTCTCTACTGAGAGGAGTCACTAAAATCCAACCCTGTTTCATCACTCCCTAGGAATGGAAGCGTCATGGTTATACAATCGTTTATGATGGCATCACTCTCATGTATTCCCAATACCTGTACATCCTGCATACTGGAAGATTCAGAATAAACCCGAAGTATTGGATCAACTTTATACTGCCTACTTCATAGTTTTATCAGTAAGTTTCTCATTCGAACATTGGGAGTCGGCATCGATCATATACTTTCCAAAAGCATATATCATACCTAGGTCTTGATCGTATACTTTCCAAAAGTATAAATCAAACCTACAAATTCAATAAAGCTTCCAAAGCGAGACGACCGTGCACGGAATTTGATTCTTCCCAATATCTCATCTCATGAGTGGGATCATGTCTTCTAGTTCAGTAACTAAACCTGTATGATCCCTTTGAGAGATCGTATTACTCATATGCCCTTATATGCACACCAGCGCACCGGTGTATAGACCTTGCTTAGGTCATCAACCTATTGGTCTGCTAAATGTACATACTCAGACATATAGTAACACATCTGTCTCCGGTCAGAGGATGTGTGCATGTATCGTGATAGCATACGATATAGGACTTTGGTTATCTCGATCTCGTTAAGTCAACTCTTTGACCTAACTTATCTAACACCTCCGAATCTCTATTCCTATGCAGAGCACCTGCATCAAGAGGTCGGTTAGATATCAGCCTAAATGAGAAAGGATTGCCATCTCCTTACTCTGGCTGGAAATCATCTCTTAACAATCATTTGATGGTGCTTGATGAGTCCTCAATCTAACTCTTTATATATTCATCCAAGCACCAGCCTCTATGATTCAATAGTTGAATCAACAGCTGTATGATTATTAAGATGGCCATGGTACATAACCCTAATTGTACTAAGGGACCTATTATGCAAATTATTCATTCTTCATGTCAGATCAGGGAATGATATTCGCAATAACATTTATTGCATAATGGCTCGTTGTGGGCTCGCATATCCAACAATCTCCCACTAGCCCAAAGAGCCATTAATGGGCTAATCATTTAAACCCACACTCATGTGACAATCATAGGCTATTAAGAAAATAGCTAGGTAAGTTGATCAGTCACTCTGTTCCTGCGAGACTACGCCAAGTCCTTTTACAGAACTTGCATATCCCCAGTAACAGTGCTCGCATCTAATGCGAATGTTGCGTCTCATGCAACCAATACTCAATCTTGTTAAGGCTATTATTGTGTCCTTGACACTATAGCTTAATAATTGTTATAAACAGTATTTCCATAATCCTTATCAGAATACCCTTATTCCTAGATATCTCAATCTCCAATGGTATCCAAAGTTAAGACCTTTTAGGTCCCTATCTGTAAAGTCTTAAGTTTTTGAAGATAAGACTTTGAGATCACTATCTCAAAAATCTTGTCATCTATGAAGATTTTGTTATTACTTCAATCAAGTGTTTTCTCTCTATAGTAGGATTAGCAACTCTTTACTACTCCCACTGCATGGCAAATATCTGGTTTTTGTACACATCTAACATACACTCAGCTTCTCATAACTGATGCACACGTGCAAGCAGTTCTAGCATTCACTTCCTTAACTCTTTGAGGTGCTATCCCTTTAGATAGGTCAGTACCATATCTTAGGGATGGAAGCCTTTCTTGAAATTTTTCCAAAAATGGAATATGTCCAAGGTGTACCATTAATGTGACAGTCCCAATAACCTCTTCTCTATGCTTCTGAACACCTTCAGAACTAAGATCCAAGAGGTATACTTGAGATCATATCTCAAGTTATGGAACAACCAGATTGGAAAACACTTATTATTATTATCCTTATATCATTTTAAACGATTAGGATATCGTCTACATTTAGCATGATGAACACAAAGGCACTCCCACTAAGCTTCACATGGCTCATCCAGATTCTATCTGAAATCATAACACTTATAATTTCATCAAATCTTATGGTCCAACTTCAAGAAGCTTATTTGAATCCATAGATGGATTCCTTAGCTTTTCACACCTGGGACTACTTCATGTGAATATCCTCAGAGAAGTATTCATAGAGAAATTTGACTTCTTTCTCTTGAAGATTCATTTACACCTTTTTGGGTCTTACCCATATAGGTGGATCCTCGAGGGTCCATATACAACACTTGTATATGAAGTCTACTTTAGACTTTATTGTTAACATCCATCTTTCCATGTCATGATCTTCAGAAGTTTCATCACATGAAATTCGATCATTGTCAGACTTAACTGACACATGGAATACATCCTCAAATTCATTTGCAGAGGTATTAGTGTTTCATCTTTAATTGTCCTTTTAGTTTCCAATTTCAGGAGCCTCATTATCATCTCAAGATTAAATGAGTTCCTTTACTTCATTTTCATCTTGATTCTCAAGAGAGTCATCCTTTAATAATCATATTCTTAGAGATGAGATCTTTTAAGAATCTCAAGGTCATAAAGTAGGTATCCAATATCATCCTTTATTTTCCTAATGAAGTTGCACTCTCTAGTGCTCAATTCCAGCTTACTTGCATGGAATCTCATTAAGGATATAATGTAGTCTCTACTACATATATACCTGGAAACTAAGAGGAAATTATGCTAAAATTCATCATTAATCAAATCATGTCACACATGATGCAATTGTATCTCCCTATAACTCTATATTGAGTCAGGGTGTATTAGGAGGATTGAGATAGAAATGATATTCATATCTCCATAAGGTATTCTTTGAATTTATCTAACAGGTACAAGCTACCTAAGTTAGATCAAAATCATTTCATCTCTCTTCAAACTTTGGTTCTAAACCAAAATTATGAAATCTTTGAACATTTCAAAGGTTTATTAGGTGAAGAGAAGAAATCTCATATCATACATAATCATCAATAGATATCACATATCCATAATGTTTACTATGATATAGACGATCCACAAACATCAATATGTATGAGATCCTGAATACCTTGACATCTTACATCTTTCCCAAGGAAGGGTGTATTGGGCATATTTTAGTTTTGAATACAATATTCATAAGTATGTAAGTTTTGAAATTTTAGACATTCTAAAGTTTCATCTCTTACTAGTCTATTGATCAAATCAATAGATAAATGTCCAAGGCTTGATGCTAGATCATTGTCAAATGATCTTTAACCTCCTATTGATATTTTAAGGTTTTAATTTCAGTATTAGAAATGTTAATGAACCATTCATTATTTTTCTAATTTAGTGCAGTCCACTAGATTTTATTTTAGATTACTATCTGAAATATCTCCATCATAACTCTTTATGATAGATTTATTACAGAATTCATGTTTATTTCCAACATTTAGAAATAAACAATGAGTGTATTCTAATATCTAGGTCATAGAGACATTCTCTAAGACTAACGGCTCTCCCACTGAAATTATGAAGCCTTTCTATCCAATAGAGATTGTTGCAACAATTGCATCAATATCCATGTGGATGACCATTAAACCTTTAAGATCAAATTTCTAATCTTTTAATACATATGCAACCAGCAAGTGTCATTAGAAGATTGAGATACAATTATAAGACTTTATCTTATTCAATAAGCAAGTCAATGTCAATTATTTATGTTGATTATTTTGATGCTCTATCCAAGTCCTTTTCTAAGGATTCTAGACAGACTTGATAGTCATATTATCAACACATCAATTTATTACAGTATTGGCATCATCCAACTCTTAGGATGTCATATGGAAGTCATAGAATTACGGTCAACTCTTTGACTTTCCTTCTTACTCGGGTCCGACCCATGCCTCCACTGTGATCCCTTCATCTATAAACAACCATTGCTTAAGACTAAGGATCTCTTACGTTAAATTCAAAATAATTCAATGTAAGAGAAATTCAACATTTATACATGCTTCATTAAATTCATACAATATGAATACTATGAAGCTTCATGAATGACTAGAGTATAGACAGTAGAACGATGAAAATCATCGTATCTACATCCATCTAAACTCTTGAAACATTGGTTCAGGTAGGTATTCAAACATTTTGAATACATCATCTCTTATAGAGCTACCATTCTGCATGATGCAGTGAACCATGTCATACATGATAAATGTCAAGAGCACATATGCATGCCAGAATATCTTCTTAGATTTTATAAGAATTATATGACAATTATGATCATCATTGACATGTCACTTCCAAAGTACATTTAATAATATCAAGACTATAGAGACATACAAACTGTAACATCCATATTCTAACAAACCCGAACTCGTCCGATTTTGGGTCTAATGAACCAAAAAACGTTGTCGGTCAATACTAAACAACCTAAAACGACCAATTGATCATGAATCAAAAAGACGTTCGAGCAAAATCGACCAAAAATCGGTCGCTTCGTAATACGCGCCGCGAAAAGCTGCGACGCAAATTCGAAAACCGTAAAACAAACCGAAACCATCATTAGATCCGATTCGACAATACAAGACCAACGGAATCGACCGTTCGTCAATCGGAGGTCATTTGATATTTTTTTAAATCGTAAAATTTAACCTTAAACAAAATCCGTATCCGAAAATTTCGGGTATTCAAAACTCGATCGAAAGTATATCAACATTATACTCAAATTGATCGTCGTCTCGAGACGATCAAAATGAGATATTATGCGTTAAAATCCGAGACCCGAGGCGCACATACGGTCAACTTTAAGTTGATAGAGTTTTGATATAAAAAAATAGAATAAAATAAAAAAATAAATATTTAATAAATTCTGAACTGTGCACAGCGCACAGACAGTGCCGTTGGAAAAAAAAATTATTTCCTTTTCCAAGCCACTTGACTCCTTATTTCTTTTACACTTGGCTTTCTTTTGTTCTTCTATTTCTCTCCACTTGGCAATTTGTAGTGGTGTTGATAGATGATGTGCTCATATACTCACGGAATGAATGAGATCATGCTAATGATCTGTGGATCGTCTTGGATACATTGCGGGAGCACAAGCTCTATGCCAAATTGAGCAAATGTGAGTTCTTGTTATCTCAGGTCTCATTTTTGGGACACGTTATTTCTGGAGCAGGTATCGCGGTTGATCCTGCGAAGATTGAGGCAGTCATGTCGGGAGCAGCCCAAGAGAGTTACTCATATTCGGAGTTTCCTTGGGTTAGCGGGCTATTACAGACGCTTTGTCAACGGATTTTTCCGCATTGTTCGCCCTCTGACACGACTGACGCAGAAGGGAGTTCCATTCATTTGGGACGATTCATGTGAGCAGGCCTTCCAGACATTGAGGGAAAGATTGACTACAACGCCTATTCTTGCTCTTCCTTCAGGCACTCAGGACAATGCAGTCTACACGGATGCATATGGAGAAGGTGTAGGAGCAGTATTGATGCAGAGAGGACAAGTGATTGCTTACGCATCACGACAGTTGAGACCGCACGAGCGGAACTACCCCACACATGATTTGGAGCTGGCGGCAGTTGTCTTCGCCTTGAAGATCTGGCGCCACTATCTATATGGGGTGAACTTCGAGATTTTCACAGACCACAAGAGTCTGAAGTACATCTTTGATCAGAAGGAGCTGAACATGAGGCAGCGCAGATGGCTCGAGCTGCTGAAGGATTATGATTGCACGATCTCTTACCATCCTGGTAAGGGAAACATGGTGGCTGATGCACTCAGCAGGAGAGCGCGTGCTGATGGTACGGCAAATTAGCTATATACATGGGATACGCTTGCCGCTTTGACAGATTGGCATCCTCAGGAGAGCGCATCCATTTCTACTACCGTGCCTCCACGATATAGTAGTCTTTGGGATCGTATTGTAGAGGGCCAGAAGACTGATCCTTGGATTCATGATAGATACATGTGCGCCGTCAAGGACGAATTTGATGACTTTGTTGTGATGGAGTCTATTTTATGGAAGGCAGGACGGGTAGTTGTACCCAATGATGAGCAGCTACGCAGAGATATTCTTGATGAGGCAAACAGTTCACGGTTATCTATCCATCCAGGCAGCACGAAGATGTACCGTGATTTGCGTCGACATTTCTGGTGGAATGGAATGAAGCGCGATGCGGCGCTACATGTTAGTAGATGCATGACCTTTCAGATGGTCAAGGCTGAGCACAAGAGACCGCCAGGATTACTACAGTCTCTCCCCATTCCCGAGTGGAAGTGGGAGAGCATTTCTATGGATTTTGTCACAGGTCTGCCAAAGACACCAGGTCGCCATGATTCCATATGGGTCGTTGTTGATAGGTTGACCAAGTCAGCCCATTTTATACCTGTCAACACGACTTACACTCCATCTAGATTGGCCAAGCTCTATGTACAGAATATCATTAGACTTCATGATATACCACGGGAGGTGGTGTCTGACAGAGATTCGAGGTTTACTTCACATTATTGGCATCAGTTAATGTCAGGACTACAGACAGAGCTGAAGATGAGTTCTGCCTATCATCCGCAGACAGATGGGCAGAGTAAGCGCACCATTCAGACACTAGAGGATTTACTCCGTGCTTGCACTTTAGAGTGGAAAGGGTCCTGGAAGGACCATCTGCCATTAGTAGAGTTCACGTACAACAACAGTTATCATTCTAGTATCGGCATGGCACCATTCGAAGCCCTATACGGATGAAGATGTCTTACACCTCTCAGTTGGCGTGAGGTAGGTGATCATGCTCTCTATTCCGTAGATCTCCTGGAGGAGACCGCGAGAGCTGTTGATCTTGTGAGACGGAGGCTTCTGACGGCACAGAGCCGCCAGAAGAGCTATGCAGACCGTTGGAGAAGAGAATTGGAGTTTCAGGTAATCCAATCTTTCCTCTTCATCCATTCAATTATAACATATGTATGACATCTAAATAATCACATACTAATGACATCCCCGTAAATTACAGGTGGGAGATTGGGTATTTTTGCGAGTATCTCCCATGAAAGGAGTGCAGAGATTCGGTGTTCGTGGCAAGTTGGCGCCGCGATATGTTGGACCTTTTGAGATTCTGGCTAGAGTGGGGAGAGTGGCATACCGAGTAGCCCTTCCTCCACATCTTTCTGCTATTCATGATGTTTTCCACATATCCAATCTGAGGAAGTATGTCCACGACCCTCGACACATTATCAGTTACGAGAATCTCGATGTAGAACCGGATCTGACTTATGAGGAGAAGCCAGTTCAGATACTTGACCGTGCTGTGAAGAAGCTTCGCAGCAAGGAGATTTCATTGGTCAAGGTTTTGTGGCACCGACACGGCGTCAAAGAGGCGACGTGGGAGACCGAAGCCGACATGCGGGCACGATACCCGCAGCTTTTCTGAGGTAATAACCGGAGCAAGCTTTTGTAATAAAATATTTGTGCAAATATATGGCTTGATTTCTCTTTGAGGTTTTTATGGGTTCAAAACCCTTTGAGGTTTTTATGGACATAGGAAATTCCAACAAGACACCTAATAGCCTTAACTCGAGTCTCGAGGAAGAGACTCCCTTTGAGGTTTTTATATTTGTAACATCCATATTCTAACAAACCCGAACTCGTCCGATTTTGGGTCTAATGAACCAAAAAACGTTGTCGGTCAATACTAAACACCTAAAACGACCAATTGATCATGAATCAAAAAGACGTTCGAGCAAAATCGACCAAAAATCGGTCGCTTCGTAATACGCGCCGCGAAAAGCCGCGACGCAAATTCGAAAACCGTAAAACAAACCGAAACCATCATTAGATCCGATTCGACAATACAAGACCAACGGAATCGACCGTTCGTCAATCGGAGGTCATTTGATATTTTTTTAAATCGTAAAATTTAACCTTAAACAAAATCCGTATCCGAAAATTTCGGGTATTCAAAACTCGATCGAAAGTATATCAACATTATACTCAAATTGATCGTCGTCTCGAGACGATCAAAATGAGATATTATGCGTTAAAATCCGAGACCCGAGGCGCACATACGGTCAACTTTAAGTTGATAGAGTTTTGATATAAAAAAATAGAATAAAATAAAATAAATAAATATTTAATAAATTCTGAACTGTGCACAGCGCACAGACAGTGCCGTTGGAAAAAAATTTTTTTTTTATTTCCTTTTCCAAACCACTTGACTCCTTATTTCTTTTACACTTGGCTTTCTTTTGTTCTTCTATTTCTCTCCACTTGGCAATTAGCCAAGACCTTCTTGTCCTTATAAATATCTCCCAAAAACCCAACGCATTCCTCCCAAAAGCCCAGCCGAAGCCTTCTTCTACTGCTGCAGTTCATCAGGCCCTGGAGCAATTGCTGGAGGCTCCAACCCTTCCACCGAAGGAGCCATTCTTCTCTTCTCCTTCTTGCTGCAAGGTGCTGCTGCTCTCTCCAACTGCATGCTACAAACCATCATAGCCACTGCATGTTAGAGTTCTATCTCCCAATTTGAAGAACTCAAAGAGGTACATCCTTTAGCCATCTCTTTTGCTGCAAATGCATGAATTTCTCCCTCTTTATTCCCTTTCTTTCATAATTCCTCACTCCCAACTAGAGATTCGGCCCAAAAATTTCAGCCTCTTTCTCCAGCCATTTTTTTCCCGGTGATGTCCACTAGCCTTGCTGGAGCAACTCCTCTCCATTGGAGCTGCACAAGGTGCTACCAAGAGAAGCAATCAACTCCCTGCTGCAGCCCCTCCCAATTGCTGGAGCTCCAATTCTGAATTTCTGCAACATTGGGGCCGTGGATGTGCTCTAAATCACCAACCTTAGCATACAAATAGATCTTATTAAAGATCTAGTAAGGTACCTCCTTCCCCCTCATTGCTGCCATGCATGTACATTTATATTCTTTTCCTTCCTCTTGCTGCTTTTGCTGTTGTGCATGATAGTCTACATGATTTTGTTCCTTAAAGTTAGTCTAGGTTGTAAGTAGGGGGATTTGGAGAACATGTTTCTGGAAAAGCAGATCTTTAATAAAAAAATCTGATTTTAGTTATGAATTCTTATCTGTATTCAGATCTGAAATTTCATAGGTACAATCCTAAAACCTCTCCTCTTGCTGCCATGCATGCACAATCAAGAACTTTCTTTTTGTTTTTTTTACTCCTTAGGGATTTCTGCAACATGCTATGTATCTTGGCATGCTCTTTAACTATGGAATCCATCTGTACAAAATCTGGAACCATGAATTTGGAACCGATCTTGAGCTGTCCATGTCAATATCCTGGAAATTTATGGCCTTTTCTACTAATACTGATTGGATCTGTTTATTCAATCTAGAGATATATCCGATGTCACTAATAAACCCAAATATGTTTTTGATAGCACTAGTTTTGTAAACAGTAATAGAATATCGAAATAGGGGCCTTTTTAGGAAGGTAACAAATAGTAGTAAAAATTTATATAACATCCAACAAGATTAAAAAAAATAGGAAGGACAAAGTAAAATAGATGACAAAACCAAATCATACAAAGGATCTAATTTTCTATTATTGAGTTCCATAAGAGGTACTGTCATCTAATTGGTTCTGTTGCACGTTATATTTAAAAATGCAAAAAAAATGTTGTTGCTTATAATTATGGACTATTTGAGACCTTGATACAGCTCATGAAAAGATCTGGGTTTTGTGTCTTTGAATAAACCAAGTCGTGAAGATGGTTGCTCTTATTAGAGATAGAGCATTTTGAGAGTTTGATCTTTACCTTCAATGTCACTCTGCACCATTATTAACATTATCACATTGTTATTAAAATCAATGGCTGCATTACCTAATACTTGTGCTTGAATAATCTTGGAGGCTATTTCCTGGTCTTTTTGGGTAATACGAATGAACTAATGTTGGCATACATGATCTGTGAAGTAACACATCACTGTCATTTCTTGGATAGAATGAATTAGTTGCATCAAAGAAGAATTGAATACTATATATATATATATTCAAACAAATTGCATATCTCATGTTGTATAGGTTATTAACTATCTATATGTACTAAATCCATAAAATTTTTACCAATCAGTTCACTGTTACTGTTAAGTTTGAAATTGAGATTTAAAAGAATTGAAATTATATCTTTGAAATATTGAATTACTGAAAGTGGATTTGAATAGGTGATAACTCTCCCCGCACCCTTAGTTAATTCGGGCAAATTAATGGTCCAAATTACTTTTAAGTGTTCGTTGCAGTCGGATACGAGAGGTTGATCAAAAACCACTTAAGACAGATTTTGGTCAATTTTAAGCGGTGATATTTTTTTACTTGGTGGAGTCCAAGGTCGATCTCAGGGAGGCAACTGTCTCCTTAGGTGGATTACAGCAATTTTCAAGTGTTGATATTCGAGGGTCAAATTTTTTTGGTCTTTTTATTTCTTATGCAGACATATGCAGACAAATCTTAGCCAATTTAACTTTAAATTTAATTGATGTATCAAACGAAGTCCAAAAATAATGAAAATTGGCCAGATGATTATTTACGATGAAAATGACCTACACTAATTTTTTTGGAATTTTTCGACTCAAAATAAATTTTCTGTGAATTAAATAAACAGACAGAGTGATTTTCAGTGTTTAATTTTTAATAAATATCAAACCACAATTTTTCCAAGAACTAAAATTATCCTAGGAAGGTCTAATGATCAGGGACCTAGGAAAATTGACAGAACTTAAATTTATTGTGAAATGAATTAATTAAAATTAATTAAAGAAAATCACTAAACTATTTATTGAGGCCTCGTTATGCGTGCAAATGATATGAAATTTTTATGGAGTGTTGAAAATAATGTCCTTAAGCTACTGTGAATTTTTGGTGATTTTTGAATGCACTGATATTTAATTAAAAATCAAAAGGCATCACTGGGCAAAATATGTCTCAAATGAACCAATTAATTCATTGATAATTCAATTAAGCCAACAAAAATCAGACACGTGTACAGACAAATAGAGGACAAAATTCTCAACAACTTGCAATTTTTAGAATTTCAAAATGATGAAAAATGCATGCTATGGACACGTGCAAACACAAGGGTGTAAATGCAATACTGGAAATTAAAATTTCAATAAGTAAACGTGCTGACAGGGACTAAAATGCAATTACCAATAATATGCAGGACTTCTATGCAATTTCTCCACAAGACACGTGCTCCTCACGTGATGTCTGCTTCACAGGGACCTTTTCGCAATTTCTGAAAGCTCCAGGGACGTCGGTGCAAATAACCCAGGTCGCACGTGCTCCTCACGTGGGGCGACCTAGGTTCGGAGGGCGTCTGAGGCTCGGAGTGAGGCTCGGGCCTTCTGGAGGTTCGGCCCAGCCTCGGTGCAGCTTCGGTTCACCCGAGCCTAGGCTTGGATGCCAAGGCTCGGACAAGGCGACGTGGCGGCCTGAAGGCCCTTGGATCAAGATAGATCCAAGGGATGTCGATGAAGGTGCGTGGCGGCTGGAGAGCCGTCTGATCCGAAGCGTGATCAACGGTCGAAGACGGGGGCGGCGAAGGGACGCGTGGCGGGGCGAGGGCCGTTCGATCAGACGATCGAACGGTTGCTGCTGCGTCGTCTCGACGGGTCCTCCGCCGCCTGCGGAGGAGAAGGCTGCGCTCCGGTGAAGGCGGCCGAGCTCCGCCTCGGTTTCCAAGCTCCGGTGATGAGCTTCGTCAGCTCCCACCTTGCTCGGAAGAAGCGGAAGTGAAAGGCGAAGCCTCCGGTGGTCTCTGGATCCCTGGAGGAGGGCTGGAGCTCGGAGTCGATGAAGCTCGAGGAGAGCTCCGACGAGGCTCCGGCCAATGATGAATTGAGTACCTGCAAAAGGTTAGAAGTATAGCCGAGGCGTGCAGGTGTTCGTGGAGGTGAGGTGAGTGAGCGGCGAGGCCTACGGTGGAGTGCGATGGTCTGGCGAGTAAGCTCCGGCCAAATGGCGGAGCTGCTCGTCGGAGGAAGGTGGTATGCGTCGTCGGAATGTGCGGAGGGTGCTGCGATGATCGGAGCTTCGACGCGAAACTCGCCGAGGTGATTGGAAGGTGCGAGGGTGGTCGTGGGTGGCGAATAAAATCGGAGAAGATGAACACGAAAATAAAGACGAAGATCGGAGGAGATGAAGGAGGTTACCTGGGGATTGGAGCTCTGCTGGGAGTTCCAGGGTCGTCGCTCGAGGGATCGGTAAGGTCCCGAGCTCTAGCAGCTGCTCGAAGGAGTGGCTGCGACACGGCGGTGGGCCGAGGATCTCGCCGGAGAAGAAGCTCTGTCGTCGCTCGACAAATCAGCCGATTGCTGTCACCAATAGGAAGCTTGGAGCTCGAGGGATCTCTCTGGAGTGGCGGATAGGGGTGAAGGTAGCTGGTGATGGCGTATTTATAAGGTGGAGTTGATGGGTTAGCTGGTGGATTGGCGAAATTGGTGGTCGTCGTGGGGCGAATATGGTGGAGGTGGTGGCGATTGAGGGTGCTGGCGAGGGAGAGGGACGAGTGGGGAGCGTCGTGGCGAGGTCAGCGGCCGGAGGAGATGGCTGACGTGTGCCCAGAAAAGGAAAGGGGGCGCCCCTCCCGCAAGGCAAGGGACGTGGGGGAGAGGGGCGCCTGGAGGTAGGAGACGAAGTCTCCACCGTTGGATCTTGTGATCCAACGGTGGAGATTAGAGCGTGGAGCGACGGGCCAGATTAGATCTGAGGCGGTGAGATAAATGGTCGATGAAGCGGCCACGTGGCAAGCTGTGCGCGAGGCGCTAGCGAACGGTGATGATGGAGAGCTTAGGCCGATCGAGCGGTTGAGAGGCATCAAGAAAAGGAGTGGCTGAGATGCAACTTCTGAGATGCGATCGATCGGTCGTCAACGCGCCACGTGGCGAGCCCTGCTTAAGGCGCTAACGAGCGGACAGATCTGAATGCGGATGAAGATCGAACGGCTGAGAGAATGAGCGCACGTGGTCACAGAGGGGCCGTTGGATCTGAAGCGAGATCCAACGGCGGAGGGCGCGGGCGGATGTGGCGCAATCAGAGGGCGCCACGTGGCCTGCTGTGAATGGCTGGAGGAAAAATGCGTGTAGGTTGAAGAGGAGGCCGAATTTGGAAATACTCAAAACATGAAAGTTGTAGATCTTGATGAGATCTACAAGTTTCATGTTGACCAAAGACGGAGATAAGGTCAAATATGGTACATAAATACAAGGATACATAAATGTACATATGTAGTATACAAAATGACCCAAAAACCCAAGTTTCTCATACAAGCTCCGATTGCAATGAAATTAGTCTCATTTTGAAGGTCTTTTAATATGTAGTATTCTAAGAGTGAGTAGACCTAATTAGGGGTTTGTATGAGGGCTTTATGTATATTTTAATGTACAAGGGTTCCCAGGATGTTTGGGCTATTTTACAAGGGTGGCTTTTTGGCATTCTTCCCTCTATTATTAAGGAATATATACCTGTATTATAGAGAAGGAGTTATTTTGATGAAGAGGTATTTTACAGGGGATTTGTGGCTACTTATTTAAATGCAGATGAGCTGTTATAATGCATGAATTATGGATGCATGCATGAGTGTTATTTATGCAAGATAAAAGGAAACATGCCTCTATTTTCTCGGGAACAAGGCTCTATTTTTGACTTTTGATGTGATGAATCACAGATTCATCAACCCCCTATACTTAAACCTTGCTCGTCCCCGAGCAACTAAATGAAATGCAAGAGTGAAATGATTTTGGGTTCCATACCAAGGTCATGAACAAAAGTTGAAAATGGAGCTTGACTCGAGCTTTGGATTAATTGTGTGACGGAATCTTATTGGGACCTGAACTTAAGACCTAACAGACTTCAAGTTCCACAAGTCTTCTATTCAAGACGCCTCAACAGTCAGGTCAGAACAAATCCTCAAACGCAAATTTCTGATGACTATGATTCTTACTTGTACTGTGTAAGTGAGACGTAACTCTCCACATCAGAAATGACTCGGAACCAGCCTCCTTTAACAAGGTAACTCAATAACCTGGTCCAGTGACTCTTTCCTCGAGGAGCGGGGTATTCCCTTCTAAGTTCAAGTGCGACCAACTCAAGAGGAGGGGGTAGAGAAGAGAATGGATGGTGGCCAGTGTAGCTACCTATCCCGGGATGCCTGACCAGTGTAGCCAAGTCATCCAGCTGCATTTCTTTACTAGTATACAGGCTCCGACAGGTATTTTATTTTTTCTTGAACCTGTCTGATTTTTTTGGAGTTCTTGCAATATATATATATATATATATATATATATATATATTTGATAGCAGCATGTACATCAGGAGTTTTTCCTCTTGAGCTAGTAGACTATCCCTCTTTTGAAGCATTATTGCAACCCACAGCATCCCGTCCTTAGCCTTCATCACCACTAGACCAAGTTGAGACACACTTCCTTCACTATAAGAAGAAGAGAGGTTCCGCCTAGAAGTACTACCCTCATATGCTACCCCAAGTCAAAGGAAACTACCTCCTTACCACCTCATCAATGAAGAGCTACGTGCATAGTGTTTGTCCAAGTTAGGTCATTATCTAAAAGAATCCTGCGTATGCACGAGATATTCTACTTAGACTAGTCAAGATGACATGTGAACATAGACTTGCGGACTCAAAGAATTAAGTTTCTTGACCTGAGAAATCTTAACTCCAGTTCCTATAAGGTTCCTCTGAAATTAGGTGGATTAAGGTCAAATCAAGTCCATCCTCAATATCTATTCATAACTTGGTTCAGAACCCACTAGCTTTTCACTTTGCATATGCAGAAATATGCAGATGAGATGAGATGTCATGCTATGAAAATGCAGGACTCTTTTTATATTTTTTTATGCAGGAATGATATGCAAGAGTAAATAAGAAGCCTTTATTTTTGTTTTATTTTTCTGGTATACAACAATTATTTACAAAAGTATGTTTTACAAGAATTTTACAACTTTTTATACAAGTATTATACATATAGTACATATTATACAAGTATACAAAAAAATTTTTTTTGTTTTTCGATTTTTACCCACCCGTAATTATTGCAAAATATATACAACAATACGCGAAAATACGAGCTATGGGTAAAGTATATATGTAATATATACACGCCCCCCTATACTTAGCGTGTGCTATGTCCTCAGAGCACGAGAGCGACTAAAAAGACATAGCTCGGGCTAAGCGTAGGAGAGCTAAAATAACAAAAAGTATAGAAATCGTCCCGCCCCCCTATACTTAGGTTCTGGTAGCCTAAGTGTAGAAGAAGATCAGAAATGGGGCGGACGAGGAAAAGAGGGGAAATAAATGAATATATACACGGTGGGCATCGGTCCCCCCTATACTTAGGCTCTGGTCAGCCTAAGTATAGGACAGGAGTGAGTAAGAGGACCAATGTGATCTGGAGAATGTACAATGAATCGACTCGGGTGACCCCTTCCCCCTATACTTAGGATCTGGTCATCCTAAGTACAGTCCGAGATAATGATTCGATGATGTGGGGACGGGTTACTAGAATCGTGGAGGTAAGGGTAGGATATACAGGAAGAATGATATATATACAGCTGAGTCGGTCTGAATCTTTTGAAGATGCTGCTGATGGCTGGAGTTCATTGCTGCAAGGTCTCATATGCTGCTTGAGATGTATCTGTTGTATCTGTCTCGCATATGAGTACAATCTCCTCTACATGGACTAACTGTTCATTGGATTCGACGAAGTGCTTCAACAGCTGCCCATTTACTAGGAATGTCGGTGCGTCATCTGCGAGATCTGAGATCTCGACACATCCACTATCATGCACCGTTCGGACAATGAATGGTCCCGTCCACTTAGACTTTAGTTTGCCTTGGAAAGTCTTCAGCCTGGCATTGAACAACCATACCTTCTGTCCAGGAACAAAGGTCTTTCGTCTGATATATCTATCGTGCCAACGCTTTACCTTGTCCTTGTACACCACACTGTTGTCGTATGCTCGGTTTCTGACTTCCACAAGCTCATTTAGATCCATGTCTCTTTGTTTCTGGCCTAGGTGTGTGTTCCAGTTGACCTTCTTTATTGCCCATTCTGATTTGTGCACTAACTCTGCGGGCAAATGGCACGGCTTTCCGAATACCATTCGGAATGGGGAGGTGCCTAACGGAGTCTTGTAAGCCGTCCTATACGCCCAGAGGACTTGATCCAAGATCTGAGACCAGTCCTTCCTGTCTGGGCGGACGAGCTTTTGCAATATGGTTTTCACCTCCCTATTCGACACCTCAGCCATACCATTGGTTTGTGGGTGGTAAGGACTAGCGACACGGTGTTCGATGCCGTAGTCCTTCAGGAGTTTCTTCACCTCCCGATTCACAAAGTGGCTACCCCCATCTGATATCATCATTTTGGGGATCCCAAACCTAGAGATTATGTGCTCTCTGATAAATTTACAGACAGTCCTGCTGTCTGCGGCTCGGGTCGGGATAGCCTCCACCCATCTGGATAGATAGTCAACCGCAAGAAGGATGTATTCAAACCCGTGGCTGACAGGGAATGGGCCCATGAAATCGATGCCCCAGGCATCAAAGACATCACAAATGATGACTGGCTGCATTGGCATCTCATCCTTGGAACCAACGGTTCCTCCCATCCTCTGGCAAACTGGGCATGACTTCGCGAAGGCGGTGGCATCGCGAAACAGAGTCGGCCAGTAAAAGCCACATTGAAGTACCTTCCATGCGGTCCTCTTCCCGGAGTGGTGTCCTCCTGCCTCTAAGCTATGGCATAAAGAAAGGACACTCTGGTATTCCTCCTGAGGAATACAACGTCTCCAGACACAATCCGGTCCTTCAAAGAAAAGGATCGGATCCTCCCAATGGTAGTGTCTAGCGTCCGACTTTAGTCGGTCAATTTGGCTCTTGGCCCAATCTTCGGGAACTTTCTTGGAGACAAGATAGTTCACGATATTGGCATACCATGGGAGTGAGTCGATAACAAAAATCGACTCGTCAGGGAAGGAGTCTCGAATCGGGGAAACCTCGAAAGTATTAAGATCTTCGAGACGAGAGAGATGATCGGCTACTACGTTCTTCTTTCCAGGTTTATCACGGATGTCCAAATCAAACTCCTGGAGAAGTAAAATCCAACGAAGAAGACGCGCCTTCGCGTCCTTCTTCTCCATCAAATATCGTAGTGCCGTGTGGTCTGTGAACACAGTTACCTTGGATCCGATTAAATGAGATCTGAATTTGTCCAAGGCAAACACTACCGCAAGCATTTCCTTTTCGGTAACTGTATAGTTACGCTGAGCAGAATCAAGCACTTTGCTTGCGTAGTGAATTGCAAACGGGACGCCATCTCTTCTTTGTCCCAATACAGCCCCAACAGCATAATCTGAGGCGTCCGTCATGATCTCAAAAGGGAGAGACCAATCTGGGGCTTGTAAGATGGGTGCGTCCATGATCATTCCTTGTAACCGCTTAAAGGCCTCAAGACACTTGTGATCGACAATAAACTCCGCGTCTTTGCCTAAAAGCTCCGTTAGCGGTCGGGCAATCTTAGAAAAATCCTTTATAAATCTCCGATAAAATCCGACATGCCCGAGGAACGACCGCAACTGCCGTACGTTGGTTGGTGGCTGGAGTCGTCTGATCACGTCCACCTTGGCAGGGTCAACCTCCATTCCTCTCTTGGAGATGACATGCCCCAACACTATACCCTCCGTCACCATAAAGTGACTTTTCTCCCAGGAGAGCACCAGATTGACCTCACAACATCTTTTGAGGACTCGGTCCAGATTCCTAAGGCAGGAATCAAAGGAGTCGCCGTGGACCGAGAAGTCATCCATGAAGACTTCCAGGAATTCGCCGACCATTTCGGCGAATACAGCAATCATGCACCTTTGAAAAGTACCTGGAGCATTGCATAGCCCAAAAGGCATGCGCCTGAAAGCATAGATACCAAAGGGGCATGTGAACGTGGTCTTTTCCTGGTCCTCTGGAGCTATGGCTACTTGATTGTAGCCCGAGAACCCATCAAGAAAACAAAAGAATTCTTTCCCCGCTAGTCTTTCTAAAATCTGATCAATAAATGGCAGGGGGAAATGATCCTTTTTCGTCGCGGCATTCAGGCGTCTGTAATCCACACAGACGCGCCACGACGTGGGTACTCTTGTCACGATCTCCTCTCCGTCCTCATTGGTGGTCGTCTGAATTCCCGACTTTTTCGGGACAACATGGATTGGGGCCACCCACTTAGAATCGGAGATTGGGTAAATGAAACCCGCGTCGCACCATTTTTCTATCTCTTTCTTCACAACCTCTCGTAGATTTGGATTCAATCGACGTTGGAATTCACGAGAGGGTTTGGCTTCGTTCTCCAAATATATATGGTGCGAACACAGAGCGGGATTTATCCCGTGGAGATCGGAAATGCTCCAGCCTATTGCCTTGCGGTTCTTCTCCAGGATCTCTAGCAAGCGAGATTCCTGCTCCTCGGTCAATTGCGAACTGATAATGACCGGAAATTTCTTGTCTTGGCCCGCAAGGAAGGCATATTTCAGGGTTGTGGGTAAAGGTTTGAGGTCAGGGATGGTATGATCGTCTAAGAAGTCTGGCTCAATCCGATCTGGTTCGGTGTTGGACGTGGCTGGATCCTGTTCTGTAGTGGCTGCCACCAAGCTTGGCTCTGGAGTCGGATCGTCAAAGGTCTCCATGCAATCGGCAAACGCCTCGTCCGACTCGTCTTCCTCATCTTCCGATTGTCCTAAGGATGTAAGGACTGACAGGCCCACTTGGGCCTCTATGTCATCGAAGATGTAGGGCGATGCAGGTTCAGAGCTGTACTCGTTCCTTAGGATCTCGCAGACTGACTCATGCACGGGATCATCTTCAAAGGAGATGGACACATCGGTGCTGGCTGGGTTCTATCTCCATGGCCCAACTAAGTCTACATGTTCACGGTCTGTTTCGATAGAAGAGTACTCGGTGCTGGATTCGGAGTCTGGTCTCTGCCATCTCGTCTGCTTCATCTCTAGTTCCTCATCTCCGCCTGGAGTTTGGAACTGAATTTTCCCATTCTTATAATCGAATAAGGCCCCTGCTGTTCTGAGGAAGGGCCTACCCAAAATGATCTGGGAATCTCTCCAATTACGAGGGGTTTCCATATCGAGGACAGTGAAGTCCACCATGTATTCTTGCCCCTCGACTTTGATCACAATGTTCCTTAACTCTCCTTGGGACCTCTTAGTGGATTTGTCTGCAAACTGAAGAATAGCTCTAGATTTCCTAAGAGGTCCGAGATTGAGCCGCTCATAGAGGGCTGTGGGCATTAAATTGATCGAGGAACCATTGTCCAGGAGAGTGCGTGCAAACGCGATGTCATCAACATGACTCACTACATAGTGTGCACCCATGTCTCTTCGTTTCCGAGGAAACGAGTTCTTTATTGCACAAGTTGTGGCTACTGATAGGACGTGTTTCTCAACACGGCTTTTGGTTTTCCTGCTAACCCTAGTAGGCGTGCATCTCACCTTAAGGTATTTTTGGAATGCCGGGGTCATTTCCACGAACTTGTCAAAGGGGATTGTGACCTTGATATGTTTGTTACAAAACTCAGCCATCTCAGGGTCATCTTTTTGGATTTTTTTGTTTTTCTTCTTCCCACCCTTGAGAGCTTGGGGGAAAGGGATTATTAACTCAGGTTCTGGAACTGAAATATCTTCATTAGCTGCTGAAACTGAGTTCTGAACAAGACTCTGACTCGGACTTTTATACAGACTCTGACTCTGACTCTGACTCTGAAAAGGGAAATGCTTGGGCAAAACCGGTGATGCTTCTTCCGCTTCTTCTGGCTGGTCCTCCTCAGATGGAGGTGCGGGCTCATCGGTGTCGTCGGACTCTGGATGACTGCGGGGCTGGTGCTTCGAGGACTCAGATGTCCTCTTCTTCTGCTGGTGGTGACGGTGGTGCTCCTCCTCTTCCTCCTCCGAATTCTCCTCAGGTCGAATTTCGGAGGTTCCTTCCTGTTGTGCCCGTGCCCGATCAGGTATGGTCACGGTCCTTCCGCTCCTGAGGGACATATGGTTAACATTATCATACGAAAGGATCTCATGTTCAGATAAATGATTATCTGAATAGTATACCTGATCTCGGGGTCGGTTCTGGCCTTGATGTACGCTGTTTGGGTTGGCCTGAACCTATGCGGGAATTGGAGTCCTTGGCGCCATTTGTTGATCCTGAGCACGAGAGACCCGATTGATGTCGGTTCTCATGTCCAGGTAATCGTTCTGCATCTGCTGGACCCTATCAGACAGGGTCTGGATCGCCAAGGTGAGGGACTCCAATTCGGTGGGCTGGGCTGGCTGCTGAGTGGATGCGGTCCTGAACTGGCCCTGCTGGTCGTGCCGATACTGCTGCTGATGGGGCGGTGCTGGCCCCTGCTGGTAGGTGCGCTGCTGCGGCTGGTACCCTTGTTCTGGCCTGGACTGGTATCGCGGGATTGTGACGGGCCTGGTCTCCTGATAGACTGGGGTTGGGCGGTGTACCTGGTCCTTCCCCATCTCGATTTGCCGGACTAGTGGGTCGCGGCTATACCAGAGCCCGTTGATCTCGTAAACGGGTGGAGGCTCCTCGTACTCTGTCTCAACTGGTGGGGGTGCATGATGGTTCTGCTGGGTGTAAGTCTGATCCCAGCTGCTCTGAGACCCCGGTGCCTGTTCCTGTACAAGATGGACTCGATGTACAGGTACAGGTGGTGCAGAAGGGGTGGGTAGCTTAATCTTGGCTACCTTTTCAGAGAGTTCCTCCACCTTCTTGGGAAGGCTCGAAAGAGACTCCATCTCCGCGACTCTCTTGTGGATCTGCTCGACCATGGTAAGCTTGTCTGCAATCATCCCCATGCTGGGGATGAGGTCCTCTGTCAGATCTGCAACAGTCCTTCTAGTTGTCTCATTGGATAGAATCGAGGGAGACAACTGATAGGCCCTTGTGGCCTGTGACCTGCCGGTTTCTGCCATCTGCTCTAGGATTTTCCATACGGCGTGCTCGTTCTTGTTCAGATAGCTTCCTCCGCAGGCGGCGCTGACTAACCCCTGCATCTCTGGGGTTAGGCCGCAGAACAAGGTCTGGACTAAGATTGCCTTAGAAATGCCGTGGCATGGGCATTTCTGTACTAAGTCATTGAACCTGTCCCAAGCCTCGTGGAACGGTTCGCAGGGTCCTTGGGCGAAGCTGGCAATCTTCGTTCGCATCTGATTGGTTCTACTGAGTGGGTAGAACTTCTTCAAGAAGAGGTCCTTGAACTGCATCCAGGTGGTACAGACCACCCCTAGGTTTTTCAGCCAATGTGCAGCCTTATCTCCTAAGGCAAACGGGGTGGCTTTCAGTCGGATATAATCTTGGCCAACATTGGGATGGCTCAGATTATTGCAGACTAGTTCGAAGTCACGGAGGAAAGTGTACGGCTCTTCGCTTAGGTTTCCGTTGAACTTCGGCAGCAGGCTAAGGAAGTGGGGCTTCAGCTCGAATGCCTGGTCGGGAACTGCAGGTGCTAGCCAATTCTGGATTTCGTTCTCCGCCGGGTTATAGGTATCGACCATTGGTCGGTCGATCCCTTCAGCTACTATTATCCGCCCCATTCGTGCAGTGAGATCAGCATTTTTCTGTTCAGCTTCAGCAAGGCGTCTTAGAATCTGTCTCATCTGGTCCTCATCAGGCGGCATCTTTGGCGGCATTTCTTCCTCTACTTCTGGGGATTGGAAAATAAGGTCGGTGTTAGAGGTTGAATCACGGAAGGGCTTACCGAGGCAATGATCTTCCTTGGTAATCTCAGAGGAGATAGAAGGGTAGGTTTGAGAGTAACCACCCTGAGCAGGAGGGAACCAGGACTCAAGAGGGTCATGAGTCCTGGGTGGTCCAAGGTGCGCTCGGACCGGAAAAGACGAGTTACTTGGGGGACTCATAGAGAGATCAGTGAACGGTGCGTCGAGATCTCTCCAGTCACTCATCTTGGTGAAGCAAGAAGAAGATAGGATTTTACTCCTACCTGAAGCAAGCACAAGATCAATCCAAGACCCTGGATTCACACTCAACACAGTGAAGGACTCAAAGTTGAGTCCAATTTGTCTTGTAGTTTTTAAGTGTGATTTTCAAGCAAATCTAGCAAGGATTACGCGGCCTAGAGGGAAGTCGGCTCAGAGCCGGATGCGTCTTCCCTGTCTATCCTGTCGTCTAAGATACCGCCGCTCCTTCCTTTCTTCGCTCCTATCCCAAGCCGAGGGACTCAGTGACCACGCCCCTATCTACCTGCAAGCAGGCGGAGGCTGACAAGGCCGGAACTTCGCCCCGGGGGGGGGGGGGGGTTACTGGCAGCTTGTCGCGAAGTACCGCAATTTCGCCCCTATCTACCTGAGACAGGCGGAGGCTACTTGGTACTAGTCAAAGAATCTGAAAATATTCGGCTCGTGATATTTGCTAGGATCAGTTAGAACGTGATATGGAAGACGGGGATTTGGGCTCTACCTTAGGGTGTTCACACACACTCAGGTACCCTCACTCAGCCTGAAAACAAGGTCGGGGATTAGTCTCCCGCAAACAATTTTTAGCTTTTATTCCCTTTTTATGGTCAATACTGTTAGCAGTCCCGGTTTTAAAGTTAGGTTATCACTGTAATTAATCACCACAAAGCACGCCTATCGTACAGTCCCAATTTCCTTTTTAAGTTAAATGAGAAAATCAGAGGGGAAATCGAGAAAAGCCGATGCAAGTTGAAATCAATGATGCGTATGCTTAGTAAAGAGTACTTACAGTGATCCCTTCGCTTGTTGATGCAGGATGCTATACAGAATTGAAAACTTTATTCTACATGCAAATGCAAGCGATGCAAGCCGCTCCTAGACAGGCAGTTCTATTAGCGTGGAGAACAGTTTATTTTGAACTAAGTCCTGCGGTCTAGGTGCGTCTTTTAAGTGTGTTGTGTGGTCCTATTGATTACGAGCACAAACAAGTCCTAGAGTAGCTCGAGGAGCCGCTAGTGCAAGCTAAATTACCAATCACCCACACAGCACACGGGACACGGTTTTCCACTATATTTACACGCGCGAGATCCCAAACGGGAACCGCTGGAAATAATGCAAAGGAGAAAAATAAAATAAAAAGTACAATGCCTCTCTTTCTCTCAGCACACTTTAAATGCTAAGTCCTTGAAGCGTCGCCGACTCCTCGCGGTCCTCGCACAAAAATGAAATAGAGGTCAGAGAGTGACACAAAAATAGAGCAAAAATAAAACAAATAAGAGAAATAATTACAAGAAAAACCGGGGGTCAGACTACCCGGGGATTAGAAATCAAACACTTCAAAAATATGCTACAAATTAACCTAAGCCGTGCCTCCCCGGCAACGGCGCCATTTTGATAACTCTCCCCGCACCCTTAGTTAATTCGGGCAAATTAATGGTCCAAATTACTTTTAAGTGTTCGTTGCAGTCGGATACGAGAGGTTGATCAAAAACCACTTAAGACAGATTTTGGTCAATTTTAAGCGGTGATATTTTTTTACTTGGTGGAGTCCAAGGTCGATCTCAGGGAGGCAACTGTCTCCTTAGGTGGATTACAGCAATTTTCAAGTGTTGATATTCGAGGGTCAAATTTTTTTGGTCTTTTTATTTCTTATGCAGACATATGCAGACAAATCTTAGCCAATTTAACTTTAAATTTAATTGATGTATCAAACGAAGTCCAAAAATAATGAAAATTGGCCAGATGATTATTTACGATGAAAATGACCTACACTAATTTTTTTGGAATTTTTCGACTCAAAATAAATTTTCTGTGAATTAAATAAACAGACAGAGTGATTTTCAGTGTTTAATTTTTAATAAATATCAAACCACAATTTTTCCAAGAACTAAAATTATCCTAGGAAGGTCTAATGATCAGGGACCTAGGAAAATTGACAGAACTTAAATTTATTGTGAAATGAATTAATTAAAATTAATTAAAGAAAATCACTAAACTATTTATTGAGGCCTCGTTATGCGTGCAAATGATATGAAATTTTTATGGAGTGTTGAAAATAATGTCCTTAAGCTACTGTGAATTTTTGGTGATTTTTGAATGCACTGATATTTAATTAAAAATCAAAAGGCATCACTGGGCAAAATATGTCTCAAATGAACCAATTAATTCATTGATAATTCAATTAAGCCAACAAAAATCAGACACGTGTACAGACAAATAGAGGACAAAATTCTCAACAACTTGCAATTTTTAGAATTTCAAAATGATGAAAAATGCATGCTATGGACACGTGCAAACACAAGGGTGTAAATGCAATACTGGAAATTAAAATTTCAATAAGTAAACGTGCTGACAGGGACTAAAATGCAATTACCAATAATATGCAGGACTTCTATGCAATTTCTCCACAAGACACGTGCTCCTCACGTGATGTCTGCTTCACAGGGACCTTTTCGCAATTTCTGAAAGCTCCAGGGACGTCGGTGCAAATAACCCAGGTCGCACGTGCTCCTCACGTGGGGCGACCTAGGTTCGGAGGGCGTCTGAGGCTCGGAGTGAGGCTCGGGCCTTCTGGAGGTTCGGCCCAGCCTCGGTGCAGCTTCGGTTCACCCGAGCCTAGGCTTGGATGCCAAGGCTCGGACAAGGCGACGTGGCGGCCTGAAGGCCCTTGGATCAAGATAGATCCAAGGGATGTCGATGAAGGTGCGTGGCGGCTGGAGAGCCGTCTGATCCGAAGCGTGATCAACGGTCGAAGACGGGGGCGGCGAAGGGACGCGTGGCGGGGCGAGGGCCGTTCGATCAGACGATCGAACGGTTGCTGCTGCGTCGTCTCGACGGGTCCTCCGCCGCCTGCGGAGGAGAAGGCTGCGCTCCGGTGAAGGCGGCCGAGCTCCGCCTCGGTTTCCAAGCTCCGGTGATGAGCTTCGTCAGCTCCCACCTTGCTCGGAAGAAGCGGAAGTGAAAGGCGAAGCCTCCGGTGGTCTCTGGATCCCTGGAGGAGGGCTGGAGCTCGGAGTCGATGAAGCTCGAGGAGAGCTCCGACGAGGCTCCGACCAATGATGAATTGAGTACCTGCAAAAGGTTAGAAGTATAGCCGAGGCGTGCAGGTGTTCGTGGAGGTGAGGTGAGTGAGCGGCGAGGCCTACGGTGGAGTGCGATGGTCTGGCGAGTAAGCTCCGGCCAAATGGCGGAGCTGCTCGTCGGAGGAAGGTGGTATGCGTCGTCGGAATGTGCGGAGGGTGCTGCGATGATCGGAGCTTCGACGCGAAACTCGCCGAGGTGATTGGAAGGTGCGAGGGTGGTCGTGGGTGGCGAATAAAATCGGAGAAGATGAACACGAAAATAAAGACGAAGATCGGAGGAGATGAAGGAGGTTACCTGGGGATTGGAGCTCTGCTGGGAGTTCCAGGGTCGTCGCTCGAGGGATCGGTAAGGTCCCGAGCTCTAGCAGCTGCTCGAAGGAGTGGCTGCGACACGGCGGTGGGCCGAGGATCTCGCCGGAGAAGAAGCTCTGTCGTCGCTCGACAAATCAGCCGATTGCTGTCACCAATAGGAAGCTTGGAGCTCGAGGGATCTCTCTGGAGTGGCGGATAGGGGAGAAGGTCGCTGGTGATGGCGTATTTATAAGGTGGAGTTGATGGGTTAGCTGGTGGATTGGCGAAATTGGTGGTCGTCGTGGGGCGAATATGGTGGAGGTGGTGGCGATTGAGGGTGCTGGCGAGGGAGAGGGACGAGTGGGGAGCGTCGTGGCGAGGTCAGCGGCCGGAGGAGATGGCTGACGTGTGCCCAGAAAAGGAAAGGGGGCGCCCCTCCCGCAAGGCAAGGGACGTGGGGGAGAGGGGCGCCTGGAGGTAGGAGACGAAGTCTCCACCGTTGGATCTTGTGATCCAACGGTGGAGATTAGAGCGTGGAGCGACGGGCCAGATTAGATCTGAGGCGGTGAGATAAATGGTCGATGAAGCGGCCACGTGGCAAGCTGTGCGCGAGGCGCTAGCGAACGGTGATGATGGAGAGCTTAGGCCGATCGAGCGGTTGAGAGGCATCAAGAAAAGGAGTGGCTGAGATGCAACTTCTGAGATGCGATCGATCGGTCGTCAACGCGCCACGTGGCGAGCCCTGCTTAAGGCGCTAACGAGCGGACAGATCTGAATGCGGATGAAGATCGAACGGCTGAGAGAATGAGCGCACGTGGTCACAGAGGGGCCGTTGGATCTGAAGCGAGATCCAACGGCGGAGGGCGCGGGCGGATGTGGCGCAATCAGAGGGCGCCACGTGGCCTGCTGTGAATGGCTGGAGGAAAAATGCGTGTAGGTTGAAGAGGAGGCCGAATTTGGAAATACTCAAAACATGAAAGTTGTAGATCTTGATGAGATCTACAAGTTTCATGTTGACCAAAGACGGAGATAAGGTCAAATATGGTACATAAATACAAGGATACATAAATGTACATATGTAGTATACAAAATGACCCAAAAACCCAAGTTTCTCATACAAGCTCCGATTGCAATGAAATTAGTCTCATTTTGAAGGTCTTTTAATATGTAGTATTCTAAGAGTGAGTAGACCTAATTAGGGGTTTGTATGAGGGCTTTATGTATATTTTAATGTACAAGGGTTCCCAGGATGTTTGGGCTATTTTACAAGGGTGGCTTTTTGGCATTCTTCCCTCTATTATTAAGGAATATATACCTGTATTATAGAGAAGGAGTTATTTTGATGAAGAGGTATTTTACAGGGGATTTGTGGCTACTTATTTAAATGCAGATGAGCTGTTATAATGCATGAATTATGGATGCATGCATGAGTGTTATTTATGCAAGATAAAAGGAAACATGCCTCTATTTTCTCGGGAACAAGGCTCTATTTTTGACTTTTGATGTGATGAATCACAGATTCATCAATAGGATTGAGTTCTATGGTGTTTAAATGGATGTGTAAAAGTGTATATATATATGTATAATAAGTTAGTTGGAAAATAAAATGTTATTTGTATAAAAAGACAAGTATATATATACACATATATATATACATATGGTTACCGTATATACTTTGCTACGGTTGGATTCAAGATTTAAGTAATTACTGGCAATTTAATTATCTACCTTATTACTTAGACCTCATTCACTACCGGGATCAGAATTTTATATAATGATACTATATTCCCAATAAAATCGTTAATCTCTCTCACTACATTGATCATTCACTTGATATCCATTACATAGGTCTTAACAACTTCCAGGGTAAATCCTTCCTGGATACCTTCTACGAGATTTTAAATAATCTAACGATTTCGATTCTATATGTTTTATATACACCAACGAGAGAAAATAATGGAAATCAGTGATTAAGTGAAATTGCTGGGGATCAATGATCAAATGAAGATAATAAGAATTAATGACAATCAATATTCATGCTGGTCATGGTAACTTTCATACCTGACTATGCGAGGGCGCGGTGACCCTCAGCTGGGCGGGAGATAGGAAGCCCAGTTAGGGCAGCGGCCGCCTAGTGCGCGGGTCTAGGATGTCAGTCCCTTCTTGGTTTTTACGCGAGCTCGCAGTGTTTTTACGCCTCGTTGGGATCCAGACTTTAGACCAGTTCCGCTGACCCTGTCTTTTAGGATACCCAGGCGGGGGATCCTGGTTTTTCAGTTTTACGTACGAGCTCGGTTGCTCATTACCGGTCTTTTCTAGAGCGACTTTTCTAGGAAGTCCCTCTCACCCGTCTCAGTGGCGTAGTTTGGGAGTAGACCTATCCCTCTATTGGACCGTCCTTCCAATTAGGGGCGAGACGGAAGAGCCCTTTTGTTGGCTTCTTCACCGCTTGAATTTTTCTTTCGCCAACAGACTTGGCGATTCTAATCCAGATCATCCCCGTCTACATCTATATCTACATCATCGAGAGTTACATCAGAGAGAAAGTTACAGTCAATGTTTGGAGGAAATCACAATTAAAATTGAGATAATTACGAGTGACTATAGTCTAAATTCAAAATCTTAATAAGCTAGTGGACGTGTTGGGAACTTAGTTAGGATGCATTATACAACACCGCATGCCTACGGAGGCACCCCAACCCTAAGACTTTTCCCAAGTCTTAGAGTCATAGTGTGAGGTTTCACACAAACCAAGACCACAGACTATCCACTAGACTTAAGAATTTAATAAATCATTATATCTTCTCATCTCATCTTTCCCATCATCAAAACCCACAAAGATAATCTCTGAGTAATATGAGAATAAAATATACATACTTATGATCAATGAGTTATCATAGAAATATGTTTATGTGGGAAATGTTGGAATAAGGCCTGATCATGAGAGGTGCTTACTAGAAATTTGGAAACCTTTTACATTTGCAAGTAGAATTAAATTTTAATTTGAGTTGTTCTCGCCTTTCTACTTGCTTTCTTTTGAAAATAGATGCCTATTATTTTATAAGTTTTCGAGAGGTACCAGCACCCGCTGACGCCTTTTCTTCCTTGCACGCATGGCAGGCAAGGAGCCTTTAGCACAGTAGCGGGTTGATGATTTCAGGAGATAAATTTTATACCCAACGGTATGGTTTATTTTGTGCCAATTTTTGTTCAATTTATATTGTATTATGTTTCTTTCTCTTCAGTCAGATTTTTGGGATATACTGTATGTACTGTCAGACTTTGTACATGTAAATTATATGGAAGTTAATGAAATAAGATTTTGATGACAATTGTCTATATTAACTTGTGGTTATGATCGTGAATGTCATGTGGAAAATTATCTGCGCGAAAAATTTCCCCGTTTTTCTGTAACTTAATGCGATCTCCTGTGAATGAATTATTGCGAAATGCGCGTAAACGGGTACCCGGATCCTAGGGGGTTCACACAAACCCTAGGGTTATAGTCCTATTATCTATTTAATTGTCATTCCTCATTATTATGAGGAAACTTGCACATTGCAACCACATACATTATATGTCCAACTGCAAGCATAATATCTGGATCATGTCCAATCCATGATATTTTACTTGTTATTATTGAGTATAACATTGAGTGGGTTTAATGAAGGATTATCTGAAATAAGAAATGTGCATGTGTATATATATTTATACATATATACATATTTTACTTTGATTTAGGAATTTTCATATCAAAGTTGTCTTGCCTTGTCAACACTGAAAGTTCATTCCCTTAAGCACTTTCAATGTAAGAGATATACTTACCATCATATCTCAGCAAGATCTGGGATCTCCTTCCTTATCTTTGTTACATCCCAATAATATGAGAATCTGCAACTCCGATAAAAAGAAGCGGGAACACATTCCGCCTTGCAAGTCCAAATTGCATCTCCCAATGCGGTCTTTAACACCCGGGCCCACCACCCCTAAGGCGATGTTGACCCGTCATTAGTTGAACCAACCGTCAACAGCAATAGTACTCGTATACGCAATCCAATATCGCCCCAAGAATATGAGGATCCGACATTGGGGTCACTACGCATACGACCTTACTCTTTCGAGAAGCAAAGAGCCCGATCCAGATGCGCTTGCATACAGGAGCTGTCACTTCGGATAGGCGTCTCCTACATACAATCCCTGACGACGGAACCCTTCGCCTTGACGGGAGACCATGGATGTCACTTATGTGATCCTCCATGTCATATTCAAATTCTAATTAATCATTTATGAATCATATTCACTATGATTAATTCTTCCAAGGGAAATAACATCTCTATTCATAATAGAGTGTTTTAATTTTAATTCGATTTCAATTAATCTAATCATATTAAATTAAGATCCAATTAATATCCAACAAATATTTTAATTATTACTTGAAATTATGATATTATCTCAAATAAGTATTATTTCAAATTTTAATAATTAGAAATACATCATGATTTCTTAAGCTTTATACTAACCCTACCCATTGTCATGGCCAGTACCGACGAGAGTGGGACGGACCACATATGTTGCAATCCGCTACCCCAATACTCTCTGACTAGACACCATATCCGCCTCGGGAAAGGATAATGCAAAATAGATCACTTTGTACTTGAGATGATCATCGATTCTTCAACCGAAATTATACCATATAATAATAATCAAAACAATTTTGATTAACATTATAATGAGATTTGCTAAACAAATCCCAAATCCTATTCAAGCAACATGTTTGTTGGAATGTAGATCATGTAAACAATCAGTGATCTATATCACATCTAATCAATTATTGGTTAAGGCAATGTCATTTAAGGAAATAATTATCATCAAATATTTCACAAATATTTATACACAATTATTCCAGGAAATTAAACAATTTAATTTCACTAATTGATTAAATGACAATCACTAGGTTCTTGATTAGGAAAGTATTTCCAGCAGTGACCCTCACTTACTAAAAATATCATATCTCAATCAATTTAAATCCAAATTAAGCAAAGTAAGTTCCTAAAGTTTGTTAATTTGATTTACAACAGAACCTAAGTGATTTGTACGCATTTCAAGGCGTTTCAAATCCGCAATTAACAGTTTAATTACGTTGAGATTCGCAGTCCCCGAAACTGTGGATACATGTTCACTAAAATGAGCATAACTTGAGCAAACGGAATCGAAATCACGTAAACTCAGATCCTACGGTTTCCTTATTTAATAAGGAACAAAATCCAATTATTATTTTCGTATTTATACAATTTAAATAGTGTCGAAAATAATATCAAAACAGAGACGCGAAAATGAAATGCAAGAAAAACTTTCGCAAACCCTAATGAACCCAAGTCGTCCTCGGTTAATGGATCGTATCCAAAACCACCGACCTAAGGCTCTGATACCACTTGAAGGATATGGTTAGATTCTCAAGCGCATCATGGAAGCATGCGCATCGTATCGAATAAGATGAAGAACGACTAGTCGTACTAGTTGTTCTATGCAGCAGAAATTAAAAAATTTTCATGCGACGAAACCACATGATCCAAGAACACTTCTCGGATTGTTTCTTCTAATCCACAAACAAGTAATAGGATTACCTCTTGAAGCGTGGTTGCGATCGAGTCTCTAAACGAAGAGACCTCCTGTCTCAGGTCCGATCCGACGGAGGAGACGCTTGTGAGTGCGGGGATGAACCGCATGCTTCTCGCAATCCATGTTGATGATCAAAGCGGCGAATCTCCTGATCTCGACACACGAGATCCGACGTCTTCTTCACGAGCGAGGTGCACCGAAGGAGACAGAGATCCACGAGTAAAGAGTCGGGAAGCATAACGACGACGCTGTGGCGATGGAGAACCTCTCTGGGGCATCCATGGTGGACGGCCACATGGGAAGGAGAGAGAGGGCTGACGTGTAGAGAGAAATAGAGAGAGAGAGATGTGCTTCTCAAGCATTGTGTGTAAACAAGAGCAAAGGGGTGCCTCTCCTTTTATAACATTTTGGTATCCATGGATTTCAATCCATGGGACAACACAAATCCAATGGCTCTCATTGGGTGTTTCTTTCAATGGCTAAGATTTTGTTGGTAAAAAACCAACAACAATTAATTTAATAAAAATCAAATATATAATAAATATAATTTTATTTATATCAAATCAATCTCCATTGGAGAAATAGGAAGGAGGCAAGCCTCCTTCCATAAAAGGGGGAGGACGGTCATGAGTCCTATAAGGACTTGGTGGTTGTCCCCTCTCCTTATTAGGAAGGGAGACTCCTTTCTATATTACATGAGATTGCATTATCTCAAGATTCTCTCCAATATTTGCAACAACTTTTGTTGCAAATTATTTTACAAAAATAAATCCAATTTATTTTGTGAACATTGCAATCATGCCATTATAAATTTGTGAATCACATTCACAACCCAAAATAAAATGTAAATTACATTTTTAATGTCCAATGTGAATCCAATTCACATCAACATTTAATTAACAATATAAATTACAAATAGCACTCTCTTATATATTATAAATCACATTTATAATATATATGACTAATATGAATATTGCTATCCACATTATTCATATCCATGATAATGAAATTACATTTAATCATCTTGGATCTCTACTCTCATGTGCCCAAATAATATGAATCACATTCACATTATTTTCATCTTTGATAATCAAATCATATTTAACTATCTAAGATAGCTCTCTTTATAATATGAATCGAATTCATATTAAACATGATAATTAAATAACATTTAATTATCCATTTTTTCAATGCTCAGATACTCGTAGCAACAATGATATTATCCTGAACCCTTTCAAGGATAATGTGCTTTCTCCGTGAATACTTGGAGATAAGGACAGGGCGATTATATTGTTCATAGTGACTTGGATATTGAGATCATATCTCAAATCCAGATCGCGGGCTTCTCATAGATGCTTGATTAAATCAAGACCGCAAATCTAATCTTCTCATTGAATCTGAATCACATTCAGATCAATGTCCACCAATTGGACTAAGATCAGATTACTTCTCTACTGAAAGGAGTCAATAAAATCCAAACACGTTTCATCACTCCCTAGGAATGGAAGCGTCATGGTTATACAATCGTTTATGATCACATCACCCTCAGGTATTCCCAATACCTATACATCCTGCATACTGGAAGACTCAGAATAAACCCAAAGTATTGGATCAACTTTATACTGTCTACTTCATGGTTTTAGCAGTATGTTTCTCATTCGATCATTGGGAGTTGGCATCGATCATATACTTTCCAAAAGCATATATCATACCTAGGTCTCGATCATATACTTTCCAAAAGTATATATCAAACCTACAAATTCAGTCAAGCTTCCAAAGCGAGACGACCGTTCACGGAATTTGATTCTTCCCAATATCTCATGAGTGAGCTCATGTCTTCCAGTTCAGTAACTGAACCTGTATGATCCCTTTGAGAGATCGTATTACTCGTATGCCCTTATTTGCACACCAACGCATCGGTGTATAGAACTTGGTTAGGTCATCAACCTATTGGTCTGCCAAATGTACATACTCAGACATATAGTAACACATCTTTCTCCGGTCAGAGGATGCGTGCATGTATCGTGACAGCATACGATATAGGACTTTGGTTATCTCGATCTCGTTAAGTCAACTCTTTGACCTAACTTATCTAACAGCTCCGAATCTCTATTCCTACGCAGAGGACCTGCATCAAGAGGTCGGTTAGATATCATCCTAAATGAGAAAGGATTGCCATCTCCTTACTCTGGCTGGAGATCATCTCTTAACAATCATTTGACGGTATTTGATGAGTCCTCAATCTAACTCTTTAGATATTCATCCAAGCACCAGTCTCTATGATTCAATAGTTGAATCAACAGCTGTATGATTATTAAGATGGCCATGGTACATAACCCTAATTGTACTAAGGGACCTATTATGCAAATTATTCATTCTTCATTCAGATCAGGTGGAATGATATTCGCAATAACATTTATTGCATAATGGCTCGCCATGGGCTCGCATATCCAACAAGGGTGCTTGTTGGTATTTGTTCGGGCGGTTGTACGGTTGCTGTTGTTGTGTCTGATGTTGGGATGTGGCATTATTCTAAGTGTGTTGTGGGGCGGGTGGAAATGTGGCATCATTGAAAGTGGTGGGACGTTGGTAAGGTTGATGGTCCACTGTATTACCCTACCGGGAAGGGTCTTGAGTGTACCAGATGTTGTTTACCTCGAACACCGGAGGTGGTATTTCTTCGATGATCTTTGCTGGTGAGGGTAACTGCTGGAAAGGTTGGGCGTAGGATTGGTCCTGAGCCCATGGTTGTTGTTGTCCTGATCCTGGTTGCTCTTAGACATGATGCACACGATAAATGGGAATCGCGGATACATCTGTAGCCGGTATCCCAATCTTGGATACCTTCTCGATCAATGCGTCCATTTGCTTTAGAAACTGGGAGATCATGTTGTCAATGTCATCCATCCTATTGTGAATCAAATCCACAACCACTAACTTATCAACGATTATGCTCATGTTTGGAATTTCATCCTCAGTTATTTCTGCGGCAATCTACTTCCCTCCTTTTGATTGAAGTGTGTTGAGGGAATCGGTATACGCCCTACTGGCAATGTGTGAGCTGCTTGTCTCAACCATTTGTTCCAGTATTTTTAAACGGTTTCAGCTCCTCGTTATGTATAGTTGCCTCTACAGGCCTGATGAACGCGGATCTACCCTTTTTATGTGTCTAATTGACATTTTCGTTGCAGTCGGATAAATCGGATCGATCAAAAATAACCGCACAAATCGATGAATCGTCGAATGAAAATATGCGGTTTTATGTTTGTTTAGCCTGAGCAAGCCCCATGGTCGACTCAAGGAGGCAAAGAAACAACTCGGGTTCAAGTTAGAGGGATTAGATTGTGATTTTCCAAGTGGAGTTTTTTGGTATTTTTTTATGCAATAAAATTTCAAATGCAATGTTGCGAATGAACTAGCTCATTAAGAAAATCAACAACTTATACCAATTTAATTTTAATTTGAAATTAATCCAAATTAACCAAATTGTATTTTTCCTGTAAACCTAATTCAATGATTAATGCAAAATGGATTTTTTGGAATTTTTCGATTTAAAACACACACATGAAAAATGCAATTTTTTTGGGTTTTATGCCATTTTTCGTGCAAATGATGTGCAAAAATTATGAAAAACTTAGTGGAAGATAAATGTGATGAAATGAAGCTAAACTAACTTTTTTAGAATTTTCTAACACTTTATGATTTTTTATGAATTGTTTACTGAAAATAGAGTGACTGATGGTATTTAATTCCGAATTAATCCAGAAATTAAATTATCCAGAGAACTATTTATCTCAAATAGATATTTTAATAAGGAATCCAGGAGAGTTGAAATTTCTCAAAATAATCTTCGTGGATTTAATTAAAAATCAATTACAGAATTCACTCTACAATTTATTTTATGCACAAGACAACTCCTAATTAGACAAAATTTAGACTCTAATTAAAGAGCACTTAGAGGCATCATATACAATTATTCCACAATTTTTGGAGCAATAAATGACTATGTGCCAATTTCAGAGCATAATTGGGCAAAATATCACTGATTTTCAATCTCTGAATTTTAATAAATAATCTGATCGTCACAAAAAACAAACAAATAACCATGAGATAAAGAATTAGTTGCTCATCAAATTTCTATTTTTTTGATAAAAACATTGATGAAAAATGACTTCCAAATCAATGATCAAAGTCAGGGTTGTCCGTGCAATACAAAATGAAAGTTGAATGAACTGAAATGTGGACAGGGACGTTTTTGCAATTTAACAAACTTAAAAGGACGAAGATGCAATATTCACAAAAATAAAATAAAGGAATTGAACCTTTCCTTTTCCTATCCTGCAAGCTAGGGCTCACGCACAATGCACGAATGTGGGGGCGACCAGGACGACACGGTCGACGGCAGCGTGCGCGGGCGTGGGCGGGCGGTTTGCGGCGGAGAGCGGTGACGATGGCGGTGGTGGCATTGGGCGAGGGCAGTGGAGCTGGTGGCCGATGCGCAAATGAATGGCGCATAGAGGTGCGTGGCTTCAGGTCGGTGGTGGCGGTGTACGTGGCCGGGGGAGATCAGCGCCGATGAGGGTGCGCTGCTCGGAGGGGAAGAACGGTGGGCGTCCAGGAGCTGTGACGAAGTGTTGGGGCGGCAACGACCGAGCAGGAGGAGGGAGTCGAGACCGGGGCGGCGCGAGCGACGGAGGAAGGCCACGCAGCACGTGGGTGGCCTGTGGTGGTGGGCTGGTGAGCGGTGGCCGATGTGAGAGGAGGGCGGTGACGGGGACTGGATGCTGCACGTTGAGGGCTTTGGCGGCCAGTGGAGAGAGAGTTGGGGCGGGCGGCAAGGGGCTGTGGGGGAAGCCGCAGCGAGGGGCGGAACCGGAGGCCGGAGGAGCACGAGGGCTGTGCAGTGGCCGGGAACACGACGGAGGAGGGTGGTCTGGTGGCCGTGCACGGTTGGGGCACGACCGCGAAGGCGGGGGCAGCCGCACGAGGTGGCTGGTCTGGTGGTCTGCGACCTGCATGGGTGGAGACGACGAAGGTGCGCAGGCGGTTGGCGGAGCAGAGCCGCAATGCACTACAGGCTGGATGGTCGCCCGTGCGGGAGGAACCTGCAGTTTATTTTTTTTTGTTTTTTTTCTTTGCAAATTTTTTTGTATATATATTTTTTAACAGGGGATGGATATAAGAAGAGGAGAAGATGATGAAGAATAATGTTTGTGACGGTGATGTGTTTTTGTGTGATAATTTGTGGATGTAACAACAAGGAAAAATTGTTAGATAAAATAAAATAAAAAGATGGAGATAGAATACTTACCTGTGTGGTTCGTCGTATTGTGGAGCAGCGATGCTGGACTCCGGTTGTCGTCGCCTCGATTCGATTTGAAGAAAAATCGAAGAAGCTCGGTTGTGACCTGAAGTGACGCACAACGACACGAGGAGGAGTCCTCGTGGATCACACCTTTGAAACTGTCGTTGCTCGACTGAAGAATATTGACGTTGTCACCGACAACACTCGGGGGCTGGTGGTCTCTCCCTCTCAATTGAAGAAATGGCGGATGATGGAAAATGGAGGACGGGATGAGAATATAAAGAGGAGGGAGAAGTTAGAAAAGAAGCGGAGAAGATGGAGTAATGGGGAGTTGATGGCTTGGAGTGGAAGGTAAGTAAGGGGAGAAGAGGTAAAAGGGAGGAGAAAATAAATAATTAATAAAATAATATAGTACGCTACTAAAAATAATTAAAATAGTAATAGTAAAATAATAATAATAAATCCGAAAATAATAAAATAAATCTAAAAATTAATAAAAAAATGGGGTGACATGTGGCGGCTCCAGGAGCTGCCACATGTCGCTCCTAAAAAATTCAAAAATTAAATGTAAAGAAAAACAAAAAGAAATAACAAAAGGTATTAAATCAAAAAGTGGTCAACACAAAAGTTGCCCATCTCGACGAGATCTACAACTTTCGTGAAGGGACAAAAATCAAATGAAATCATCTCTACAAAAATGTATTTTTGGGCGGTACCTTATAGGTATAAAATACCGCATTTTATCTTTTCTATTTTTGTCATTTTTAAAAGAGAGAAAAATCGAAATAAAGTTAGAAAAAATATGAAAGGAATATTTACAACTTAATCTAATTTTTTTGGATTTTTAATAATTAATAAAATGCAAGGGCAATTGGTCAATATGTACAATGTAAAAAAGGGGCCCAAAACCCAAGTTTTGCATATGAGCTCCGTTTTTGATGAAATTGGTCTTGTTTTGAAGGACTCCGAATGTATATTACTTTAAAAGTGAGTAGACCTAATTCGGAGGTTGTATGAGAGATATGCAATTTAAGGTCTAAGGTCTCCAACAGGGTTTGGGGTTTTATTGGATAATTTTACAAGTTAGTATTTTTTTGATATTTTTCTCTAATTAGTGTTAGTAATATATACACTATAGAGTTGGTTTTATTGGATTTGGATTTAGTATAAAATATATACAAATAGGTGAAATATGACTAATATACAGGTGGATATTTACAAGTGAATTTGGCTTCTTATTTAATGCAAATATGACTGCTAAATTGCAGATATTATCAATGTATGCATGAATGCTAATTATACAATATAAGTGGAAATATGCAGCTAATTACTCGGGAACAAAGCCCTATTTTCAACTTTTAGAGTGATGAATCATGGATTCATCAACCCCCTATACTTAAACCTTGCTCGTCCCCGAGAAACTAAAATGAAATGCAAGAGTGAAATGATTTTGGATTCCATACCAAGGTCATGAACAAAAGTTGAAAATGGAGCTTGACTCGACTTTTGGATTAATTGTGCGGCAGAAACTTATTGGGATCCGAATTTAAGACCTAACAGACTTCAAGTTCCACAAGTCTTCTATTCAAGACGCCTCAACAGTCAGGTCAGAACAAATCCTCAAATGCAAATTTCTGATGACTATTATTCTTACTTGTATTGTGTAAGTGATGAATAGCTCTCCACATCAGAAATGGCTAAGAAGCAGCCTCCTCTAACAAGGTAACTCTAATTACCCAGTCCAGTAACTCTTTCCTCGAGGAGCAGGGTATTCCCTTCTAAGTTCAAGTGCGACCAGCTCTAGAGGAGGGGGTGGAGAAAAGAATGGACAGTAGCCAGTGTAGCTACCTATTTCGGGATGCCTGACCAGTGTAGCCAAGTCATCCAGCTGCAGACTTCTTGCTAATATAAATACTCCGACAGGAAATTATTTTTTAGCCTGTCTATTTTTTGGGAGTTCTTGCATTTTTTAGGGGAACTATATACAAGGTGCATCATGTACATCAGGAGTTTTTCCTCTTGAGCCAGTAGACAATCCCTCTTTTGAAGCATTATTGCAACCCACAACGTCCTGTCCTCAGATGTCAACACCACCATACTAGGTTGAGATGCACTACCCTCCTTAGAGGATGACGGATGTTTCCACCCGTGTGCTACTCCAAGCTAAAGGATTCTACCTCCTCACCATCACATCAAAGAAGAGCTACGTGCATTGTGTTTGTCCAAGTTAGGTCACTGTCTAAAAGAATCATGCGTGTGCACGAGATATTTACTTAGACTAATTAAGATGACATGTGAACATAGACTTGCGGACTCAAAGAATTAAGTCACTTGACCTGAAAAATCTTAAGTCCAGTTCCTATAAGGTTCCTCTGAAATTTGGTAGATTAAGGTCAAATCAAGTCCATCCTCAATATCTACTCATAACTTGGTTCAGAACCCACTAGCTTTTCATCTTGCATATGCAGATGAGATGCAGATGACATGCTACAGAGATGAATGAAATGCAAGACTTTTTTTTTTGAAATGCAAGGATGATATGCAAGAGTAAATAAGAAGCCTTTTTGTTTTATTTTCTGGTATACAACAATTTTTATTATTTACAACAATTTTTAGTTTATACAACTTGTACATAATATACATAGTATACAAGTTTTTTATTGTATACATCCTATTTTACAACAAAATTTACAAAAGTATTATTTACAAGAATTTTACAACCTTGTTTTTTTCTTATTTTTTTTACAAGAATTATACATATTATACATATTATACAAGTATACATGTAATTTTTTTTTCAATTTTTACCCACCCCATAATTATTACATAAAAATACGTGAAAATACACGAAAGTATGAGCTATGGGTAAAGTATATATGTAATATATACACGCCCCCCTATACTTAGCGTGTGCTATGTCCTCAGAGCATGAAAAGCGAGGAAGAAGACATAGCTCGTGCTAAGCGTAGGAAAGCTAAAATTACAAAATGTACAGAAGTCGCTCCGCTCCCCTATACTTAGGCCTTCGCATCCTAAGTGTAGAAGACGACCAAAAATGGGGCGGACGAGGTCAAGAGGAGAAGTGGATGAATATATGCAAGGCGGGCATCGGTCCCCCTGTACTTAGGCTCAGATCAGCCTAAGTATAGGACTGAAGTGAGTATGAGGACTAATGTGATCTGGAGGATGTACAGCGAACAGACTCGGGTCACTCTCCCCCTATACTTAGGATCTGGTTATCCTAAGTATAGTCACAAAATGAAATGATATGGAGCCGGGGCGAGTGATTCGAATCACTAGGGAGGGAGGGAGAGAAAGTATATACAAGAAAAGAGTGAGAATATACAAGGATTAAGAAGGTTTGTGACGAACCTTCTTGCGGACGCGAGGAGGTGGATAATATACATATGTGTCGCTATCGGAATCGTCCTCAGATGAATAATAGTGAGGTGTAGGGATCGTCGTGAGTCCACCTTAGAAGCTGTCACGGTGGTGGTGCAAGCAGTTGATGAAGTGAAGGTGTAGGGAGTCTCAGAACCAACGGTCGTTCGGGCAGTCGGTCTCTCAGGTGTAGCAGAGAGGTGGGACTCATCTACCTATCGATGGTCACGAATGTCAGCGGATGTACGGATCACCTTAGAGTGAAGTGTATCAAAGAATGGGTGAGGTCGGAGTGCTCCCAATGCTGAAAAATCGATCTCCCGAGTCTTGTAATCTTTAGTTGCCTTAGCTTAGGCTAAGAACGGCTTCCCGAGGATAATCGGTGACTGGGTGAACTCTCCTCGGTGCTCAATGTCAATGATTGTGAAGTCTACCTGGAGTAGAGCACCTTGGAAAGTAACGATGATCGAAACATTTCCTCTAGACCGTTTGATGGATCGATCAGCCAACTGAACGATCTCTCTCGACTTTCTGATTGTCCTGCATTTGAGATTGTCAAACACAGAGGTCGGGAGGATATTTATCGGAGAGTCATCATCAATTCTTGCATGGGTAAAGATAGTGTCTTTGATTTCACATTCCACCCTAGGCAACCGCTTCACTCTGTGGCTCTTGGTCTTTCTCCCCATCACCAAGGAGGTGGCCATAGACACTATGTGTCTCTCGGTCCTTGTTCTCTTAGTACCCGACCTCTTGGGCATCAATTTACTCTTTACAAATCTCTTGAGGTCGGGGAAGTGATCTACGGCCTTTATTAAGGGAGGTTCGAAAATCAATTCTTCATCGAGTGCTTCCCTTAGGGTAGGATCCAATTTTTCTAAGTCTTTTTCATTTTTAATTTTTATGGGTTTTTCTGATTTTTCAATTTTTTTGGTCTTTTTGGTGGATGAATGATCAGACTCTGGATTGGAGGGCAAGTGGTTAGTAGAAGAGAAAGATAGACTGGACTCCAGCTGTACAAAATCTGTGGGTTCCCTGATGCTCGCTCGGTTTTCAACATCAGATCTACTTACTTCCTTCTCCACTTTCATACCCAGGCTGGCAGAAATTGAGTGCAATATTTCCATGACATTTCTTAACTCGTTACCAAATGATTCATTTTTCTTAATAAGTCTAGAGATGTCATCCTCCACAAAATTCTCATGACAAATCATGGGAGAGTTATGCTCAATTGGAGGATACTGCTGAGATATTTGTGTCTCATACTCAACATACCTATACTCTGGCATGTAATCCTGGGTCGAGTATGGACCATCCGAATGGCAGATATTGGTAGGAGCCTCATATGATGGAGTCAATGAACAGGGGACTGGTAGGTCTAGCTCATGAATCCACTCTTGTGAATGTATAAGCTCTCTGAATGTGTGACATGAAGGCTGGTTAAAGGAAGCTTGATCACTAAAGTCAATCAAGTTTGGGAAATCATGATGTACAGGCCTCTCCATTCGGGTTGTTCGATTGACCAAGTTATGCCCTAAGGGCAATGATGAATACCCATTCATCACTCTTTATTCTTTTATTTTAGCTAGTTATTTTGGCAAAAACACCATGTATATATGTGTAAATATAACAAATCATCAAAAGGCATGCATTTTGTTAATATTGAATAATTAGCATGTTTTTGTTCATAAATAAAGGAATAAAGAGACACAGAAAAAGAGGGAAATATTTAGAATAAATAGTGAGTGACTAATCCCAAGAGAGGGCCAAGCATTGGCCTGACCGCAAAAGAAACCAAGTAGAGGGAGATAGGTTCAATCATGCTTGTACATACACCTATATATAAATAATTTTATTTTCCTCAAAATAAAAATAAAAACGTATTTTTGATTAATCTATATATATTTATAAAAAAAAAGAAAGTAAAAATAAAACAAAAATAAATTCTCTCTCTTCCCCTTGTATATACCATGTATATATGTACCTATATATATATATATATATTAATTTTACCTTTGTAAATAATAATAATAATAATCAAATAAAAATTATTTTGAATCCTATATTTTATGTTGTAAATAAATAAAATATAAAATAGAGATAATTGTACAAAAATAAACAATTAAAAATAAAAATCAAAAATACATATGTACATATACCTGTATATAATAATATAATAATAATTTGTTTTTCGAAAAAATAAATAAAAACACTAAAAAATACTTTGAAAAATAATAAATATTTTTCATGTTGAAAATATTTCGAAATAAAATCATTTACTATTTTAAAATAATTTTTCAAATAATTTTGGGTTTGGAATTTCCTGATTGGTCCACAGGGGATTGTTAACCCCCGGTCAACTCTCCACCTGGACCACTTTTGACCCGGACCCGACTTCGCCCAATTTTCCCGAGTCGATCCGATCACCAATTAGCCAAACCCCGAGCTCTGACTATAGACGATCAATCCGTGATTCACTCCCGACATCTTTCCTAGGGATCCGAGCTCCGATTTGCTTGCCCGAGTCTTATCTTCTCGAACCCCTCACCATATAAATTTTCGCCTCCGGCCGCACATTCACGCATCTTTGGCCGTCCCCCTCGCCTCCGATGACCTCCTCTCCTTCACCTAAGTGACAGCCGTGTGCGAGAGAGTAGCAGAGAGGGACGAGCAGCCGAGAACGACTAATCCGGCGACTTCCACCGCCGCGCTCCGCCGCGAGGCGAGACCGAGCCTCTGGACCCATCAATCCATCGAGGCGACGACCCCAGAGGTCTAGCACCTCTAGCCCAGACGAATGCCTCCACCAGGTTGTCTAGATTGCTTCTAGTTCCCCTTTGATTTCGTATTTTTCTATTTCCGGCCAGTAACCGTCCATCGGTCCGTTCACCGCATTCCAACCGCCCGTTTGCCCTTCCGGTCACCCCTTCACCTCCATGACACTCCTCTCCATCTTCTACGCCTAGCCATTCCCCCTGGGTCACCCCGGAATAGGGTAGCGACTCCCCTCCGTCATCGCCTCGCCGGAGAGTCACGCATCGCCTCATCCTTCACCCCTCTCGTGCTCTAACAGGTCGAGGCATTTTGCCCTCAACCCAGTGGTTCACCTGTGCAGGTCAAAGCATCAAAGAGACCTCATCTGGAGGTCCAACTCGGAAGAAAAGGAAGCTCCAGGTTCAGTTCTTCGCCGAAGCACTATAGACGCTCCAGAACTCATCGGAGCTAACCAGCCGCTGCGGAATGCCGTCAGCACCATTTCGCCAAACCTAGCAGCGTCGGAGGACCCTCCAGTAGCTCGTTTTGATCGCGCGAAGCTCACCGGTGGCGAGTTCTTTGTGGTTCTTCCAAGAGTCACCTCCACCGTCCGATCAGGTGTGCCCCAAGTTCTAATCTCCGCCCTCCATCCATCGGGAAGCCTCGATCCTCGAATCTCGATCAGGATCTGATCTGGACGTCCATCAACGAAGGGGTACCAACCGCTCTACACCGTTGGATCTTAAGTGGATCCCCTTCTAGTCGTCGGATCATAATAAAGGGGTAAATAAACCTTAAGCCCCTTTTTCTTCAGCATTTATAATTTAGTCCTATAAATATTTTTAGTAATTGTTTTAATTTTAGAATAATTGCACTCTGGACTCCCTAGTTTTTAGTATTTGCATTATAGTCGCTCCAGTTGTGAAGCATGTGCTTCGTCACGTGAATGTTTGGGCTATTTACATGTAAGGCCCTGGGTTTTATGAATGTTCTGAAATGAAAGTTAAGTTTTGATATTTGCATTTATGACCCTGTGCGTGGTTGTTTAGAACATGTGCCGAATTTAATGCAAATTTTATACTAAGCCCCTATAGTTTTCGCACGTGTTATCTATTTGGCCTCTGAATTAGTTTTCTTTGCATTTTGGTCCCTATATGCTCTGTCTTTTGTATTGGACGAATAAAATACCAAATTAATTCCAAATAAAGTGAAATTTGGACATGTGTTTGTGTCGGATCATCAAAATGTTCAAGGCAATCAACAAAGGTCGTGCCCGACTTAATGATACCTAAAAATCAAAAAACCCTAAAAATCTTATGAAAATCATTAAAAATTCTAAAAAAATGCAATTTCTCTTTCTATAGCTTAGTTTTTATTTTCAATATTCAAAAAAATTGTCTTCAGATATTTAGAGGCTAATTATCTATTTTTAATTAGCCTTTCAAATCTGGCTGCACATTAATTCATTGTTTTCGCCTTTTTCTATTTTTATAAAATCAATTAAAAATTATAAAATTCTAAAAAAATACCAAAAACAATTAAAAATATAGAAAACACAGAAACGATTTTATTTGAATTTTCTGAGTTGTTTTGATGCCTTAAATAAATTGTTGAATGTGTTCTTTTTAGCCTTTTCTTACCTTTCCTTCATAATTAAAAATCCAAAAAAAATAAAAATACGTAAAATCCACCAAAAATACATTTTATCTTTTTATTCTTTTTTACTACTTCGTAGGCTCTTTTGAGCCAATCCGTGCTCCTTGAGTTCGACCCTGATCGCTATACCAGGTTAAATAAGTAGCGAGACCGCTATTCGGATTTCATTTCTGATTACTCTTATTTGGTGGTTTATTTTTCTTGTTGAGTCCGATCTGCGAGATCCGGGTCACAACGATCCTTGATTGATTTTATCCCTACTCGGGTCTTGTAGGATTTTTGGCTCATCAGAATGGCACCGTTGCCGGGGAGCACGGCTTAGTTGTCATTTTAGATTTTTCATGGTTTTCTTTTTCGCAGCTTTTTCTGCATATATTTGTAGATATTTTTGCTCTGATTTTCTCTGCTTATTTTTACAATAATCTGGTCTGACATTTCTGTCTTGTTTTCTTGTGAGGGCCCGAGGATCGAGGTGGCCTTTTCGGAAGCCGAAGCAACTGCGAGAGTCAGAGGCGGCTCTTTTCTGCATAGAGCCGCAGGAGAGCATGAGGAGCCGAGCAGGAGTGTGGGAGCCACGGAATAGTTGCAAAAATAACCGTAGATAGCCGTAGGGTAGTTCAGATTTATTTTTAGTGGACTTTTAATTGTAATAATACATCGATAGACTTGGACTCCATAGGTGACTACCGGGATCTATTTCGTCGAGCACCGATGTGCTCGAGGGACCTCACCGCGTTTTTCACCGATTTTCAGTTTTTATCGCATTTTATTAACTGCTTATCTGATTTACGCGGTTTTGGCCTTAGCTTAAGATTTTCCCTGATTGTGATGTAATTAATTAGGATCTAGACCCTAATTATCTGCCTGCACCTATTAGATCGTAATTGGACCTAATTAATTAAATCACAATAAAAAGCCGGATTACTTACACTCTAGTCCACGTTCCTTGAGGAGTCACATACGGCGCGTGCAGGATTCGGTTGTGGCGGACACCGAGTGTCTCCCAAGATAGGACTCCGGACTTAGGTTTGAGTACCCGACTATTGTTCTTATCGTGTAGAAATTGCTCTGTTTAAGGCTGGATTCTCGTGCATCATATAGGTAGTTTACTTTTAGTCTTTACTTTATGTGAGGATCACTCTGCATGTAGACTGCTGGAGTCAGGTACGCATCACTTACTCTGTATGCATCATTGATTTTATCGCGCATCGGCTTTTTCGTCTTCTCCCCCTGTTTTCGGACTAAAATAATCAGGAGAACCGAAAAATTCATTAGGCGTTGTTTGATCTGAAAAATATCTAAAAGCAAAAACTATAAAATTGGGACTGTTAATCAAACTTGATCCTAAAAGACACTTGACTTAAAATTTTGTCTTGGGAGAGCAATCCCCTCATTGCTTGGTTTGGATGAGCAAGAGAGTGACCCGCATCCTAGGCTAGAGCCATATCTGATTTCTTGACAAACTACCGTTTTTTGTATACGGGACAGTCTGTTAAGAGTATTGGATACCTATCAGCTCGTTTAATCGCTCTGAAAGATTATCTGATCACCTAATAAAATAAACAAGATAAAAAGACCGAACCTTCACGGTAATCAGCTCTGGGTGCTTAGGTGAATTTGGGGGTTTTGCTTGACCGATCTTGTTTGCTTTTCTAGGTCCCATCCGTTCTCTTTTTCACCTATCTTTCTCCCTCCCAACCTCCCTTCAGTTCTCCTCTGTATCCCTGGATGATGGACTCCCCTCACTTCTTGCCGACTCTTGTGGCTTCTCCATCTTCTTCCCATCAGTCCAGTCCACCCTCGAGGGAGGTCGGATCTCCGACCGACCTTCTGTTCCCTCCCTCCCCTCCCTTTCATTCTTCTAGGCATGTTGCGCTAGACGTCTGCGGAAATCAGATTGAGCAGTTGCGAGAACCGGACGATGCCATTGCTGGATTGAGAGTGCACTTCATACGCAATCATAGAGAGCAGATGCGAGTATCAGATGCCCCCTATGCAAGTATGATGGATGAGCAGATGGAGCAGGAAGCTGAGTCAGCTTCTACATTAGGTCCATTCATTCTGGATTTGGAGTTTATTCAGAGACTGCCGACATTTTCAGGGGAGTTGCACAAGGAGCCTTATCTTCATCTGATCGCATTCGAGAAGTTCTATGAGAGATAGATATATTCAAATACTACTGCAGAGGAGCTGATGCTGAAGACCTTTCCATTTACACTCCAGAGTAGAGCCATGAGATGGCACAGATGATTGGGAAGGAGATTCGCTACGTGGGGAGAGCTACGTCGAGAGTTTCTACACAGATATTATCCCCAGCATAGAGCAGATATGATGCGGTCTTTGATCACAGAGTTTTCAGTAGACCCCCAGGAGCCAGTGTATGATGCATGGCTGAGTTTTCTTGACTTCTTGAAGAGATTTCCCGATCACGGACTTTCACCGACGGACCTCATCGAGATCTCCATGAGGGGGATGACCACAGATCAGATAGCACTAGTTGTGACCTCGTGTGGCAGTTCACACCGCAGTTCTGACATTGAGCTACTTGATGCCATCTCGAGATCATTTTCACAGAGACCATCTTCACAAGATGCATTAGTCGGGATAACACATGAGGATGTTGCAGTATCAGTTGGGCGTGCCACACATGATGAGGATATATCTTCTACACACCCGATCAAGGACTTGGATTCTGCTGCAGCACAGATGACTGAGGAGATGACTACCACAGTGGAGGTTCTGACCAGAGACTACTCGAGTTCCCGTTGGTCTTCCAGCTAGAGTTCGAGTCAGCCACAGAGTTTTTAGTTGATGAGTCTTGGATATCAGATCGTCTGATACTCCAGGAGCCAGAGGAGCCCCCGCTACTACAGTCATCGATCCAGCCATTTCAGATCCCAGTCTTGGATGATTCAGCTTCTATTCTGCAGAGACACTTCTCGGATTCAGACAGATATCATGACTCATTCCAGCAGCCACAGCTTGATACAGGAGTTCAATTTGGGATGACTGATATAGATAGTCATGTATTTGAGCTTGTAGTCCTCCATTTTGATGAGATAGATACATATTATGAGGACCAAATGACAGCCAGCATTACCGTAGAGCGAGGATCAGCTTCAGCTACATTGCCAGCCTCTGCGGTGTTGACCAGTGCCTTCTCCTGCTTCCAGATTGACCAGACACAGACTTCAGATGATGATGCATCCTGGTGCACAGAGTGGGTGCTTGACAGCAACGCAGATGCCCTGATAGATCCTGATCCTCTATTTCTCACCGATGATCTTGCATTCCTCCCCGAGGGTGATCTGCGGGAGGATTCCCCTTACGATGTGTACTCGGTTTCACCTTCTGAGAGTGTATCCGATCTGGCGGATCACGAAATCGAGTCTTATGATCTTTCTGATTCTGAGTTTTCTCACCTCGACGACCCTCGTGAGGATGAGCCGGTCTTTGAGATATTCGATGATCTATCTGATTACTCTCCATTATGTGCATCGAATATCAGTTTTCTTAGAGAGTCTCCGGATCTTGATTTTTCACACCTTTCTGAGACGATGATTGACGTGGAGGATTCCATGACTGATCCATCATTCTCCACGTTCAGTTTCTTCGGCTCTACACTTCCACTCCAGTCTGATCCTGAGTCGATGATTTCTTTTGTTCTATCGGATCCCGATCTCATATTTCCATATCCTTGGCCGGTAGAAGACACCCACCTGATTGCCTACCTGGGTGTCATTTCTTACATTGTTGATTTTGTCGTTGTGCTCATACAGAGAATGCAACGACAGTATGACATTCGCCTTACAGATGTCATCCTGAACCTTGATACAGCATTATCCTAGCCTTTGCGCCCAGCCAGGGGCGTAAAATCTAGCGCTTGTTGAGAGGCACCTTAACATTGTACCCTTTTGTATATACATGTTTCGTCTTGGTTTGATCGCTCTTTCTTCCGTATTTGTTTTCACCCCAAGTCTCGTATAGGATTATCTTTGCTATATTTAGGATATACCTCATCCTAAGTATAGGGGGGTGGACACACCGAGTTGTTCATATCGTTCTGTTTCATTACTCATGTTGTTGCCTATACTTAAGGATTTTTCACCTTAAGTATAGGGGGAGTGATGCCCCTCTATCTTGTATATATGTGTTTTTCTTCGTCTCTTTCTACCTCTGTTTTGCTGCCTATACTTAGGGATATTCTACCTTAAGTATAGGGGAGGTAGACCCTGTACATCCTTCCACTCGTATTTCCCTTCATGTACAGCTTATTATACTTAGGATTACTTGATCCTAAGTATAGGGGGAAAACCGAGTCATCTTTATTCTATTCTTTGAGTCATCTTTGTATATACCATTCCTTTTCACTTCCCTATACTGAGCACGAGTTATGTCTTCTTCATCGCTCTTGATCACTCTGAGGACATCGTTCGAGCTAAGTATAGGGGGTGTCGTATATATTTCATATATACTTTAGCCATAACTCATACTTTGTGTGAGTGTGTTAATAAAAAAATGGCTAAAAATCCATAAAAATTTAAAAATTTTCCTTGTACATAAAATTCTTCTTGCACATACTTATCTATTTATAAAAATTATTTTTGTACAAATATTTGTAAAAATGATTTGTGTAAATAGTTTGGAAATATTTTCCTACCAAAATTATGTACATAGTACAAACTTTTTGTAAAATGTTTGAAAAAGAAAAAGTTTGCAAAAACCTGGTGTAAATTTTTGTAAATATTTTGCAAACCTTCGCATTCATGCATACATCCATGTTTTCAAACATTTTTCAAAAATTTTACACAATTGTAAAAATTTGTAAAATTGCTTCTTTGTAAATACTTGTACAGTTTTTCCAAATCATAGTTGACATTTAAACTAGCCTGGAATTAAATTGGAAAATGGAGCTTAATTAAGACCTTAATCCACCTAATTATAAGAAGAACCTTATAGGGCTTAGGATTGAGACTTTTCAGGTCCATTGGGACTTAATTCTTTGAGTCCACTAGTCTATGAGCACATGTCATCTTAATGAGCCTAAGTAGAGCACTTAACAACACACGCATGACTCTCAGAGACGATGGCTTTACTTGCACCAGCACTTTACACCTAGCTCTCCACGAATGAGGTGGTGAGGAGGCAGTTTCCTTTGGCTTGGGGTAGCAGATGAGGGTAGTACTTCTAGGCGGAACCTCTCTTCTTCTTATAGTGAAGATGGTGCGTCTCAACTTGGTCTGGTGGTTATGAAGTCTAAAGACAGGAGTTGTGGGTTGCAATAAAGCTTCAAAAGAGGGATAGTCTACTGGCTCAAGAGGAAAAACTTCTTATGTAGATATGTTGCACCATGTAGATATGTTGTACACATGGACATCAAAAAATGTGCAAAGAAAGAAAAACTCCAAAAAAGTGGTGGGTCGGATTGAAAATTTAATAATCCCACCGAAGTGTATATAGTCAAATAAATCAAAGCTTATGTTACACAGGACCATCTCATGAAGCTTGCAGCGGGAGACTCAGCTACACTGGTTAGAGCTCCCAAGGATACATAGCTACACTGGTCATGGTCCATTCTCTTCTTCCCCCTCTTCTTGAGCCGGTTGCACTTGAACTTAGAAGAGAATACCCCGCTCCTCGAGGAAAGAGTTGCTAGACTGAGGCATTAGAGTTACCAGGTTGAGGGAGGTTGTATCTTTGTCACTTCTGAGGTGGGGAGCTACATATCACTTGCACAGTACAAGGAAAGATTCATGGTCATTAGAGTTTGTGTATGTAGACTTGTTCTGATCTGATTTATTGAGGAGTATTGACCATAGATTGATGGAACTTAGAGGCTGTTAAGTTTTAAAGCTTAAGACCAAATAATGTTTCGACAAATTAATAATCCAAAGGTCTGACTGAGCTCCATATTTCAATTTAATAAAGGCAAGTTTAATACTCAGCATTGATTTCCCATCTTTTCTTTTTCTTTTCTCTTTTTCACTTCTTTTTCAAATAAGTGTTCGCTAAGGGACTAGCAAAGTTAAGTATAGAGGGGTGATGAATACCCATTCATCACTCTTTATTCTTTATTTTAGCTGGTTATTTTGGCAAAAACACCATGTATATATGTGTGAATATAATAAATTATCAAAAGTCATGCATTTGTTAATATTGAATAATTAGCATGTTTTTGTGCATAAATAAAATAATAAAGAGACACAGAAAAAGAGGGAAATATTTAGAATAAATATTGAGCAACCTAATCCCAAGGGAGGGCCAAGCATTGGCCTGACCGCAAAAGAAACCAAGTAGAGGGAGATAGGGTCAATCATGCTTGTACATACATCTGTATATAAATAATTTTATTTTCCTCAAAATAAAATGTGTTTTTGATTATTCTATATATATTTATAAAAATAAAATAAAAATAAGAAAAGTAAAAATAAAACAAAACTAAATTCTCTCTCTTCCCCTTGTATATACCATGTATATATGTACCTATATATATTTATTTTACCATTGTAAATAATTAATAAAAAATAAAAATTATTTTGAACCCAATATTTTATGTTGTAAATAAATAAAATATAAAATAGGGATAATTGTACAAAAATAAACAATTAAAAATAAAAAATACATATGTACATATACCTGTATATAATAATATAATAATAATTTATTTTTCAAAAAAATAAATAAATATCACTAAAAATACTTTGAAAAATAATAAACATTTTTCATGTTGAAAGTATTTCAAAATAAAATCATTTACTATTTTAAAAAAAAATAATTTTGGGTTTGGAATTTCCTGATTGGTCCACGGGGGATTGTTGACCCCCGGTCAACTCTCCCCCCTGGACCACTTTTGACCTGGAACCGACTTCGCTCAATTTTCCCGAATCTGTCTGATCACCAATTAGCCAAACCCCGAGCTCCGACTATAGACGATCAATCCGTGATTCACGCCCGGCATCTTTCCTAGGGATCCGAGCTCTGATTTGCTTGCCCGACTCCTATCTTCTCGGACCCCTCACCATATAAATTTTCGCCTCCGGCTGCACATTCACGCATCTTTGGCCTTCCCCCTTGCCTCCAATGACCTCCTCTCCTTAACCTGAGTGACAGCCGTGTGCGAGAGAGTAGCAGAGAGGGACGAGCAGCCGGGAGCCACTGATCCGGCGACTTCCACCGCTATGCTCCGCCGCGAGGCGAGCCCGAGCCTCTGGACCCGTCAATCCATCGAGGCGACGACCTCCAGAGGTCTAGCACATCCAGCCCAGACGAATGCCTCCACCAGTAACCTTCCCTCGGTTTTCTATTTCCTTTGATTTCGCGTTTTTCTATTTCCGGCCAGTAACCTTCCCTCGGTCCGTTCACCGCATTTCAACCACCCATTTGCCCTTCCGATCACCCCTTCACCTCCACGACACTCCTCTCCATCTTATATGCCCATCCATTCCCCTTGGTTCGCCCCGGAATAGGGTAGCGACTCCCCTCCGCCGTCGCCTCACCGGAGAGTCACGCATCGCCTCATCCTTCACCCCTCTAGCGCTCTAACGGGTCGAGGCATTTTGCCCTCGACCTAGTGGTTCACCTGTGCAGGTCAAAGCGTCAAAGAGACCTCATCTGGAGGTCCAACTCGGAAGAACAGGAAGCTCCATGTTCAGTTCTTTGTCGGAGCACTCTAGATGCTCCAGGACTCATCGAAGCTAACCAGCCACCGCGGAATGCCGTCAGCACCATTTCGCCCAACCTAGCAGCATCGGAGGACCCTCTAGTAGCTCGTTTTAATCGCGCGAAGCTCGCCGACAGCGAGTTCTTCGCGGTTCTTCCAAGAGCCTCCTCCACCGTCCGATCTGGCGTGCCCCCAGTTCTAATCTCCGCCCTCCATCCATCGGGAAGTCTCGATCCTCGGATCTCGATCAGGATCTGATCTGGTACGTCCATCAACAAAGGGGTACCAGTCGCTCTCCACCGTTGGATCTTAAGTGGGTCCCCTTCTAGCCGTCGGATCATAATAAAGGGGTAAATATCCCTTAGGCCCCTTTTTCTTTAGCATTTATTGTTTAGTCCTGTAAATATTTTTAGTAGTTATTTTAATTTTAGAATAATTGCACTCTGGACCCTCTAGTTTTTAGTATTTATATTATAGTCCCTCCAGTTGTGAAGCACGTGCTTCGTCACGTGAATGTTTGGGCTATTTGCATGTAAGGCCCTAGGTTTTATGAATGTTCTGAAATGAAAGTTAAGTTCTGAAATTTGCATTTATGACCCTGTGCATGGTTGTTTAGAACATTCGCCGAATTTAATGCAAATTTTATACTGAGCCCCCTACAGTTTTCGCATGTGTTATCTATTTGGCCTCCTAATTAGTTTTCTTTGCATTTTGATCCCCGTGTGATGTGTCTTTTGTATTGGATGAATAAAATATCAAATTAATTCCAAATAAAATGAAATTTGGATACATGGCTCGTGCTACTGTGTAAAAAATTCACTGAATTTTTGGGACATTTTTGAGTTGTTTTGATATTTTTAAAAATTCAAAAACACGTATTTTTACTGTTTAAATTATAAAATCCATTAAAAATATAAAATCTCATCTAAAAATTGCAAAAAAATTATTTACAGTTCCTTTTAGTGTCTTTTAGCTTCAGCACAAATTTGGTTGAATTTGGATTTACAAAACACCAAAAAATAAAAAAACCTTAAAAATCTTATAAAAATCATTAAAAATTCTAAAAAATGCAAAAAATGCAATTTCTCTTTCTGTAGCTTAGTTTTTATTTCCAGTATTCATAAAAATTATCTTCAGATTTTTAGAGGCTAATTATCTATTTTTAATTAGCCTTTCAAATCTGGTTGCACATTAGTTCATTGTTTTCGCCTTTTCTATTTTTATAAAATCAATTAAAAATTATAAAATTTTTAAAAAAAATTACCAAAAATAATTAAAAATATAAAAAACACAAAAATGATTTTATTTGAATTTTCTGAGTTGCTTTGATGCCTTAAATAAATTGTTGAATGTGTTCTTTTTAGCCTTTTCTTACCTTTCCTTCATAATTAAAAATCCAAAAAAAATAAAAATAAATAAAATCCACCAAAAATACATTTCATCTTTTTATTCTTTTTTTATTACTTCGTAGGCTATTTTGAGCCAATCCGTGCTTCTTGAGTTCGACCCTGGTCGCTATACCAGGTTAAATAAATAGTGAGACCGCTATTCGGATTTCATTTCTGATTACTCTTATTTGGTGGTCTATTTTTCTTGTTGAGTCCGATCTGCGAGATCCGGGTCGCAACGATCCTTGATTGATTTTATCCCTACTCGGGTCTTGTGGGAGTTTCGGCTCATCAGTCAAGTCGGGATGTGTATATGTAAATTGTGGTATGGTCCCTACTTGAGGTGAGAATGAAGTATGTGGGGGCATATAATTTTGTCAATCATCTATCTCAGCAGTTGCTTACTCTTCATTCGATTCTTCGATTCCTGCAAGCTCGTGAGAGTAAGGACAGTCGACCCAAGGTGGAAGTGGATTCGGAGTGTTAGAATATAGAGTAGGTGAGAAATGCGAAGAAGTGGAGGAGTCGGTCGAAGTTCTAACTTCATAATCGGGTTGAGGTGGAATCAACCACAGGTAAGGTTCTCCCGTGGGTGGCGGAGGATATATGGAAGAAGGTGAAGGCGAAGATGAACAGTATATGGTCGAGGAGGAATGAACAGAGGTCACAGGGTATGGGGACCAATCTCCCGACATCTTGAAGAGAAAAGGATGAATGTAAGCAGAACGATGTAGAAAATGTGTAATTACATAGGATAACGCACACGGACAGACACAAAGACAAACGCAAGAGCAAACCCTGAGTTCACACTCAACACGGTGAAGGACCCGAAACCGAGTCCGATTAGTCTGGTTGATTTTAAGAGTGATTTTTCAGATAAGTAGCAAAGGTTACGCAACCTATAGGGGAGTCGGCTAAAAAGTCGGATGCGTCTCCCCTATTTAACATGTCGCCTAAGATACCTGCGTCCTTCCTTTCTTCGCTCCTATCCAAAGTTGATGGATTCAATTACCACTCTACAATGCGGAATGCAAGACTGAATTGAAATTTTACACTAAATGAAATGCAAGCGATGAAAAGCCGCTCGTAGACAGGCAGTTCTATTAGCGAGTGAAGAACCGATTATATTTGGCTAAGTCCTGCGGTCTAAGTGCATCTTCTAATGGTGAAGTGGGGTCCTAAATATTACGAGCGCAAACAGTCCTAGGAAGCTCTAAGAGCCGCAAGTGCAAGTCCTACTCTACGTAAAGCAACCACACAGCACACGGGGACATGTTTTATTATGACTTACAAACGCGAGATCCCCAACGGGAACCGTTGTAAATGCAGACACTTTTTTTACAAGTTAACAAAACTCTTTTTGACATCTCAATAGTCGACTTGATCCACGAATCGTCGGCCTCCGATGCACTTCGAGATGTGTCGACTTCAAGAAAGCCGCTCTAAGTCCACCGGTGCCCTCGCACAAAAAGATAAAAATTATGTCAGAGAAAAGATATATACGGAAATGGTCATAAAAACAATTAAGGATAAAATGTATAATTACAAGATGGCTCGGGGGTCAGACTACCCGAGTCAATGAAAAACGTAAATCTAATTTTCTAAAGTGATCCTAAGTCGTTTTCCTCCCAGGCAACGGTGCCATTTGATGAACCGCGGATCTACCCCTTTTATGTGTCTAATTGGCGTTTTCGTTGCAGTCGGATAAATCTGGATCGATTAAAAATAATCGCACAAATCGATGAATCGTCGAATGAAATTAATATGCAGATTTATATTTGTTTAGCCTGGGCAAGCCCCAGGGTCGACTCAAGGAAGCAAAGGAACAACTCAGGTTCAAGTTAGAGGGATTAGATTGTGGTTTTCCAAGTGGATTTTTTGATATTTTTTATGCAATAAAATTCCAAATGCAATGATGCGAATGAAATAGGTTATTAAGAAAATCAATAGCTTAGCCCAATTTAATTTTAATGTGAAATTAATCCAAATTAACCAAATTGTATTTTTTTCTGTAAACCTAATTCAATGATTAACGCAAAATGGATTTTTTTAGAATTTTTGCATTTAAAACGCACACATGAAAAATGCAAACTTTTTGGGGATTTTTATGCAATTTTTCATGCAAATGATATGCAAAAATTATAAAAAAATTACTGGAAGATAAATATGATGAAGTAGATCAACACTAATTTTTTTAGAATTTTCTGACACTTTATTATTTTTTATGAATTTTTTACTGAAAACAGAGTGATTGCTAGTATTTCATTCCTAATTAATCCAGAAATTAAATTATCCAGAGAGCTATTTATCTCAAATAGATATTTTAATAAAGAATCCAGGAGAGTTTAAATTTCTCAAAAATAATCTTCGTGGATTTAGTTAAAAATCAATTACAAAATTCCCTCTCCAATTTATTTTATGCACAAGACAACTCTTAATTGGACGAAATTTGGACGGTAATTAAAGAGCATTTAGAGGCATCATCTACAATTATTTCACAATTTTTGGAGTAATAAATGACTATGTGTAAATTTCAAAGCATAATTGGGCAAAATATCACAGATTTTCAATCTCTGAATTTTAATAAATAATCTGATAGTCACAAAAATAGAAATAAATAGCCAAGAGATAAATAATTAGTTGCTCATCAAAGTGCTATTTTTTTGATAAAAAAATTGATGCGAAAATGACTTCCAAATCAATGATCAAAGTCAGGGTTGTCCGTGCAATACAAAATGAAAGTTGAATGAACTGAATTGTGGACAGGGACGTTTTTGCAATTTAACAAACTTAAAAGGATGAAGATGCAATTTTCACAAAAATAAAATAAAGGAATTGAACCTTTTCTTTTCCTCTCCTCCAAGCTAGGTCTCACGCACAATGCACGAACGTGGGGGCGCTAGGGCGGCACGGTCGACAGCAGCGTGCGCGGGCGGCTCGCGGCGGAGAGCGGTGACGATGGCGGTGGTGGGCGAGGGCGGTGGCCGACGCGCAAGTGAATGGCGCGTAGAGGTGCGCAGCTCCAGGTCGATGGTGGTCGCGCACGCGGCCGGGGGATCGGCGCCGAGGAGGGCACGCTGCGACGCGGGGAGCGCTGCTCGGAGGGGAAGAACAGTGGGGGTCCAGGGGGCTGCGACGAGGTGTTGGGGCGGCAAAGACCAAGCAGTAGGAGGGAGAGGAGACCGGGGTGGCACGAGCGACGGAGGAAGGCCGCACATCACGTGGGTGGCCTACGGTGGTGGGCTCGTGGGAGGTGGCCGACGTGAGATTAGGGCGGTGACGGGGACTGAATGGTGCACGTTGAGGGCTTTGGCGGCCGGCGGAGAGAGGGCTGAGGCGGGCGGCAAGGGGCCGCGGGGGCAGCCGCAGCAAGGGGCGGAACCGGAGGCCGGAGGAGGACGGGGGTTGTGTAGTGGCCAGGAACACGACGGAGGAGGGCGGTCTAGTGGCCGCGCGCGGCTGGGGCACGACCGCGAAGGCGGTGGCAGCCGCACGCGACGGCTGGTCTGGTGGTCTGCAACATGCAGGGGTGGAGACGACGGAGGTGCACAGGCGGCTGGCGAAGCAGAGCCGCGGCGCACTGTAGGCTGGATGGCCGCCCATGCTGGAGGAACCTGCAGTTTATTTTTTTTTTGTTTTTTTTTCTTTGCAAATTTTTTTTGTATATAATTTTTTTAACAGGGAATGGATATAAGAAGAGGAGTAGATGAAGGAGAATAATGTTTGTGATGGTGATGTGTTTTTGTGTGATGATTTGTGGATGAAACAACAAGGAAAAATTGTTAGATAAAATAAAATTAAAAGATGGAGATAGAATACTTACCTGTGTGGTTCGTCGGATTGTGGAGCAGCGATGCTGAACTCCGTTTGTCGTCGCCTCGATTCGATTTGACGAAAAATCGAAGAAGCTCGTTTGTGACCTGAAGTGCTGCACAACGACACAAGGAGGAGTCCTCGGGGATCACGCCTTTGGAACTGTCGTTGCTCGACCGAAGAATATTGGCGTTGTCACCGACAACACTCGGGGGCTGGTGGTCTCTCCCTCGCAATTGAAGAAATGACGGATAATGGAAACCGGAGGAGGGGATGAGAATATAAAGTTGAGGGAGAAGTTAGAAAAGAAGTGGAGAAGATGGAGTAATGGGGAGTTGATGGCTTGGAGTGGAAGGCAAGTAAGGGGAGAAGAGGTAAAAGGGAGAATAAAATAAATAATTAATAAAATAATATAGTAGGCTACTAAAAATAATTAAAATAGTAATAGTAAAATAATAATAATAATAAATCTGAAAATAATAAAATAAATCCAAAAATTAATAAAAAAAATGGGGTGACATGTGGCGGCTCCAGGAGCTGCCACATGTCGCTCCTAAAAAATTCAAAAATTAAATGTAAAGAAAAATAAAAAAGAAATAACAAATGAGATTAAATTAAAAAGTGTCAACACAAAAGTTGCTCATCTCGACGATATCTACAACTTTCATGAAGGGCCGAAAATCAAATGAAATCATCTGTACATAAATGTATTTTGGGGCGGTACCTTATAGGTATAAAATACCGCATTTTATCTTTTCTATTTTTTGTCATTTTTAAAAGAGAGAAAATCGAAATAAAGTTAGAAAAATTATGAAAGGAATATTTACAACTTAATCTAATTTTTTTGGATTTATAATAATTAATAAAATGCAAGGGCATTTTGGTCAATATGTACAATATACAAAAGGGTCCCAAAACCCAAGTTTTGCATACGAGCTCCGTTTTTGATGAAATTGGTCTTGTTTTGAAGATCTCTGAATGTATATTACTTTAAAAGTGAGTAGACTTAATTTGGAGGTTGTATGAGAGAGATATGTGCAATTTAAGTTCTAAGGTCTCCAACTGGGTTTGGGGTTTTATTGGGTAATTTTACAAGTTAGTATTTTTTGATATTTTTCTTTAATTTGTGTTAGTGATATATACACTATAGAGTTAGTTTTATTGGATTTGGAGTTAGTATAAAATATATAGAAATAGGTGAAATATGATGAATATACATGTGGATATTTACAAGTGAATTTGGCTTCTTATTTATACAAATATGAATGCTAAAATACAGATATTATCAATGTATGCATGAATGCTAATTATGCAATATAAGTGGAAATATACAGCTAATTACTCGAGAACAAAGCTCTATTTTCAACTTTTAGAGCGATGTATCACGGATTCATCAAGGCCACACTCACTAATCACTGTGTCTCGTAGCTGAGGCCAGAATAGAGTAACTGGACCAAGATGTTGTCATCCAGATCATTGCATGGACACTTTTGTAGTAGATCTTTAAATCCGTCCCATGCTTCACAGAGTGGTTCATTAGGCATCTGAGAGAAACTAATGATGCAGGTTTTCATTTGATTGGTTCTACTCAAAGGGTAGAATTTTTTTAAGAACGTGTTCTTAAACCTGTCATAGGTGGTCACTGTCACTCCTAAATTTTTCACCCAGTACTCTGCCTTTCCTTTCAAGGTAAAAGGAAGTGCAGTGAGATGAATGTAATCTTGGCTGACTTGGGGATGCGTCAAATCAGAGCATACTAGCTCCAAGTCCCATAAAAATTCATATAGTTCTTCAACAACATTACCATGAAATTGTGGTAATTGGTTCAAGACATGTGGTTTCAGTTCATAAAGTGCAGTGAGATGAATGTAATCTTGGCTGACCTGGGGATGCGTCAGATCAGAGCATACTAGCTCCAAGTCCCATAAAAATTCATATGGTTCTTCAACAGCATTACCATGAAATTGTGGCAATTGGTTCAAGACATGTGGTTTCAGTTCATAGTGTATATCTGGTTCGAGTGGTTGCAGATAATTTCTCACTCTGTACTGGCCAGGGTTGTATGCTGCTTCCATTGGCGGTTCTCCCCCAGCATTTAACTGCTCTATTAGATCTCTCAATAAAAGTTGTTGTTGCTCAGATGTAGACAATCTTGCCAAAATCATCTGCATCGGATCTCCATTGGGTTCATCTTCATGATCTCTTTTCTTGGGAGGCGTCTTCTTCAAATTCTTTTCTTCTTCTTCACCTTCAGAATGTGAGAAATCGGAGTCAATAGAATGGAAAGAATCAGAATAAGAATCATCAAGGTGAGAGTCTTCCTGGGTGAGATTAGGACATAGGGAAACAGTTTGGGTTTGACCTCCTTCAAGGAAGAAGAAGGAATTGTAGGAAGAGGATTCATGGGAAAGGTGTCCCCGAACCCAAGGTGGTCCTGAGTAAGAGTTTCTCCGAACCTTTGAGATGGGAAAGTTTGTGGTGGTCAATGGAGGGTTCGCGGAGTCCGAACAATATCCACCACAATCTCCCATTCTCGATTTCAAATGATTTGGAAAAGAGTTACAAGTCATGATGTAGGCACAAGTGTACAGTCTTTGATGATTATCCTGAATCTACGCACAAGACAAACTCAAATCCAGAACCTTATTTCACCAACTCACATGGTGAAGGCTGTAAAAGTTCAGCCAATTATCTCGTCAAATTTAATTGGTGAAAATTCAAGTCTTGCAAATGTTTAAGCGAGTTGTTAGGTGTTTGTACTTTCCTACCGACTGGCCCGATTTCTTACGACTAGTTGCATCCACTTTCAACCAGTATGGGTGTAAGTACGGATCGTAAAACAACTACCCGTATTACTTAAGGACGGAGCCTTACGCAATGTCCTTTAAACCACCCACTCTGTTAAGGAAATCTGGACCGTTTACCAGCTACCCGTGGATCCTTACTGAGAAGTAGCTAACTATTTTTGTAGAATCAGTAGTCAATATGAAAATCCTGGCTTAGCTCTCTCCTAGTGTGCATCTCTATTCTCTCTACAAGGTAAATGAATACAAGGTTGGAGTTGCACTCCCGTAAAAATTCTTGATTTTATGAGTTGATTTAGTCGTCTTTGTTTAGCAGTCCCAATTTTAGTTAGGTGATCACTGAAATATTATGTGAGTAGAAATACACGTCTATTGTCCAGCCCCCATTTCCTTTAAAATTATGTGTCAAAACAGGCGGGAGAAATTCTAGAAAAGCCGATGCACATGAAATAATGATGTATGCTCAGATAGAAGATTTTACAGTGAATCCTCACAATCTCCATGTGGGATGTCATACAAGATTTGAAAAATTAATCTATATGAATGCAAGCCGATGAAAACCGCACCTAGAAGAAAGTCCTATTAGCCGGGAAGAAATGAGTTGATTTTGAATAAATTGAACGATCTAATGTGTGTCTCAATTAAAGTGCAGTGTGGTCCTATATTCTACGAGCACAAACAATAAAATTTAAAGTTATAATAGTTGTATGTATAGGTCTAACCTACGAACGACTCAAGTCGGACCCCACCCTCACTGAAGAGTGAAACATGCCATAACAAACCACAGAAAAAGTTCAAGGTCTTTTTTCACATATGAGAATCCAAAAGGACAGCGCTAAAAATGAGCAATTAATTACAGAAAATTAAATTCGTAGAAAATAAATTCTAAACTCTGCGCTCTCACACACTCGACTCGATCTTAATATTATTTATGATTTTTCAGGCATCGCTAAAGATGTGTCGGCTTCGTGGGAAACTAATCCACGTACATCGGGTACCTCGCATGAAAAATAAGAGAGAGAGAGTAAGAGAGTGATAAAAAATTTATCAAAAATAAAGACAGAAAATAAATGCTTGAAAAATAAATGAAAATATACAACGATACGTTCAGGGGTCAGACTACTGAATGTGTGAAAAAATAGAGCACTAATAATTTTTTTAGACAAAATCTAAGTTGTTTGCCTCCCCAGCAACGACACCATCTGACGAGTCTGAGAATGCCCTACTTTAATTTGTGAGAGTTAAGCTTTAAAATATGTCGTTTCGTTGTAGGCAGGAATTTAGAATCAGTCAAGAAATAACTACAATAATTTATTCAATTTTAATTGAAGTGGTTTAATGTTTATTTTACTTGGGCAAGTCTGAAGGTTGAACTCAAGGAGGCAAACGAACAACCTATAATTATGTCTATCAAAGTCCGTGTACGATTTTTGAGATGAGATTTTTTTGGTACTTTTAATGCAATTTTGGGATGCAAATGTAAATGAATCCAATTTTGAGGGACTAAAATAGAAAGATTAATCAAACGATGTCCAAAAATACGAACTTGGCCAGGATGACAATTATGATGAAATGAATGCATTGTCATTTTTTTGGAATTTTTGGATGCAAGAAAAATATTCTATGAATTTCTGAATGCCAACACAATGAAATTAAATAACTAATTATAATAAATATTAAACCTAACTATTTCCAGCAGATAAAATTATCCAAGATCTATCACTAGGTGATTAATCTCAGAAAAATCCTAATCCTCGAAAATACTAGATGGTGGAAAGACAGGCAGTTCTATTAGCGAGTGAAGAACCGATTATATTTGGCTAAGTCCTGCGGTCTAAGTGCATCTTCTAATGGTGAAGTGGGGTCCTAAATATTACGAGCGCAAACAGTCCTAGGAAGCTCTAAGAGCCGCAAGTGCAAGTCCTACTCTACGTAAAGCAACCACACAGCACACGGGGACATGTTTTATTATGACTTACAAACGCGAGATCCCAAACGGGAACCGTTGTAAATGCAGACACTTTTTTTACAAGTTAACAAAACTCTTTTTGACATCTCAATAGTCGACTTGATCCACGAATCGTCGGCCTCCGATGCACTTCGAGATGTGTCGACTTCAAGAAAGCCGCTCTAAGTCCACCGGTGCCCTCGCACAAAAAGATAAAAATTATGTCAGAGAAAAGATATATACGGAAATGGTCATAAAAACAATTAAGGATAAAATGTATAATTACAAGATGGCTCGGGGGTCAGACTACCCAAGTCAATGAAAAACGTAAATCTAATTTTCTAAAGTGATCCTAAGTCGTTTTCCTCCCAGGCAACGGTGCCATTTGATGAACCGCGGATCTACCCCTTTTATGTGTCTAATTGGTGTTTTCGTTGCAGTCGGATAAATCTGGATCGATTAAAAATAATCGCACAAATCGATGAATCGTCGAATGAAATTAATATGCAGATTTATATTTGTTTAGCCTGGGCAAGCCCCAGGGTCGACTCAAGGAAGCAAAGGAACAACTCAGGTTCAAGTTAGAGGGATTAGATTGTGGTTTTCCAAGTGGATTTTTTGATATTTTTTATGCAATAAAATTCCAAATGCAATGATGCGAATGAAATAGGTTATTAAGAAAATCAATAGCTTAGCCCATTTAATTTTAATGTGAAATTAATCCAAATTAACCAAATTGTATTTTTTTCTGTAAACCTAATTCAATGATTAACGCAAAATGGATTTTTTTAGAATTTTTGCATTTAAAACGCACACATGAAAAATGCAAACTTTTTGGGGATTTTTATGCAATTTTTCATGCAAATGATATGCAAAAATTATAAAAAAAATTACTGGAAGATAAATATGATGAAGTAGATCAACACTAATTTTTTTAGAATTTTCTGACACTTTATTATTTTTTATGAATTTTTTACTGAAAACAGAGTGATTGCTAGTATTTCATTCCTAATTAATCCAGAAATTAAATTATCCAGAGAGCTATTTATCTCAAATAGATATTTTAATAAAGAATCCAGGAGAGTTTAAATTTCTCAAAAATAATCTTCGTGGATTTAGTTAAAAATCAATTACAAAATTCCCTCTCCAATTTATTTTATGCACAAGACAACTCTTAATTGGACGAAATTTGGACGGTAATTAAAGAGCATTTAGAGGCATCATCTACAATTATTTCACAATTTTTGGAGTAATAAATGACTATGTGTAAATTTCAAAGCATAATTGGGCAAAATATCACAGATTTTCAATCTCTGAATTTAATAAATAATCTGATAGTCACAAAAATAGAAATAAATAGCCAAGAGATAAATAATTAGTTGCTCATCAAAGTGCTATTTTTTTGATAAAAAAATTGATGCGAAAATGACTTCCAAATCAATGATCAAAGTCAGGGTTGTCCGTGCAATACAAAATGAAAGTTGAATGAACTGAATTGTGGACAGGGACGTTTTTGCAATTTAACAAACTTAAAAGGATGAAGATGCAATTTTCACAAAAATAAAATAAAGGAATTGAACCTTTTCTTTTCCTCTCCTCCAAGCTAGGTCTCACGCACAATGCACGAACGTGGGGGCGCTAGGGCGGCACGGTCGACAGCAGCGTGCGCGGGCGGCTCGCGGCGGAGAGCGGTGACGATGGCGGTGGTGGGCGAGGGCTGTGGCCGACGCGCAAGTGAATGGCGCGTAGAGGTGCGCAGCTCCAGGTCGATGGTGGTCGCGCATGCGGCCGGGGGATCGGCGCCGAGGAGGGCACGCTGCGACGCGGGGAGCGCTGCTCGGAGGGGAAGAACAGTGGGGGTCCAGGGGGCTGCAACGAGGTGTTGGGGCGGCAAAGACCAAGCAGTAGGAGGGAGAGGAGACCGGGGTGGCACGAGCGACGGAGGAAGGCCGCACATCACGTGGGTGGCCTACGGTGGTGGGCTCGTGGGAGGTGGCCGACGTGAGATTAGGGCGGTGACGGGGACTGAATGGTGCACGTTGAGGGCTTTGGCGGCCGGCGGAGAGAGGGCTGAGGCGGGCGACAAGGGGCCGCGAGGGCAGCCGCAGCAAGGGGCGGAACCGGAGGCCGGAGGAGGACGGGGGTTGTGTAGTGGCCAGGAACACGACGGAGGAGGGCGGTCTAGTGGCCGCGCGCGGCTGGGGCACGACCGCGAAGGCGGTGGCAGCCGCACGCGACGGCTGGTCTGGTGGTCTGCAACATGCGGGGGTGGAGACGACGGAGGTGCACAGGCGGCTGGCGAAGCAGAGCCGCGGCGCACTGTAGGCTGGATGGCCGCCCATGCTGGAGGAACCTGCAGTTTATTTTTTTTTTGTTTTTTTTTTCTTTGCAAATTTTTTTTGTATATAATTTTTTTAACAGGGAATGGATATAAGAAGAGGAGTAGATGAAGGAGAATAATGTTTGTGATGGTGATGTGTTTTTGTGTGATGATTTGTGGATGAAACAACAAGGAAAAATTGTTAGATAAAATAAAATTAAAAGATGGAGATAGAATACTTACCTGTGTGGTTCGTCGGATTGCGGAGCAGCGATGCTGAACTCCGTTTGTCGTCGCCTCGATTCGATTTGACGAAAAATCGAAGAAGCTCGTTTGTGACCTGAAGTGCTGCACAACGACACAAGGAGGAGTCCTCGGGGATCACGCCTTTGGAACTGTCGTTGCTCGACCGAAGAATATTGGCGTTGTCACCGACAACACTCGGGGGCTGGTGGTCTCTCCCTCGCAATTGAAGAAATGACGGATAATGGAAACCGGAGGAGGGGATGAGAATATAAAGTTGAGGGAGAAGTTAGAAAAGAAGTGGAGAAGATGGAGTAATGGGGAGTTGATGGCTTGGAGTGGAAGGCAAGTAAGGGGAGAAGAGTAAAAGGGAGAATAAAATAAATAATTAATAAAATAATATAGTAGGCTACTAAAAATAATTAAAATAGTAATAGTAAAATAATAATAATAATAAATCTGAAAATAATAAAATAAATCCAAAAATTAATAAAAAAATGGGGTGACATGTGGCGGCTCCAGGAGCTGCCACATGTCGCTCCTAAAAAATTCAAAAATTAAATGTAAAGAAAAATAAAAAAGAAATAACAAATGAGATTAAATTAAAAAGTGTCAACACAAAAGTTGCTCATCTCGACGATATCTACAACTTTCATGAAGGGCCGAAAATCAAATGAAATCATCTGTACATAAATGTATTTTGGGGTGGTACCTTATAGGTATAAAATACCGCATTTTATCTTTTCTATTTTTTGTCATTTTTAAAAGAGAGAAAATCGAAATAAAGTTAGAAAAATTATGAAAGGAATATTTACAACTTAATCTAATTTTTTTGGATTTATAATAATTAATAAAATGCAAGGGCATTTTGGTCAATATGTACAATATACAAAAGGGTCCCAAAACCCAAGTTTTGCATACGAGCTCCGTTTTTGATGAAATTGGTCTTGTTTTGAAGATCTCTGAATGTATATTACTTTAAAAGTGAGTAGACTTAATTTGGAGGTTGTATGAGAGAGATATGTGCAATATAAGTTCTAAGGTCTCCAACTGGGTTTGGGGTTTTATTGGGTAATTTTACAAGTTAGTATTTTTTGATATTTTTCTTTAATTTGTGTTAGTGATATATACACTATAGAGTTAGTTTTATTGGATTTGGAGTTAGTATAAAATATATAGAAATAGGTGAAATATGATGAATATACATGTGGATATTTACAAGTGAATTTGGCTTCTTATTTATACAAATATGAATGCTAAAATGCAGATATTATCAATGTATGCATGAATGCTAATTATGCAATATAAGTGGAAATATACAGCTAATTACTCGAGAACAAAGCTCTATTTTCAACTTTTAGAGCGATGTATCACGGATTCATCAAGGCCACACTCACTAATCACTGTGTCTCGTAGCTGAGGCCAGAATAGAGTAACTGGACCAAGATGTTGTCATCCAGATCATTGCATGGACACTTTTGTAGTAGATCTTTAAATCCGTCCCATGCTTCACAGAGTGGTTCATTAGGCATCTGAGAGAAACTAATGATGCAGGTTTTCATTTGATTGGTTCTACTCAAAGGGTAGAATTTTTTTAAGAACGTGTTCTTAAACCTGTCATAGGTA